>OZ018313.1:1257918-1568723 GCA_963969455.1 Arge pagana | reverse complement strand
AACCACGCCGCTTCCCTTCCAACGGAGAAACGACTACGGGAACGAGCGCGCGTCCGGACTCACCCGATCACCGCTGGGACCCGGCGCACCGGGTAATCCGTCCAATCCTCGGGGACCCTCCCAGCCACGCTCGCCCGCCGGTCCGGGTACTCCCTGAAGGCCGGGCTTACCCTGGTAACCCTGATCACCCTTGTCGCCGTCCCGTCCTGGTCGGCAGTCGTTGCACCGCCCACCGCTGTCACCCTTCTCGCCGGGAGCACCGCGTGCCCCGGGTGTACCGTCTCGTCCCGGTGCTCCGGTAGCACCCGGGGCACCCTCGGGACCCTGGGCCCCGCGAATTCCGTTCAAAGAATCGCCGGGTGATCCCCGTTTTCCAGCATTTCCGCGCTCTCCCTTCTGTCCCTTCGTCCCGTCCGCGCCGGGCAACCCATCCAAACCTTTCGGACCCTGTAGCAGAACGGAATAATCGGCGGTAGTGATGGAGGAGGAGGAGAAGGAGGAGGAGGAGGAGGAGGAGGAGGAGGAGGAGGAGGAGGAGGAGGACGCGAGGAAAAGACCGCCAACCGAGCCTAATCCTCGTAGGTGTAAGGCGCACGCGACTCACCGGAATCGAGAGTCCCGGCTCTCCTGGCAGCCCTCGAAGTCCCGACGGACCGGGAAGACCGTCGTTACCTCGAGGTCCGATTTCTCCCCGAAGACCGTCGAATCCAGCCTCGCCCTTGGCACCCTTGTCGCCCGGACGTCCCTCGGTTCCGGGTTGACCGGGAGAACCCGGTCCGCCCGTTTGACCCGGCGGTCCCCTCGCTCCGGGGCTACCGTCGCGGCCGTCGAGACCCGGGGAACCCTGGGGTCCTGGGAATCCGCGGGGTCCCGCTGGTCCCTGAGGTCCTGGGCTACCCTTACCACCCTGAAATCACAAAAACGTCCCGATTTTTACCCCCCCCCAATCTTCCGACGTCACACCGGAGATACGCGAGATCTCGCAAACGCATAGCCAAGCATAGCTCACTCCGGGTGATCCACGGGGTCCTCGCAATCCCGGAGTTCCGGGACGTCCCTCCGGTCCCTGGTCACCCTTGGGACCTCTGAATCCGTCGAGTCCTTGGAGTCCCGGCGTACCGCGATCACCTTTCTGTCCTACCGAGCCCTCCGGTCCCGGGAAACCGTCTCTACCCTACGATAAAAACCACGCGATAGAGAAAGTCCTGAAAATCCAGTCGTTTTTGCACAGACGCCAACGAGACGCGAATTCGGACGTCCTCGCGGCAACAAAACACCACGCTCACCCGTTCGCCGACTGGTCCGGGAAGTCCCTTCTCACCCTTCAGACCCGCGCCCCCGTTATTCCCCCTGTCGCCTGGTGGTCCCGCCTCGCCCTTGAATCCCTCCGGACCCTCGTTTCCCTGAAGATGCAAAGCCGCTGGTCAGCCCGCGCTATACGCGTCGCAACGCCGTCGTCTCCCCTTACCTTGTCTCCCCTGAGCCCGGGCTGGCCGATCGGTCCGGTGGAATCGGGGTTTCCGATCAGCTGATCCCTCCTCGCCTCTCCCCGAGGTCCTTGCTCGCCCTTCTGTCCTTTGTCACCCTTCGGTCCCTCGAAGCCAACGCCGGTCTGACCCATCGCGCCCTTCGGACCCGGGGGTCCTGGTCGACCCTGCGGAACCCGGAACGGTTTACTTCGACCGCGACTATCTCGCGAACCTGGTCCATTCGATGACTCCTACCTGCATTCCTTCGTCACCCTTGGCACCGGCGGGACCTCGATCTCCTTGCAATCCCGGCGGACCCTCGGCTCCGGCTCGGCCGTGTTCTCCGGGCTCACCCTTTTCTCCTCGTGGAAACGATCCGGCATACGCGGACTGTCCCTTCGATCCCTTCGGGCCCTGGCCACCGGGCACACCGCGAGGTCCCACCTCTCCCGGATATCCTCGGGTACCGGGTTCTCCCTGCGCAAAGGGTAATCGCCGATTGGAAACGGGGGAAACGCGCGAGTCGGGTGCGAGAGAGAGAGAGAGAGAGAGAGAGAGAGAGAGAGAGAGAGAGAGAGAGAGAGAGAGAGAGAGAGAGAGAGAGAGAGAGAGGAGAGAGAGAGAGAGGAGAGAGAGAGAGAGAGAGAGAGAGAGAGAGAGAGAGAGAGAGAGAGAGAGAGAGAGAGAGAGAGAGAGAGAGAGAGAGGGATCATCGTACTCACGTCGGTTCCGTTGCATCCGTCGCGACCAGGCAAACCTGGTGATCCGCTAGGACCCTGGATCCCGTGGAGACCGTTCACACCCGGATACCCGGGCAGTCCCATTTTCCCCTGAAACGAAGAGAGAACCGTAAGTTTTCGACGACTCACCACCACCGCGACAGCAGCTACCGGCTATACCCCTAAACTTATGGCCAATATAGCCAGTTCCGTACGCGTATTATAATCGTCGATACATCGAGACTCGCTACGATTAGCCGCGAGGAGCTACTGTCGCTTCTTCTCCCTGTAACACCGACTCGAGTACTCACCACCTCGCCCTTGAATCCTCGAGGACCCTGCGGTCCCCGATCACCTTTCTGTCCCTTGGGCCCGAGAAGACCTTCCGGCCCGGGAAAACCTCGCCCGCCTGGCGGTCCCGTCGGTCCGGTTACACCGGGTGGTCCCTGGTGACAAATTACAAGCGAGGTTTATCCTCCAACTCCAACACTCGACAGAGGTGGGAAAATGCCCGACAACGGTTCCACTCACCCGCGATCCTTTCTCCGCGTAACATTTAGGCTGGCAACATCCAGTTCCGGAACAATTTTTGCGAGCAGCACCGGGAGCCACGACGACGTTGTAGTTACCACCGACGCTGCTGTCTCGTCCTGATCCGATGTCGGGGCCAACCGCGTAGCCGCCGTCCTTCGTACCCCCGTAGCCCGAGTATTCCAGCCCGGAACCGGAACCGGACCCGGACCCGGAACTCGAACCCGAGTTGCCGGAAGATCCGTAATCGTAAGAGTTCGAGGATCCACCGTAAGTTGGATATCCGTTGTTGTTATCTCTGGGGACGAAGTTGCCAGCAGAGTCGTATTCTCCTCCGGGTACCGCGTTGCCGCTGTAATCGTATCCACCGCCGGAAACTCGTCTTGCCGAGGGGTCGTAAGCACCGCCGGAAACCGCGTTGCTACCGGGATCGTAGCCACTACCGGAAACCCGTCTTCCCGAGGAGTCGTATTCACCGCCGGAAACAAGATTGCCAACCGAGTCGTAGCCACCGGCGCGAGATCCGCTAGTTCCGGCGGCATCGTAGGGATCCGAGGACGCCGAGCTGCTGCTTCCTCCGTCCGGTACAACTCTTCGACCCGACGAGTCGTACTCGCCGCCCGGAACTCTTCGCCCGTAAACGTCGTAGCCACCGACGCTCGCGACTCTTCTTCCGCTAATATCGTATTCGCCGCCGGAAACGCGTCTTCCCGAGGCGTCGTAGCCACCCGAGGACGCGGGATCGCGCCTCTGGCTCGAGGAATCGTAAGGCCTGGACGATTGCCTGCGGTCGCTGCCGATGCGACGACCCTGGGCGTCGTAGCCGCCTCCCGACAGCGGCCTTCCAAACGAATCGTACTCCGAGTTTCCGCTGTATCGGTCGTCGCTGCTGCCGCTGCTGCTGCTGCCATCTCCGCCGGCAGAACCGTAACCGTAACCGCTCCTACCACCGTCGTAGGACACTGGACGGCTGACTCTGTACCAGCTCCTGCTGGTCTCGTTGTACACCCATGGATTCCACTGGGTACGGCGAGACGGCGAATCGTAGGTCGATGCTACAAACGACAATCATTTCGTTTCTCGCACACATTTGTTCACGGATGTACGAGGATGTTCAACCCTAACCAACGTGCGCAGTTCCACTAAACCGTACTTAAAGTACACGAAAACGGTATACAAAATTTAACAGCATTTCTTACTCGTCAAATAAGACGCGGTACAAGGAAAATAAAAGTTCGAACGGAACAAGGAATGAAAATTGAGAAGTCAATTGTAAAAAAGAAAATTAATATTCGACGAAAACCAAAATTAGATCCATAAGTTTTATTCCGTTGGGCAACTATGTAGCCCCTGAACGACGCATCCTTCGTATCTTTGAGGACGAATACGAGAAATAATTACGGCTTGCTCTCGCGAATTTGGCTTCCATTCACGTTTCCCGGCCTACCTGGGTAAATCGGTGTCAATGGTTTTCCGAACGCGTCGTAGGTGACGAGGGGACCTTGTTCGCTGGCATCGTCGTTGGCACCCGATCCTGGCGGCGTCCCGATGTCTCCTCGCGGCCACTGCGATCTGTTGTAGTATTGCTGAAACGTGCGGGGCAAGATGAATTAGTCGCGTTCTTATATACCATATTCGTTCTCGCCCGCGTTATCCGAGTTTCCAACGCGACGGAAGTGCGAGAGATAAAGCTCGGTGCTCGTCTATCTTTCGCCGCGCGTAGGTCGTTCTCCATTTTTTTCTTCTTTTGCTCTTTTTTTCATCGCCGATCCAGCGCGAATAAACGCTTCCGGGGAAACGCGGTCGCGAATATTCTAATAACGATCAACGATTAACGGCAGTTTTCGTAGCAATTGAAAACGACGCCGATGGAAAACGATAACGGCGCGTCATCGAATCCCCCGTGTATATCAGAGGTTTCGCGGTAATTGGAACGCGATGGTCCAGTTCTCGTAATCGCTGGACGCTGATAACGGTTCCGCGTCGTCGTCTGCGACAAGGGGGCGAGAGAGGCGATCGGTTCTCGCAGCACTGCTTCTTCTCCTCTTCTTCTCCGCTTCTTCTGCGCTTCTATCGGCACGCGCGTTATCGCCAGAGATCCGCGAGACGGAGAGGAGTAGAAAAAACGGGGCTAACCTAATTTTCTCACTTCACGTAATCGACGCGTTTCGAGAATCGGTACCGCGCGGCTTTATCTCGCCCCCGCGCGGATGAATCGCGAGCGCGTTGCGCAATCCCCTCGTAGCAGCTCGTGGCACCCACTTGCCGCGAGCAACGGACCCCCCTTCTCTCTTATCGCAATAACACCGGTATCTCGGGGTCGTCGATTCGCGCGTAAACCTCGCATCGAAATCTACTCTCGCTCGAACATATCGCATTCGACACGTGCGGTCCTCTTTTTTTTTCCGTCGTACTCCTTCTCCGTCACGTTCCAAGCTCTCTATCCGTCGCGCTTGTCAGAGAACTTGTCGCGGAATTTGCCAATTTGTCGCGATTTTGTCCGGGAGCAAGAAATCTGGGCGAAATATCTGTGCGACAGAAACGCGGACTCGTTGGGGAGAATCGCGTTTAGCCGGGCGAATTCTCGGCTACGTCGGAGCGTTATCAGTGTTTACAGAACGCTCGTTACGAGCATGTCCGAGGGAAATGAGAGAGAGAGAGAGAGAGAGAGAGAGAGAGAGAGACGGAGAGACCGACGTCGATGACGATCGAGATGACCAAGTTGGGTCGAGGCCCCGCAGCGTCCTATTTACAGTAGTGAGGTAATAACTCTCTGCACACTCGCGTAGACGCGACGTGGCGGGTTCGGTCGCGACCGAGCGATCTTTTCACTCGATTTTTTTCTCCTCTCCGTCTCGCGCTCGCGCGAGGAGCGTGGGCCCCGCGATGCAGCCTGTATACGACGGGCCCGACGCTCGCCGCGGAGGGGACCCCTCGGCGGCCGAGCATTATGCGCGGGGCCTTGGTCCGGAGTCCCGACTCGTATCGCACGCGCCGTAGGCGGACCAGTCTATCTCCTCCCGACCACCGAAGCTGCCCGCGTCTACCGCGAAATTCGGCCCTTGGAACTTTGCTCCCTTCCCGAAAAATCGCGTGCTTTTCGCTCGGTCTCCTCGCATCCCCCCCCCCCCCTGCCCCTCGGTTCGACGCGGCGATTTTGTCGTTGCTGTATTTGTTTACGGTCGCGTTCGTTCGTTCGTTCGTTGGTCGTTCGCGTTGTTCTTTCGTTTTCGGGTCGAGCGCGACGCGTTTATCGTGCGAGGGTCATCGCGAAAATTAAAAACACGCGCGGGTGACGACTCCGCGGGTGGAGGTCGGACGCGATCGGAAAAATCGGACGGATACGAAGTCGACCGATCGCGAGAGGAGATTCGTACGGATATGTACTTACCCCTGTGGTTATCGTTGCCAGACAAGCGACGGATGCGAGGACTCTGCGAACAAAACGAAGAAATATAGAAAATCGCACGATCCGAATGAAATAACGAGGAAGCTGGCGGCGATCGCCGATTTTCCGACTCGAACGGACGCGATTGCCCGGAAATCGCGGGAATATCGCCGAAGATCGGCAAAAATCGTCGACGATCGGCAATAAATCGGCACAAAATCGGCATCCGGTTCGGAAGGAAGCGATCGCGAGGCGAAAAACGACAAGAAACTCGCGCGGTTGCTGGAAATGGAGGCGAGAAGCGTGGGAATCGGTATTTCGTGGAATCACCAGCGGGTAAAAATGTCGAAAATACGACCGGAAAGGGATGGATGGCGGAAGAGTCGTCGAGGCGATCGGAAAGAATCGGTAGCACCGGCGAATGAGAGAATCGAGGGAAGAAATTGCGAAAAATCGGCAATCATTTTTAGCCTTGCCGGATGAAATGCAGCGGTGATCCGGTTTTCCGTATAAGCAGGTATGACACAACCTGCACTGCGGGGATAGCTGTTTACGAAGCAGCACGTGTTCGTTCGTTCGATTCGATCAATCCCGCCAATTCAGAGACCATCGTTGCGAATTAAGAATGCAACGAGAAGAGGAGGCTATCAATTCGTCCGGGTCTAATACTTCGCTACGTTTTTTTCCCCCCTCGTCATCCTCCCAATCCGATCGAATTTGTCGCGAAAATCGTCACGATCGTTTCTTCTCTCGAAAACATATTACCGATTTTTGCAGAAAACACCCTAAAACCGTCCGTCGACCTCGCCGATTTCTCCAAATTCTGCAAACGCGAGTTTCATTCTTTTCCCTCCTGGCAAAAAAGTTGCCGATTTTTGCCGATCGGCGCGCGTTTTCATCCGATTTCCGCAAAAAAATGCACCATCCCCCGATGCGAAACTATCTCCCGACCAAAGTCGTCCGTGGGAAATACAAACTCGGTGAACATCGCGGAGAATGGAAAATAAAAGAAAAAAGAACAAAAAATCGGTACCTCGCCGATTTTTCCACAAAGCGTGGAAAAATATGATCGATTTCCGTCGAAAACAACGCTGCTGAAAAGCGAATACCACGAAACGGTATACGACGAAGAATTCTCAACTCTTTGCCGATTTCTCCGCGGTGACGATCGAAGTTCGCTGCGAATTCTCCGACATTTTTTCCCAAAAAGAATCGCGACCACCCGAACTCAGTCGGGCAAAAAAATCGGTAGCGATATATGAAATGGATATACGAATCGGGGCGCGCGAGTAACGTAACGCTCGAGAGGTCGAAAAACGCAATCGTCCGAGAACGGAGAAAAACGTGAAGGGAAACGTTGGAAAGAAGAGCGAAAAAAGGGAAAAACTTGGTAAAAAAACTCACCGCAATCCTAATCGGGTCATCGTGAGACCTCCCTATACCTCCCGGGTTCTAGGGAGCCGTCTCTCCTCCTTCGTTCTACCGTAACTACCCACAGAACTTTGAAAATTGAGAGAAACGAAAGGCGAACACCGCACCGAAGCGATCAGCCGAGACCGAGAGTGTGGACCCGTGGACCGTCCCCGTTCAGGGAGGGCTCTCTGAAGCCTGATACTTCGTTCCTCGGCGCGATTCCAAGGTGGAGGCGGGGCCGCCGATCGTCCACGCAAACTAAAGTTCCTCCGCGGCGTAGCACAGACGGAGCACGAACCTTCGGCACGAGTACTTCTTCTCCTGCGGAGGTCTTCCGCTCGCTTCTCTCTCGCTCTCTTCCTCCCTCCCTCCCTCCCTCCCTCGCTCTCTCTCTCTCTCTCTATCGCTCGTACGATCCGTCTCTCTCTCTCTCTCTTTCTCTCTCTCTCTCTCTCTCTCTCTCTCCGTCTCTCGTCCGTTGGCGCGCGACGTTGGAACCGCGACACGGCAGTGCAGAGCGTGCGATCTGAAGAACGGTCCTCGGCAGTCCTCCTCGCGCCGGTTCTCGCGACTCTCGCGGAACGATTTTCACCGCTTCTCTTCGTCGAAACTTTCCGCCTCCGATAAAGGGAACCGAGGTGGGAATAGGAACGAGCGCGACCTCTCCGCTCCGATCGGTCAGACTTTTTGCGCGGAGCACGCGAACCGACGAAAGAAAGAGACGAGGAGAAAAAAAAAACGGGCGTCGCAGCAACGGAGGAACGCGAAGAGCGAGGAGGAGACGATCACGTGTAAAAATATTTCTCGCGTGTTCGGGCGAACGGGTAGCGAGAGGCGAACGGTCGAGCGCGCGCGCGCGCGCTCGTTTATCCGTCCGAACGACACGCCGCGGCCGTAGCCGGTGCACCAGCCTCCGCGGCGTAAGGATACAGATGAAAAAAAAACCCGCGACAGCCACCGAGCAAACGAACGAGCGACGACGAAGAAACGGGGAACTCGCGGGCGCGCGACCGACTGGCGACCAACGAACGGCGGCACACCCGATGGAACCTCGTCGCGTACTTTTGCAGCACGATTAACGATCCACGCGTACGTATTATACACACACGATTTTACTATATTTATTAATTCGCACCCGGAGACACGTTTACCCGGGGCAC
Source organism: Arge pagana (assembly GCA_963969455.1). Lineage (NCBI taxonomy): Eukaryota > Metazoa > Arthropoda > Insecta > Hymenoptera > Argidae > Arge > Arge pagana. The sequence continues at coordinate 1,560,043 of OZ018313.1, read as the reverse complement.
GGTGCTTCACCTGGGGAACGCAGGTAACGCGCGCACGGGGCCGAGACAGACGGACGACGAGAGGCCTTTGATTTCATTTTTCTTCCCTCCCCGACGAACCGGATCTTCCGCTCGCGTTCCTCGATTTTCCGCAAACCGAGGCTCGTTTTCTACCCAAAATTGATTCCTCGCTAACTCGTCCGTTCGCTCTACCTACCTACCTACCTACCTACCTACCTACCTACCTACCTACAAATATTCTGCCGGCTCGCTCGATCGGCTCCAACTCCGTTCCACGGACGTACGCCTCGCGAGTTTTCAATCCCCTCGAATATGCGGGCCGAACGTCACTTTTTACGCGGTGTAACGCGTCCAAAAATGCGACCTACGCGCGGCGGCAACGCGCGAATAACGCAACGTAACGCGGAGTCTCGAATCGCCTAACGACGAACGAAACCACCGAATTTTTACACATTTTATCTTTCCAGTCATTTTGACGTTATATTTAAAGACTCTTCGAACAAATCTTTCCCTAATACGACGAATCGATAAATAAAAATTGAATTCAGCATTTCGAGGACAGTTGTAAAGAACGCGAGTCGCGAATATTAGAAAAGTTAAAGTCGATACATCGGCGGCACGAACGCGAGAATTTTGTTGTATCTCTGATAATACGAATAAAGTGAAGCTCCCTCCGCGTTGTGCTTCCACTTAGCTGGCGTCGCATCCGAAATCAGGGAAACGAAATTTTTGGGGGAATATATTCCGGAAAATCCGATTCGCGCGAAACGCTGCGTTTATTTTCCAAAATATGCGCAACAAACGAGACTCCTGAAGCTGCAAAGATTTTTCGCCGCTTTCGAAACTTCGTTTTTTTGTTTTGTTTTTTTTTTATCATATCGACAACATTTTTAGCCTTCATCTTTTCGACGGCTATTTCGTACGGTTCTCGCCATTTTCGGGGGTTTGTAGTCGCTGCGATCCATTTTCGAGCTCCAACATTAAAATTTCCACATTTTTCGTGGATTTTTCACCGAAAACCGCGATTTAAAAAAAAAAAAAATCGACATTTCTCGCGAATCCTTCGATATTCCGGACGACACTGCTCCCGAGTATATTCGAATGGTAGTTCTTTGCCATTTCTCTTATCGGGGTAGCGGAGCAACGTGCTCCGACGATCGGCTACGCGTCGCGCGTATCGCCAGCGTTATACCTATTACATTACACAACGTTGGCGACGCGCCGCGTATCGCTTCGCGAAAATGAGAAGACGTCGAGAAAGGAGAAAAACGTATTTTCATGTAAATGAAACACCGACAAATCTGCCCCAACGATTCCGAGGTGATAAAATAACGACGCGTATAAGTAATGAAAATTTGAGTAAATTAGAAATCAACCCGAACGCAAATCCGATCTTTTCGGCGTACGGCACCAACCACGCGGGTGTGCTGCCCGCGCGAGTAAACATTCGTATTCGGATAGAAATATACTCGGGCGTTGGTCTCGTTGCCACGTGCGCGCGCTATACTTACATCGCGATGCACGTGAGAAAAATCGTCGCTGATCGTCGCATTTTTTGGTTTTTGTTCGGCCCGACCGAACCGCAGAGGAGCAGTCGCGGGTCTTTGATCTTGGAGGATACGAGGCGACGGGAGGACCGCCGAAGACGAGAGGAGGAGGAGGACGACGACGACGCGAGCGACGGAGGCATGAGAGCGCTGCCACGGGGCACCGTTTACCGGTGCGCGCGGCGGTTGGCGTTTACGGCCCTCGCTCTGTTATTCGTAGCCGATAACCTGGCAACAATATCGGAAGCCGTGGTGAGTAATCGTTTAATTCTGGTCGCATTCGTTTCCCCCGCGTCTGGTCTCGCGAGCCCCATCTTGCCGCTCCTCGTCGTCGGCCGCCCTCGTTCCCCGACGACCTTGAGAAACCGGCGATTTCGCGAGATCTCGACGGGTCCTTTGAAAATCGCTCAGCGAGCATCGCCGTTGACCTTGGGCGATCGATCCCGTCTAGACCAACGAGCATTCCTTCGCGGTTGGTCGCGAAAAGGAATGGAAAAAAGGACCGCGCGAGGACCGCGCGAGCGACTTCGACGCGTAGACGGGAGAGGCGCGACGTCGTTCGAGAAAACGAGGAGAACGGGGGGGGGGGGGGGGGGGGGGGTGAAACCAGCGAACCCGGAAGAAAACGGATTACCGGTGCTCAAAAGTGCTCGGGGCGCGCGGTCTCGAGGGATAGTCGCGTCGAGAGGCGAGGTAGCTCCGCGTTGGCGAAACAATCGAGGTAACCGTATTCACGGAGCAAAAGAACGTAGGAAACGAGGTAAAAAAAAGGAGGCGGCGAGCCGGGGAGAAAAGAAGCGAGGACGCCCGAGGAATACGAAGCAAGAAAATTCGACGAGGAACTGAGAAGCCAAAATGCGCGCGAGACGAATGACAAAAGAGCTGCTGCTGCTGCTGCTGCCGAAGCCAGATTTTTGCGGCGGCGGCGGAGATGGAATTTGGGGGATTCGGGGGAATTAGCGGGACGGGTCGGAGAAAAAAATTCAACGGATACGTAAGAGCACGGAGAAAAATCAACGCGCATCACGTAACACCGATAACGATAATCGTCAACATATTCGCCTATCGCCGCGTTCCCAATAAAATATCTTGCGCGTGCTCAGCCCCGCGATAACCCTTGTTTCCACGAAAATCAAACAAACCGCGAACGAAGTTTCGGGCGAAAAAATTCGGACCACCGAGTCGTGAAAAAACGGGGGAACGAGATGTCCGGCGAGACACACACGTGAGGCGGGAGAGAGAGAGAGAGAGAAAAAAGCGGCGATTGACGGAACGTCCGAAATAGTTGACCCCGCGAGCGGAAGGTTTATCGCTTCGAATGACTTACTTCGATAAGAGTTCAAGATTTCGCAGAAATTCTCGCCGTTGCGTCGATAGATAGGCAGCGACGAGCACGCGTTCGTCGTCTGTCGTCTGTCGTCACACGTACGCGCGCGCGATAAAGGCGTATCTCCGTGATTCTCTTCTCGTTTATCTATCCCCTTTTTTCGTTGTCGATTTTTTCGCTCGAGTTTCTGTTTTCATTCAAACTACGAGCACTCCATCGGTCTATTTTAGTTTCACGTTTTGCAATCGCGATTCTCTTCCCCCGATTGGGTGTATCGCGGCATCGGTGTCTCGTCGATTCGCGAATAATTATCATCGGCGATCGATAATCTTCGCGACTTTAGCGTACGATTTCCGGAGAATCGAGAACGGAGTAACGACAAGTGGGAAAGGAGCGTGAGAATTTTGGGGTTTTCGCGTCGGAGGCGGTACGAAGGGAGGAAAAAAGGGGAGATGCGGAGCGTTGGAAAATATTGTTTTAGGTTACGCTCCAATTTGTCCGTTTCTATTCGGACGTGATTGACGTAACGCGATGACATTGCGGATATGAAATCAGTGGTAGAGTCGTAATTCTCAATTAATTGGATCAACGATGTAAAAGAAGGTCGGGCATCGGAATTATCTCCGTTCTCGGTCGGCCACGTATCGCCCCCCCCCCCCCCCCCCCTCCGACGCCGCGATCCCCTACGTTTCGACGATCGCTCGTTTTTTTCTCTCCTTTTTTTGCCCCGTTTGTTTGCTCGTAGTTTTTTTCTTTTTTCGAGTTTGGCGACGGCGACGAGTTTCGGTCGAGTCGCGGTTCGCCGAGAATCGTTTTGGTTTCGTTTGGAAACGTTCGGCTCGCGCGACTCGGAGATGTTACGAAACTTGGGCTACGCGACCTCGTTCGTCTGCCCCTCGACGAGCGTATCGCCGGGGTCAAAGGGTTAACGGGTTAAGACCACCCGATCCGACGATTTCGAGCTTCTCCGTTGCCGATAACGCGGCACGAACGCCGCGACCAATTAGCCGCGATGTGAAATTCCTACAGGCTTCTCTCTCCCTCTCTACGTCGCTACATTGGGATCCAGTTTCTCGCTTCATTTTTCGTTTCTCACCTCTTGTCCCTAACTACAACAATCATTATTCTCTTGTTTTTGCCTACTATTTTACTCTCCACTGGAATAAACTGTAATTTATTCGATTCATCTCTATTCCCCGATTTTGTCACCTACCTGACTTGGGTACCTTCTCTATTTCTTTCTTGCTGTATCCTCTGTTATTTATCCATCTCTATGTCCTTGTCCAGGATGGCTATGGACACAAACTATATCTATCTATCTGTCCAGCTATCTGCCTATACATCTATCTATCTATCTATCTATCTATATATCGGTCTATCTGTCTATCTGTCTATCTACCTCTCTACCTATCCGTTTATCTATCTATCTATCTATCTATCTGATCGATGTCGCCGAAGCTTCGCAAGTTTCTCTGTCGTTCGTTGGCAAGAACGAGGCTGGCCATGGCGAAGAAATCGTTACCTTGTCATTCGCTAATTACGGACGACTATAGGTCGTCGGCCGACGTTTATCGTCTATCAATTCTCAATTATCGTCCGTCAATGGATCGTCGATTATTTATCCTCGATGTGAATCGAGGTATAACGACGAACGACGACCGACTACGAATTACCTACGCGCGGATCGCTGATCGTTTTTTGTGTTTCCGTGCCCGCAGGTTTGCCAAGATGCGAGCAGCTACAAGTGCAACTGTTCCGGAGTCAAGGGGGAGCCCGGTTTTCCGGGAATCACCGGACTTCAGGGTGTCATGGGACCACAGGGAGAAGAGGGCTTGATCGGAGAGCAGGGTGACATTGGCGAGAAGGGAGCCGAGGGCGAGAAGGGCGAGATGGGAGAGAAAGGATATCGGGTAACTAAGTAACTCTGTTGCTGCGACGTTTCTTCTTTTTTTTTTTTTTAACGCGCCCGACGAAAATTCGAACAAATCGAAAACACGTGTCTCCCGCGGGCGAGAGCACACGACCGCGCGCCACGCATTTCTTTTCATCCGGTACGGAAGAGGCGTGCGACGGTGACCGTGAGAAACGGTCTCGAAGGTCGAGGTAGCAGCATCGAAGAGGCAACGAAGGGACAACGACGACGACGACGACGACGACGACGACGACGACGATCGCCTCGCGATTACTTCATCGCTCGCTCGCTTCTCTCTGCGAACCCCACGCGAACCGCGCGAGTCGGCGGCCCCGAAGTTGCTGCGCCCGTTTCGTCTACCGTCACCCACTCGTCCTCCTTCTCCTCCGTCTCTTTCTCCTCCTTTTCAAGGTCAACGTCACCGGCAACTGATCCTTTCGGAAATTTCTCGCGCTCCACGCACGCCGCGCAATCCCTCGTAGTCCTGCAAAATCAACCGTTGTATCAGAAAAATCACGTCGCATCGCGACAAATATCGACGAAATGGTATCAACCTCGTTCGAGTAACGGCAAATCGGCAACAAATTACATCGAATATCGGCAAATCGGTACGGAATTGCTGCGAATATCGGCAAAACAGCCCCGAATCACTCCGAAAATCGGCAAATCGGTAACGATTTTCTTGTAAAATTGAAAAAATCGGCACCAGAATGTATCCAACGCTGCCTACGGCGCGCTGCCCAACGGATATCGTCTCGAAAAATTCGCCGCGAAACCCGAGCGGAACGGCAACGAACGCGCGCAATTTTTTTGCCCGAGAGGATGACAAAAGCGAGAAATCACACGTCGGGCGTTCTCGATTACGCAACGAGGCCGTAAACGGCCGTGACGTCATCGGTCGAGGTTCCCGTTGTCGCGCACATTACTAAACGCAAACTGCATCATCGCTAAACTAAAAGTCGTAAAGCAAACGATTTTCAACGACTTGGCATTTTTTCAGCATCGCGCCACTTCTTACCGCATCGTTCTCTCGGTGTTCGCGCGCCTTAAGCTTCTCCTACCTCTCTCTCTCTCTCTCTCTCTCTCTCTCTCTCTCCTTCCCTTCTTCATCCTCGTCGTTTTTTCGCTTCTCTCTCTTAGTTTCTCTCTCCTTTTTTCTCCATCCCAACACAACGACCGCGATCCTCCCGCTTTGACTCCGTGATAAACGGCGATCGGGTCCTCGCGCCTCGCGCTCACTTCGTCGCTATTATGTCACGCGCAGCTTAACGATGATACTATAAACAGGTCCGCGCGCCTCGAATGTCATCGCCGACGCTTCGCGCCTCTGCATTTTAATTACATCGACATCTGCGATTACGCGCGTAAGCGTGAAACTAACCATTCGCACGGTCTCGAAATCGTTCACCTTTTTCAGCTTCTTGGAACGACGCCGATGGCGTCTCTCGTTGGACGAGCGACGACCGCGAACAATGCAGCGTCCATTGTCTTGATTTCAGAGGATCGCGATTGGGGGTAAAGAGTGTCAATGCGCGGGGACACGCGCGATTCCCTCGGTTATGTCACGGCACAGACGTTCCTCACGGAAACGAGTTGGTCGCCGGAGAGAGAAGTGGAAGAAAAAATAATTAGCAAAGGTCGGAGGAGAATCGTTATAGTTGGGAGGAGCAGGATAAGGGGGAATTAGAGGAGCGAGATTCGTGTTCTGATCGCGAGACGATACAGTTGATAGTCGGGGAGCAGAATAGTTTCGAATTCGACCAACTCCCCGCGCTGCAAGATGAATGAGTTTCATTGACGAGGCGACGTTTCGCTCCAGATTATCGTTACGCGTCGCGGATGCGAGAAACGCATCTCGCTCGACGTCCGGATTTTCAGCCGGCCGGGCTGTATAATCAGCTGGTGACATCCTGTTTCTTCGGCAGGCATTCCAACCCACGCGATACGTTCGCGTATCTGTGAGCAACGGCGACCAGGCTGCCTTGATAGTTCGCGAGTACCGATTTTTGGGAACGTATAGCGGACGCTCCTCCGCGTTCGGGCGATTTTCTCGAAATCCGTCGCACCTACCGAAAAATTGCATCCGACACGAAATGTCCGCCTCGATTGGTTCTACATCTTTTGTTAGACACGTTTTCGCGTGCGAGAGACGATTAGCGAGCTACGGAGTAAAGTCCGAGCGCTCGGCGCAGCGTTAAGTTCTATCGAATCATGCTACTGCTGCCTAAAAGTGCGATTTGCCCGGAAACGGTGATACTTATCCAAAAAGTATTCGAAACAAAACTTGTTCGCCTCGATCGGATGTACATTTCTTGTTGGGAATTTTTTCTCCTAAGATCGATAGTTCACCCGATAGATCGCGATAACTCGCACCGTGGACCACCCCAGTCGAGTGGATCCCGTCGTAAAAACGTGATTTCGGAGAGAAGCGTGCAACTTATCGATAAAATGTACGAAACGTGAAAAAATCTACTCGTCGAGGGCTACATTTTTTGTAGGAAACGTTTTCCCATGCGATCGCTACGTGACGAGATATCGCGGGAGTTATCGATCGGAAGAACGGTTCGCGAGATATCAAAGCGAAAAAGATCGAGTCACGAAAGTTAATCACGCCCGCGCGATTATTATGCTCGAGTCGTACAGTGGGCGTTGGGCGCGGACAATAACGATGCATTTTCTTCGTTCGAACGATATCTATCAAAGGCATCGGCAGCCGCATTATCGTGTCCCGCTCGCGTCGAGTGGGATGCGCGCGGTACTCGTCTACCGATAGATAACGCCACTTCCCATCGACAACTCGCAGCCGGTAGAGACGAGCCAGCGACGCGACAGGATGCAGAGTCATCTTCTTCGACAACGGCGACAAACCGCGATACGAGGCGACATTCAGAGGCGTAGCGAAAAAAAAAGAATAATGAAAAAAAAAGGGAAGCCGCAAGCGACGATTCGCTCTCGTAATATCCGCTCACCTCCCCTCCGATCCGCGGATCGAGTCGCGAGTAGGGATCGCGATCCGCGAGTCCGGCGGATCCGACATCATCGAACGTCTACCGGAAGCTCAACGAGTCTCTACCAGATCCGATCACCGGCTCCGTTGAATGCGAAAAAAAATACACGCGCGCCAATTTCTCGGAGAAACGCTCGCCAGTTTAGCGGCTTCGAGACGCGACTTGCCTCGTTCTGCCGACCGAACGACAACGCGTTCGACGATTTTTGCACAGCTCGGACCGTACGCGCCGGTAACGCCGCTTCAGCGTCTCTGCGCGAGCTCCCCGACCGAGCTCGTCGCGAGGCGCGTAATTGGGTGAAAATTTGTCAGAAAAATCGAACCAGCAGCGCTGTACCGGATCGTTCCAGCTGCTCCGCGATTGTTCGTTGATCATTGCAATTTGGACGAAGTTTATTTCATAGGAAACTCACGGCGCCGCACCGAGTACGCGGGAAAACGTATCGCGGCGAAAGATTCTATAAATTCGCGAAACGGCAGTCCTTCTCGTCTGGAACAAGCTTTCAAATGGAACGCGGGTCCGGAGACGCGTCCCTCTTGGGTTACGGGCTTCCCAAGGTTCGAAAAACGGACCTCGAGCAACGGAGTACCCGCCGAGCACAAAGATTTCTTACGACGGGTGTCGCGATGCAAACTAGCGCGAGAACAAAGCCGCGGAACGACGATAGCGATACGTTTTCCCCCGTGTTCGGTGCTGGCTCCTTTTTTTGCGCGCGTTTTTCGTAAGCTTCGCGATACACGCTCGATCGAGTATCTTTCGCGTAGCGCTAATTTCGGGACGAGGATGCAAGATATTCCTGGTGCGACCAATCCCGCCGGATCCGACCGGATCGCAATTCCTAGCCGCTTATCGTATTCCTTCGCGACGGCCGCTTAGCATTTTATGAAACCGAATAGCTCGTGCGAAGAGTAATGCAACGAAGCAGGCGAGAGCGTGGCGCTGACGAGGGTAAATGACTGAAGCGATTGTCGGACGACGCGTCAGCGCGCGCCGGGTTCGAATAGTTTGACATCTAAACGAGATTTATTAGCATCCCGCGGCTCGTTCGAGATCTACGAGGCCGCGCCGCGATCATCCTTCCAAAACCTCCGTCGATCTCCCCGGCTACGAGAAACGCTCGTGCATTCGGCTGCGATGCGCGGCGGAACGAGATCCATCGCTGGGGGGGTAGCCTCGGGCTCGTAAATTACCAAACTTTCCCTCCGAATAAGGAGTGATTCTTGCCGCCTCGAATTTCGCGGATCAATCGCGTTCTCCGTCGGAGACACGTCGGCGAGTATCGAGGAGAGGAAACGACGGATCGACTACCGTCGACAAAACATTCGTCTGAATTTTATCACTTTTTTCCTTACAGGGTGAAACGGGACCCCGAGGATCCGACGGAGTCAGCGGATTTCCCGTGAGTATACGCGCAGCAACGCGGCGCGATATCAGCGCTACGTTTCTTCTTTCCTTCTTTTTCTTCGTCTTTCTTCTTCTCGTCCGGATTCGAAAATTTCGAGCCGAGAAACGTTACAATTGCCATGCTCTCTGCGATTTTATCGCGATTCGAGTTTATTTTGCGCTACGGTGTCCTTGAGCGCACCGAGCTTCGCGAGATCAAGGTCATTGGGCGCGCCGCGACGCGCGTTCGCACATCGACAGCTTTATCGGGCGAACGGTGGGAGATACGACGAAAAGTCACGGGAGCAATTTTGTAGAGGGTAAAATTTGCGACAAAAAACTCTGGGGCGTCAACCCTCCACGATTCGTATTTCGAGCGCCAGACGCGCGACAACGCTGCCGACGCCTCTCGCGCCGCAACCGTGAGAGATGGACCAACGTCGCCGTTGACCTTTTTTCACGACTCTTTTTCCTCTACAAAAATGATTCCCCGATGTTTTTCGCTATCTCGCCCCGATCGGCCACGATTCGCGCCGATATCCCCATATCGGCGTTTCTCGTAACGGCCTTCGCGCGATCCGACGAGGTTCGATGCGAATCGGAGGCATCGGCCGATTCGTGCGGCTGATCGACGCGTTTTTCTCGGGCGCAGGGTCGCGCCGGTGCTAGAGGAGTATCAGGACCCGATGGACTCGACGGATGCAACGGAACCGACGGCAGAGCTGGAAACCCGGGTATACCGGGTATCCCCGGCGTCAGAGGACCACCGGGACCCAGCGGGCCGGAGGGTTGGCCCGGAGAACCCGGAGACGGTGGTATCAACTCCGTTGGCGTGAAGGGAGAACGAGGAGTCCAAGGATTCGACGGTCTACCTGTAAGAATAACGCCGAAACAATCAACGATAAAATCGCTAGGCGTCAGCTCCGCGCGGTAAAACTTGTTCCGTCATCGCGCAAGGTGTAAGAACGTGTACTTACTACGCTCAACACTTAAGCGTCGTTCTCGCAGTCCGTTTTTCAACGCGCAAAGATGTACGCAAAGGTAACACTTTTTAAACGTTGCTCTCCCCGGAGAATCGCGTTACTCTCATCGTTGAGCTGTCCTTGCCACGAAAAGCCTTCCGAGCGTGCAAACGACGTCGGGACACTTTTTATACATTCAAACAGCTAGACCCTCCGCGACGGAACATTTTTTACCGTGCGCGCACTCGAGTTGCACGCGATGAGGAGAAAAGTTATTACCGTTAAACGATGATCGTTCGTTCTGCACACGTCCAGGGTAACAGAGGTCCGAAAGGTATACCCGGCGATCGAGGACCACCCGGAGAAACTGGTGACATCGTGAGTATATATCGCCGAGGTGAACGACGACAACCGGCCCGGTCGTTCGTACAGGTTTGTCGGTTTGACAGGGTCCGGAGGGTTTCACGGGTCTGCCGGGTCTGGAGGGAGACAGGGGCCAGGACGTGCACGGATCGAAGGGACACGTCGGCGAGCAGGGGGACCGCGGAGAACCGGGACCACCGGGCACTCTGCCCTCGCAGCAACCGCAGCCCGGTACCACGCGGCCCGGACCTCAAGGTCAGAAGGGAATTCGCGGCGACGTCGGCGATCGAGGACGGAAGGGTCAGCCCGGTGACAAGGGAGCGAGGGTAGGTGTCGCGTACCTCGCGATCGGCGATTCCGTCGATCCGAGCTGATAGTCGCGTTCCGTTTCTCTCGCAGGGTTACGACGGACTGAAAGGATGGAAGGGTTTCAAAGGAGCACCGGGTACCGATGGGCCGCGCGGTAAGCAGGGCTACCGAGGTCCGCCGGGGGCCGACGGTCCGAAAGGTGACAAAGGTGCGGTCGGTCTGGCGGGATACGACGGGAAAAACGGAGAAAAGGCAAGGATATACGGAGGGTGGGAGAAGGTAGCGCGGATTTCTGAACGAAGCGTTTTCTCGCGTTTGTCAACAGGGCGAACGCGGTGACGAGGGTAGATCGGGAAGACCGGGGATACAGGGAGCCGTAGGAGAACCGGGACCATACGATCCTACCCTGAACGAGATCATCGTCGGGAACGAGGGACCGCAAGGAGCGACGGGTTCGTTGTCGCGACAAGATCGGTAAGAGGGGAGCTCGGCTCGCTGACCAATCCCGTGTCCGTTCGACGTTTCAGGACCTCCCGGTCCGCGGGGCAGGGATGGACAGGACGGTGCGCCGGGAAACATCGGATACGTGGGGGAACCGGGACTTCCGGGACCACCGGGTCAGCCGGGTCGTCAAGGACCGCCGGGTGCCTCGGTGAAGGGGGAAAGAGGCGATGACGGTGAGGCAAATTAATCGGGGGGGGGGGGGGGGGGGGGGGGGGAGACGAACGACGCGGGTACGACGAAAACGTTACGTTCGCAGGTGTCAACGGTATGCCAGGGGAACAGGGTCCACCGGGTCAGTCGGGAAGACCGGGTCCCGTGGGACCGAAGGGATATCGGGGACTCGACGTGGTCGGGCCACAGGGCGCGAGCGGTATCCCCGGCAACCCCGGGTACCGGGGCAGGATCGGGGATCAAGGGGAGCCGGGTTATCCGGGTAAGGATATTCTTCTTCTTCTTCTTCTTCTTCTTCTTCTTCTTCTTCTTCTTCTTCTTCTTCTTCTTCTTCTCCTTCTTCTTCTTCTTCTTCTTCTTCTTCTTCTCCTCCTCCTCCATCCGTTTCGCATTCTTATTCGCGATTCTGGTGTTTGACGAGAGTTGCTCGTTTCGGTAGGAGAGAAAGGTTTCCGGGGGATCGGCGTAGCTATCCGAGGACCGCAGGGCGCGGCCGGATTACCGGGAAAACCCGGAGTACAGGGACCGGACGGTTGGCCGGGCACTCCAGGACTGCCGGGAGCGAAGGGATTCCGCGGGGACGACTGTCCCTTCTGCGCGTCGGGTGAGCAGCAGCAGCAGCAGCAGCAGCAGTAGCAGCAACGTCGATCCGGGTCGGGTGATCCCGGGGACGTTCGTCGGAGGATCGCGGAGCTCGGGGTTATCGTTTGAATAATTGTCGTAGGTCTCGACGGCGCGAAGGGTGAACGCGGATTGCAGGGACCGGATGGACCGATGGGATTTCCGGGACTACCGGGACCTCCGGGCCCGCGAGGATTCAAGGGTGGTCCCGGTTTGGACGGGCGGCCCGGCCCGAAGGGTGTACCGGGTCCCTCGGGAAGTCCCGGAATAACGGGTCTCCAAGGGCCGAAGGGAGAAGCGGGGATAGTGATATACCCGCCGGCGGACAAGCTCGTACCGGAAACGGGAGACGCCGGTGACAAAGGGTTCCCGGGATTCCAAGGACCGAGAGGACGCCCGGGCTACCCGGGATCGCCCGGTCTGGCGGGCCGCGATGGCCGCGCAGGCGAAAAGGTAAGATAAGGGAGCGAGGTTTTCTTCCGACTCGGCGAGATTTTTCACAACCCGGACATTTTTCACGACGCTCGCGCGGCGCAGGGCGAGTACGGCGACCAGGGCTACGAGGGACGGGACGGTTTGCCCGGATTGGACGGATTGGACGGCGAGAGAGGCGACGACGCTCCGATACCGCAGAACTCGCCGCTGGTTCGCGGCGAGGCCGGAACGCCGGGGGAAGACGGGCTGCCCGGTGATTGGGGAGAAACCGGAGCCCCGGGACAACCGGGAGATTCCGCCCTCGACTTGATCGACTGGAACGGCGATAAAGGGCCGAAAGGAGAACGGGGCGACAGAGGTGAGCGAGGATAGAGGATTCGTATTCGCTGCGGTGATTCGGAAGAGAATGCTTTTCAAACGAAGATCTCAGGCCCCGTTTGGAGGGAAGTTGTTTTCGTTTGGTTTTTCGAATCACCCCCGGTGTCCAAAATACGAATGCGAATGCGTGAAAATTCACGTTCGTATTCGCGAGCGCGTGAATACGCCCTTCACCGTCGCGGAGGAGAGTCGTGGGAGGAACTCGGGATCGCGAGGAGAGGAGGCAAACTGTGGATTAATCTCGTTTTTATCGTTTCTCGACCGATACCAGGTTGGATGGGCGAAAAAGGAGGTCGCGGTCCCAGCGGCGACCGGGGCGAGCCTGGTCCGACGGGACCCGCGGGAGCCCAGGGTATCTGGTTCACAGGATTGAAGGGTTTCAAGGGCTATCGGGGTAAGATGGGTGACACGGGTCAGCGAGGGGAGGAAGGACCATCGGGACCACCGGGACCGAAAGGATACGCGGTAAGTGGTTCCCCCCCCCCCCCCCCCCCCTCCTTTTGCGAAGTACGGGAAACGAGTGGTCCGAGTCCAATTTTCAAACAAGCTCCACGAATCTAGCGAAAGTCCTTTGTTGGTAGTAAAAATCTGTCCGTTGGCGAGCTTTGCTCGCTTGGCCTTGGAGCCACGAGGCTAATCGCGCTGCACCTAGATAGCGCCTTCGTTTCTGAACCGAACACCGCGCCTAGGCTCCGTTTTCGCCGATTTTGGACTTGGGCCACTCGGCATCCGAGGAGTAATAGTAGTAGTAGTAGTAGTAGTAGTAGTAGTAGTAGTAGTAGTAGTAGTAGTAGTAGTAGTAGTAGTAGCAGCAGCAGCAGCAGCAGCAGCAACGGCAGCAAGAGTATTATACTGGTAGTAATAGTAGCAATACCTTCGCGGTCGCAGGCTCCATTGGCAGCGAAAGGAGATCGAGGCGAACCTGGATCGCGCGTCTACAACGGCCCACCGGGTAGAAAGGGAAGCGTGGGCGAGAAAGGTTTGAGCGGCCCTCCGGGAGCGGACGGACTGAACGGATTCAGGGGATATCCAGGTTCGAAAGGATACCGCGGTCCGAAGGGTGCTCCGGGTCCTCCTGGTTGGGAGGGTGAACAGGTGAGTCGCGGTGACGGGGGAGAGAGGTACATCGAGTAATCGCTGGTCTGACGCGCGTCCATGTCACCCCAACAGGGTCCAAAAGGTGTCAGAGGCGACAGTTTCCAAGGAATCCGCGGACTGCCCGGTCGATCGGGCTACCCCGGTCGAATAGGTTCACCCGGTGAACCAGGAACGGAGGGTAAGCCGGGTCTCGTTGCCCCATTTCCCGGCTCGGGTGAGCAGCCCCGTTTAAACTCCTCGTTCGCTTCGTTCCGCAGGTGCTACCGGTAACCCTGGTTGGGAAGGAATGAAGGGTGTGAAGGGTGAAGTCGGGCTGCAGGGAATTCCAGGTCTGGACGGCGAGGACGGCGAACCCGGATACGCGGGTCTGCCGGGATTGGACGGCATTCCCGGAGCCATAGGAGAAATCGGTGATCGAGGAGCGGCCGGTTCGCCCGGTGACCGTGGCCTGGACGGTTTCGACGGACGGACGGGAATCAAGGGCGACAAGGGTGATACCGGGGACGCCGGTCCGACCGGTCTCCCAGGACCGCGAGGACCCATGGGACCGAAGGGACCACCCGGTGATGACGGATACGACGGATTCAAGGGAGAAAAGGGAGAATCGTCGTTCAGCGGACCTCAAGGTGACGCCGGTGAGCCCGGTCTGGTGGGTCTAACGGGCGCGCCGGGCTTACCGGGACTGGACGGACGTCCTGGTATGGTGGGCGAGCCTGGTTTATCGTTCAGCGGTCAGGACGGACCGGACGGCGAGGTCGGAGAACCAGGATTGGACGGATTCCCGGGCTTACCGGGTGAAAAGGTAGGTGTTTATAGGGGGGACGAGGTAGCTCTCGTCTTTGCTCGCCGGAGACGCGAAGATTACGTACAATTATGCTTAAAAAATTGTTCGCCTATAAAATTACACGCGATTCGTGGATAATTGTATGGAATTATAAAAATAATCAGATGGAATTCTATACGAATTACGTACAATGGTACACGGGGCCAATATTTTTCGTATAATTATATCCCGATGATGAAAACGCAATACTTCGGAGCTAAACGGGTTAAAAAGTGTCCCACCTTTTGCTTAGCTTCTTTAAGCGAGGTGACGTACAATATTTCTACCCGTTGATTTCGATTCGGTGACCGTGATAAAATGGATCGCGGGCAGCTAGGGGTTCGTTGAAATCGTTCCTTGAAATCGCGGTCCTCGATTTTCAGGGAGAACGAGGCGACGTCGGACCGGACGGTTTCCCGGGATACCCGGGAGACGATGGGTACGCGGGAGCGGACGGGCTACCAGGATTGGACGGACGACCAGGGGACAAGGGCGCCAAGGGTATAACGGGCGATCCGGGACCAGACGGACCTCGGGGACCGAAGGGAGTGGCGGGCACACCGGGAGACATGGGACTCTTTGGAATCCCGGGTGACAGAGGGCTACCGGGCTCCCAAGGCCGCGACGGGTCTCCGGGACCCAAAGGGCCCACCGGAGAACAAGGACCAACCTCTTTCGCGATCGCGGAAATCGGTGATGCCGGTACACCCGGTGTTGACGGGATCGCGGGACCGAAGGGTGACCAGGGCGACTACGGCTTCGACGGACGCCCGGGCAACAAGGTACTACCACCGCGCGGTTCCGACAACTTCTAACAGTAAATAACACCTAGTAGGGGATCGGAAGTCGAGGAGACATCGTTTATCGCCGGCTTTCAGGGTCAACCGGGAGACGCGGGACCCCGAGGACGCGAAGGATGGCCCGGCCTCGAAGGTCTCAAAGGACTGCCGGGAGACGTAGGACCCCGAGGACCCCGAGGTACGATTCGATCGGGACGTTTTTCCCGTTCTCTTTTCCAAGCTCACCGCGACCCACGCGAGTACCGAGGCGTTGAGCGTGCAAATTTGAGGTCGCGTCCGTTTTTCGCGAGCGCACGTCTCGGTAATATCGCGCCCCGCTGACGGCCCATAGACTGTACGAGAGTTTTGGTGCGCAGGATTTTCCGCGGAATACGCCGAGCCCGGGGAGATGGGACAGCCGGGTCGCGACGGTCGCCCGGGAATGCCTGGTCGCGATGGTCAGAAGGGCAGTCCGGGTGATTACGGAATCGACGGGCCTGAAGGACAGCCGGGACCTCGGGGACTCACCTTCCTGGGACCGAAGGGAGAACGCGGCGACGTCGGGCGAACCGGACGCGACGGTCCACCCGGCGCGAAGGGCGCCGAAGGATATCCAGGATTCGTGGGCGAGGAGGGACCGAAGGGATACCGAGGTGAACCGGGATACTCGGTAACCAGCCCGAAGGGTGTGACGGGAGACCGGGGATTGCCGGGTTTGCGAGGTCTCGCGGGCATCAGGGGACCGCCAGGTGTCCGAGGACTGAACGGTTTGGACGGTTTGCCAGGATTCAAGGGAGAACGAGGCGACGTCGGCGACGACGGACCTCGAGGACTTCCGGGACTCCACGGATTACAGGTAAGCGCTCTCGTCTCGTTTCTCTCGTTTAACTTCGCCGAGGATCCGACTCATCGGACTTACCGTTGTTTCCGCTCGCGACGACAGGGTGAAAAGGGTGACGCTGGAATAAACATGTTCGGAAATCGCGGACGTCCAGGACTGCAGGGAGACACCGGTCCTCCGGGATTACCAGGCGAGTATCTGATGAAACGGAAGACGACGCGCGGTAGTCAGAAACGAGGAAACGATGCGTTGAAGCCTAGCTTCAACGGGATTCCTCGAATAAGATTATCCAGAAAATATTTTCCGGCAAGCAAATAGCAGTATAAACAACGAACAATCGTTGCATGTTTGAGCCACGATCAGGGGTCGCTTGGCGACGAGCGGGGTGCTCGAAGAGCCCAACGCTTTTCGGTTGTTTGTACGTTTTTACCTGGCGGAAAGCATTCGTTGGATCAAGCATTCTTTTCGAGCAATCCCGCCGAAGCTGGGGCTCCGTGCATTTTTTGTACCCTTTCTGACCACCGTGCACCGGTTAGAACGAGAACGACGAGGTGTAGCGGAGACGGACCAACGGAAGCTAACGATTCGATTGCTTTCCGCGCGCAGGATTGGAAGGATTCAAGGGGTTGCGAGGAGACAACGGGTATCCAGGTCTCCCGGGACTGGCGGGCTCCAATGGAATGCCCGGACGGTCCGGAGACTTCGGTCCAACGGGCGACGACGGACCCGAGGGACCTCGCGGTCCTCCCGGCGAAGATGGCGCTCCTGGTCGAATAGGTACGAGTAAATAGTCTCCGCCGAAACGGCGATGATACCCAGGTGACGTTCGACCCGAGGTAACAAATTAAGGCTCGGCTTCTTTTGGTTCCCAAGGTCTCCCCGGTTTTCGCGGCGAGGACGCGCCTTCGCCTCCTCCACCCCCCAGCCGCGGTTTCTACTTCGCGCGTCACTCGCAGCTCGCCATGATACCGACCTGTCCTCCGAACACCGTGAAACTGTGGGATGGTTTCTCCTTGATTCACCTATTGGGCAGCGGTCATCCGCACGCGCAGGATCTCGGTAAGTTGGCTCGCGGATGGTCGGTTGGCAGAGGGTGGGTGTCGCGGATTACGAGCCTGTTATCCTCGTTCGCAGGGGCTGCCGGTAGCTGCCTTCAGAAATTCTCGCCGATGCCCTACTCATCCTGCAACACGAAGAACGAGTGCGAGTACGCGAATCGCAACGACTACAGCTACTGGTTGAGCACCGCGGAAAGCATGCCAATGTCGATGGAACCGATCCAGACGACCGACGTCGGCAAGTACATATCGAGATGCTCCGTCTGCGAGGCACCGACCAGAGTGATAGCCGTCCACAGTCAGACCATGGAGATACCGCGTTGTCCCGGAGGCTGGGACGAGTTGTGGATGGGTTACAGCTTCCTCATGGTGCGTGCACTCTTCTCCGCCCTAGATCGCGTTCGAAGTCAATTCAATTTTTCTCGTCTACGAAAAACAGCGAGGATTCGACGGAGTATCCCTAGAACAAAAAATTCCGCCACAAATACGAGCCCTCGACGTTAATATTTCGAGACAGCGATTTGCAAATGTCCATTTCCTATCCAACCAACATGGGAAGATTTCTCCCCAGTCCGTGGAATTTTGTAACTCGGCAACAACGAGTCGCCGCACGGGAATGATCAAGGCGCGGTTTTGTAGAGAACTGAACGTTCTAGGAAAAAGGTCCGAATGGAATTTTCCGCAAGTCAAGCCGTTTCAGAGATATCGAGCCTTAAGAATGGAGTCGTGCGAATTTGGAACGAACCGTCAGACTCGAGTTATGCAAAAGTATATCTCTGAAACGGCTCGACGTACGGAAAACTTCGTTCGGACCTTTTTCGTAGAGCGTTCGATTCCCTGCAAAACCATGCCTCGATCATCCTCGTGCAGCGACTCGTTCTCGAGTTAAAAAATTCGAAAGACTACAGCGTAATCGTCCTGTCAAATAGGAAGTTCAAATTTGCAAATCGCTACCTCTAGGATTTTTGTCTACGGATAGTCTAACCACTTTCCACTGTTCGTGACGGAAAAATGCGAATTTCTCACCTTCTCGCCGGTTCTCCTTCGCAGCACACGTCCGCCGGAGCGATGGGCGGCGGCCAGAACTTGATGTCGCCAGGATCGTGCCTCGAGGAATTCCGCGCGCGTCCGTTCATCGAGTGCCACGCGATCGGTACGTGCGGTTACTACACGAACGCGTTCTCCTACTGGCTGACGACGATCGAGCGTAGCGAGATGTTCCGAAAACCACGACCCCAGACGTTGAAGGCCGACCCGACGTCTCGCATCAGTCGTTGCGCCGTCTGCATTCGCCGCCGCTTCGTCGAGCCGACCAACGTCATACCTCCGGAGCCAAGGCCGGGGTACGCGCAACAGAGATGGCAGTCGCGCGACCCGTCCGTCGACCAGCGCTGGCAGTCGCGCGACCCGGTCGTCGACCAGCGATGGCAGTCGCGCGGACCGGCGGTGGACCAGCGATGGCAGTCGCGCGAGCCGGTCGTGGACCAGCGGTACGAGGTTTCGCGGGTGCAACCGTCGCGCCAGTACCCGCCGCAGGCCCGAGCGTACACCGACAGAAGTCGGGCGGGCGGTGCCCGACGAGTACCGGGACGAACCGGTAGGCGCCGATTGAATCGACGCCGACCGAAACCAGCCGGAAGCGCGGCGAAGAAATCGGCCTAGGAGGCCCGATAGAGAGGAGAGTTCCTCCCGGTCGCGGAAAAACTTGCGTGTATATACAAAACAAAGCCAAACATGTTAAAATGTCGACAATGTTCACGTATCTAAATATATATATATATATATATACATATACAATAATAAACATAGCCACGCGACGCGCGCGCACGCGCATGCTTGCGAGTACGCGCGCGCGTATGTATGTATGTATGTATTCCGGAGAAGACGAGGACGCGGTGCTCGCGTCCTTCCTCTTCCACGGACAACTAGATCTTATCGTAGTAAAAAAAAAAAGAAGAAAATGAACAAGGTCGAACGTGAGAAGAAGGCTCGTTTCGCGAGCGATCGAGGAAATCTAACGACGGATAGAGGAAATCGTTGCTGGACTAGGTTTGCAGGGGAGAAATCGTTCGACGATTCGTGAAACGAGGCTTCTTCTCACCGGTCGTTAATATTATTAACGTTATTATCGTAACTTCTCTCGCGTACCTTTCCCACGCGGAGTACACGGAGAGTGCTAACAATTCCGCTACTACTGACATCGCTACCGCTACCGCTACTGCCAACGCCGACCTGAACCGGAGACCGCGCTCCACCATTGATATTATCCTCGATCATCACACCGCGTCATCGAGCGAAGTGGCACACGCGTTACGCAAGGGAGGGTAAATTGGCCCGAAAATCTCCGTGTCATCGATCAACTGCCAACGAGTGCCAAAAAAAAAAAGACAACAAATATCACGTCGACGAATATTGAAAATAATCCATAGTACTCTTGAGATTGTCACGTAGTTATTATTTATCACCGTACGGTTCGACGCGTAACTCGCTATAATATATACACACATGAATAAAGAAATTTTATATTACCTGTATTAGGAAAAAACGACTTTTGCCGTCACTCGCCGAACCCTCTCGCCAATTTCCTGAGAACCTATTCGCACACCAAAAAAGACGAATTCGAGAAAGAAAAAAAAAAAAAATAGAACGATATTCGTTTTTTACCGTATTTTCGGTTTTTCTATGGTATTATTTTATTCTTCGTTCGGTTGGTAGGGTGGATGGTTTTCCGCTCGTTTCCATGGGAGGGGAATGGAATGAGAAACGAGCGCGGAGGTCGATTGAATCATGAGAAATACAATATTTGGAAAAATTGTATTTCACGAAACAAAGATAGATCGACTTACAGGTGATTAGAATTTCTTTCGTTGTTTCCTTAACGGCCATGAATTAGTGATTGCTAATCGTTTCGAAAATTCTCGCTCCCTCACTTTTTTTCCAATCTCTCTCTCTCTCTCTCTCTCTCTCGCTCTCGCTCGCTCGTTTTCGCTCTCTCGGACTTTGAATATTTTCGTCTTACCGCGACGCGTGAACGTAGCGACGCAAAGAAATTCGTAGCTGTTGCTTAAGAACTACGTTTATATACTTTCAGTCGGTTCGTCGTACAGCCGCTCGAAACCCGTTGACGCGTTCTCCGCCGTTTTCCCTTGAAAATTTGTACCGACGAAAATTCGAGGAGGAAAAAATAAATAAGCGAATTAAATTTCAGCGTCCTCCGTTTTTTTTTTCCAATCGGTGCTCCCTTGGAAAATAAAAGTGCGTCGAAACGAGGAAAACCCATCTGAAAAATGAAAATCACGGTATGGCTTGCGACTCGTGCGCCGACGGTGAAATTTTCAACGCGGGTGAAACGAGATGGAAATAACAAAATCAGGCGAAAAGCGATGAAAATGTGACCTGAAACATGACAAAGGTTGGATTAAACAACGAAAGATGTGGGCAGGGATTTTGAGGAAACGACGAAAAAATATGTGGACGTTGAAAATTCGCGAGGGGAATGGGAATGGGAATGGGAAAATGAAAGTGCGTAGAGAAAAACGGCCGGCAGCTCAAATACCGTAGCGAAATCCTATCGCCGTTCGCCAAGGGAAAATTGCGGCGCGTTGCGCGTTGCGTGGCGCGAGGGCGCCGTCGCGACGATACCAGGAGGAAAAATATTCTCTAATCTCGTTCGTTATCAATAAATATACATCACCAGGCTCGATATTATATTTATATTTATAAAATTATTCTTCATTAGAAAGCACATATGATCTACCTATGTGACATAACTCGTTCATTTCTCTCATATATATGTATATATATATGCGTACGCGTATACGTACGTCCGCTGGCGCGAATGCGCAAGCACGTGCGTGCGGAACATTCCCGTCCCTATCATTCGCGAATACCCGACAATTTTACCCCTCGTTTTTACAATTTTCCCCGTCCCCTTCGATCCTCTCTCTCTCTCTCCGCGTAAGTACGTATCCTACCTCCGAACGGTAGGAAGTCTCAACAACGATCGACCATGCGTCGTTTTCCTTCGACCCCCGACGCGACGATTGAGCGTTCCTTATCGAGCAATTTTCACCGTCAATCCGATTCCAAAAATTAAAAAAATATACACGTATCTATATGTATATATGTTATTCGCTTCGGACGCGTTGCAAAAACGTTGATAACCGTTGACCTTCGATTTGTCTCGTTGGTCCTCGTGGTTTTTGGTGGTCGAAAAAAATGTACCAATATATAAATTGAAATATCAAGCTACGAGAAACAAATACGCTGCGATGTTGGAGGGAAAAAAAATGGAAAGAAAAGAAGAAAAGAGAAAAAAAAGAAAACCAAACTCGCGAACGCCCATCGACGCGTCGTTTCGCGATAACCGTACAACAATAACAACAACAACAACAACAACGCCAGCAGCAACAACAACAGCAACAACAAGAACAACAACAACAGCCGAGCCGACGATCGTGACGATAATTTTCTCGCGCGTCGTAAAATAAAATTCAACATTTCTCTCGGCCTTCGACCGCCGACTTCGGCTCCGCCGCCCCCCGCCCCGATTCCAAAGTACGTATTCCACGCATCGTTCCATCACGCATGCCCGCGTCGCGTGTCTCGTACGACATATACGTATACGCATAGAATACACACACATATATATATATATATATATATATATATATATACTATATACACACCTAATATATTACCATACATCTATGCGTATACCTATACACCGCGATATATAAATATACGCATACACATATATGTATAAACGAAGGTACCCTCACTAGTATCGAATAGAAATATGCATACGTCGAAGGAAAAGTGCTCTTTTTCTCGTTCGCGCTCTCTCTCGCTCTCGCTATCGCTCTCTCGCTCTTTCTCTCTCTCCCCCTTCTCAATAATATTAATAATAACGTAATGATAAGTCATAACAATAATTAATAGATAATAATAATAATAATAAATCAATTAATCAATTAATTACATGATAACTAATGACGACGATAATAATAATAATAATAATGATAAAAATAATTGCAATAATTGTAATGATAATGATAATAGTAGCAATAATAATAATAATAATAATATAGTTAATAATAATAATAATAATAATAATAATAATAATAATAATAATAATAATAATAGTTATATAATCATATTAACAACAACAATATTATTCTTTGTCACATTTTGGTTGCAGATTCTTACAATCACAAATATATATATATATATATATTATATTCATATACATACATACATATATATAGCGTGTGCATATATATATATAGCATATACATACATACATACATACTATAATAGTCGAAGAAAAATTATATCGATCGTTGAATTTATTTATCCTTATATAACTCGTTATCAATTCGCGTTCCTCAATTTTCAAATTTCGGTCCTTCGCCTTCGCTCGATTGTTTGTCGGTTCATTTGTTTTCAGGTTGCTCGAATTTCGTCGATTCGCAACGTACGCGGATCGTACCGAACGTACCGTACGCATACGCCCGCGCGCGCGTGTCGTGTTCCCTTCCTCGCTTTTTTACAACTTTCGGCTGATTCTCCCTCGCTCTCTCTCTCTCTCTCTCTCTCTCTCTCTCTCTCTCTCTCTCTCTCTCTCTCTCTCTCTCTCGCAAGCACTCGCACGCACACCCTCTTTCTCGCTCTCTCTCTCATCCCGTATTCCGCGCGTCAGCGTGTTCGTTCGTTCGTCGCGTCTGTCTCTCCGCCGTGTGGGTGTGTCGCGTGGCTTGCTCCGTTCCTCCTCTTCCTCTTCGTCCTCGTCCCTTCCTCTAGCCCTCCTCTACATTGCTCTCTGTCTCTTCGGCATTCGTTAAATTAAGGCGGGAACGGGGGTTGGGGGAAAACGGGGTGGGGGAATGTGGAGGCGAGAAATAGTGATAGCAGTGCTCTATGTAAAATCGTTAATTCTTTTTGTTTGTTTGTTTGTTTGTTTTTTTGTTGTTTTTCTCTCGTTTTTTCCTGCTCTCCTTCTCCGCACTTTCTCGTCTCTGTGTACAATAATTAAACCTATATATAGTTCTATGTTCAACAGCCAGTGGTATATTAGAGTAAATATACCTTTGAGGTACCTACGTAGTTTTCCTTCCTTTACCTTTACCTTTACCTTTACCTTTACCTTCCTTCTCGCATCCCCTTTCCAATCTCTTTACTTTCCTCTACCGCGAGCGGACAGCTCCGTTCCATTCCATTCCTCGCGAATACGCTCATCGCACGCGTTACCTTCCGATGATCAACAATTCTAACTATCTACCTAAAGCCGTATCAACTTGGTCCACCGCGCTCCCTTTTCTCTTCTCTCTCTCTCTCTCTCTCTCTCTCTCTCTCTCTTCCCTTCCTCCTATACCGCAGATATTTACAAACCGCGTCGAATCGCGCGACGCGACGTACCCGATTCGCCTCCTCTTTCCCCTCTAATCTCGCCAGGACATATATTTCCAACGAGCTTTCCTCGCTCCGTGCCTACTTCCCCACTCGACTACGGGAAACGACGAGCGACGACGTCGGTAACGAGGAGACGAAACGACGAGCGCAGGAGAAGAGTCTGCCGCGAGAAAAATGTCGTTTCGGTCCCATCGCGTCGCGTCTCTCGGTGTTCGTCGTCGTTCGTTTCCCTCGCCTCACCGATCCCCGACGTGTTTCTTTGGTTATGTGTCCCATAATATTCGTTACGGTATTCATCGATACGTATATCTCTCTCTCTCTCTCTCTCTCTCTCTCTCTCTCTCGCTCTCACTCTCTCACTCTCTCTCTCTCTCTCTCTCTCTCTCTCTCTCTCGCTCTCACTCTCTCCGTATGTACTCCGCCGCCGCTTCGCAACGTCTATCCGTCGCGTCGCGTCCGACGTACGATAAGTATGCGCGTCTTACGTATATGAGTGTATGTTTTATCCTCGTCGTTCTCTCTCGCTCTCGCTCTCGCTCTCGCTCTCTCTTCGTTCCGCGTATTTATATTCTTATATACCGTGTATGCAATGCGTGTCGCGTGTGTGTGTGTCGGGTGTGTGTGTGTGTCTTCAGGAGTAGTCGTGCGGCGGGCCAAGGGCTCTCCTTCGAGACCTCTACATACAAATTACGGTTAAATATATAGTTTTTTCACTTTCCGACGGGGTAGCCCGCAGTCACTCGGATAGGAGCTTCTGCAGCAGCGACGATTTCGGATCACCTCGCCCCGGTTCCTCCATAGTAGTCTGAAATCAAGACAAACGTTCCACTCTCACGTTATTCAGCCTCGTTTTCGTTTGCTTTTTCTCCTCCTTTTTCTTTTCTCCGTTCTCCTTTCACCGCTCGTCTTATCGACAATTTCTAACACTCTCGTCGATCGAACGAAAAATCGTCTCACCTCGACTGGATTTTCTCCTTCCTTTTCACCTCGCTTACAAATAACCGCCCGCTCGCATTTTCCATTCCAATGCTTGCGTATCGACAACGAAATTGTGCGCTTTTCTTGTACTTGCACAATTTCGAGGAGAACAAAAGGATACCAACGCCAAGGTGAAACAGTTTTTCATTCGAAGATTCAATTTCCAATTAATTCTTCTACTTCGAGCTAGAGAAAACTTGAATTCCTATTAATTTTCGATTCAGGAAAACGTCATCATTTTCGACGGTAAATTCGAAAAACGAAGACTTTTTTCTGTCCGTCCGATCGAAAAATAAATACAATTCTTTCCGGATCGGGAGAGAAATTACGAATAGCGTTTACGAAATTTCAAATACGAGAACACCTTTTACCAAATATTCCTCACTACGAGTTATTCGTGTTATTTGATTTGATTCTGTTTTGTTTTTTTCTACCAATTTTTCACAGAGCGATTCCGTATCAAAGGCCACTCTTTTTTGGGTTCCCTGATTTTACGTTTCACTTGTTTTCGAGCAAATTACTGGTAACCATGCAGTTCAGCCGGGCATTTCTAAGCGGACAGTTCTCCAATCTTTACGAATCTGCGATACTTCGTTTTTCGAACCGTTGAACTGCATAATTCGCTGCGCAGAAGCCTCGCAGACGTTTGAAGAGAGTAAAAAAAGTTGAAATTTTTGGAGAAAAAAAAATCGAGAAATTAGGAAACAAACGAATAAACGAGCAGGTAGAATTTTCGACGAGAGAACGATGATAACAGCGGAGCGGAGACGTCGCAACGTGTGGACGTTTGAGTGCGCGATGCGATGATCGGATGAAGAAAATCGCGGAGCATCGAATCCGAATGTGATGGGTAAATAATTGCGAAGCGACGAGATAAGGTGAGATGCGAGGTAACGAGCCGCGTAATTATTATACGAGTCGACGAGGAATCGGAATGCTACGACGAGTGACAGACGCGAGTATCGGTGTCAGTAGCAGCAGCGGCGCGCACCTCGGTCTTCGGCAAACGAGCGCGATGCCGCCGATGAGAATTGCGCGGAGAGCGAAGAAGCGCCGAGACAACATAAATTTGACGAGATGTAGAGCGGGGAAGAAAATAACGTTTATTCCACGAACGAAAGTTGGGAACGTTTTTCCGGGCGGTTCGCCTTCGAGATAAAATAGAAACGTTGCGACGCGTGGAGAGCAGTGGGAACCCGGTCGTTTCCAAGAAAGAAGGAAACGGGACGAGAGATTTTCGTCCAACCGTCGCGTAGCCGGCGAAACGGAAATACGAGAGCGCAGACACCTCGACGCCAAAGACGCGGGTCGACTTTTACGAAGGGTCGTCCCACAGCTTCGCTTGGCGAGATTTCGTCCGAGCTGGTACGAGGGAATTTTGCAAACTTCCCTGCGAGCGACCAACGCGGTCGCGGAATACGAATATTAGGGTGGTACGAGAAACAATTTTAATTTTTTTTCCGCTCCTACCTTCTCAAATGTTTGCGTTTGATGAGAAAAAAATTCGAGGGGCGCTATTTTTATTTCTCATCCAACGCGAACATTTAAAATAGTAAAAAGAGGGAAAAAACTATTTTTTGTACCACCCTAATAAACATCAATGTAAATATAAATGCGATAGATATCTGCGTGACAAGATGAATGGGATGAGATTTTATTGCGAGAGAGTAACCAAGGATATCGAGGAAAATCCATACGCGAGAGAGGAGTCGGATGATGAAAAATTCGAGGAAAAAAAAACTCGTTCGCCTCTCGTTCGTGGAAATGCGAGCACGTCGAGAAAAAGTGATATAGGAATACACCAGAAGGCAGCTGAATGCGAAGAAGTTGAGTGAATTAAGTAAGAACAACAGCAGCAGCAACAACAACAACAAAGTTTCTATGCGGCAACGTATAAGGACATACGTGTACACGTATACGTACGCGTACCCATATATGCATAGGCGCGTACGTACGGAGCATTCCACGTCGAGTCGACCACTTTTGACCCCTTTCGATTTGACTGAAACTTTTTCATCTTCTACCCCACTGAAATCCTCTCCGAAGAATCTCCTTAATTTCCTTTTTTCTCCTTTTTTCATCCGTATTTTTTATTGCGTTTTTTACAATACAATTTGGAGAATTTTGCGGAGAGGTTTTCGATGGGGTAGAAGATGATATAAAAAGTTTCAGCCGGATCGAAAGGGGCCGGGGTGAATAGCGGTCGGTCCAACGCGGAATGCCCCGCGCGTACGTAAATCCGCGTATATATATATATATATATATATATATATATATATGTATATATGCGTGCGTGTACGCGCACGTGTAGAAATATGTACGCAATAGACAAAGAGCGATAAAATAATGAGAAAAAATGTCGTGCAGAATAAATAAAAAATAAGATGTGAAGCCAAGCGAAGAGGGAAGACAGAGAGAGCATACAAAATCAAAGTACGAAAAGTAATTGTCGGAACGGGTCTTACCCTGGAAGAAGAGGAGGCGTTTCCAGCATTTCCAATGGCCCAGCTTTTGGCAGGGCCATCGCTAACCACAGCCTCACCTAGGGGGGACACATTGTAACACACGCGTTACGATAGTCTTTCATACAATAGATAAAAACTGCGTTGCCTTTTACGCGTCCCCTGATATTACGTCGCGCAACCGCGACGAACGCCGATAGATCAGCGGAGAGCGAATGATTTTGGCGTGCCGCGACGACAAGTTTCCGAGATAATCGCGACGACGGGGCGGCGGAGGTGCTTTCCCGGGTAACGAGTACTCGGAGCCGCTGGGAATCGGGGAGGAGGTAGCGCGCGAGGATCACGCGCGGGAAGGCGAGAGAGGTGGCAGATTCGACGAACTAGGAATCGCGATCCGGCATCATCGAACGTCTACCGGAAGCTCAACGAGTCTCTACCAGATCCGATCACCGGCTCCGTTGAATGCGAAAAAAAATACACGCGCGCCAATTTCTCGGAGAAACGCTCGCCAGTTTAGCGGCTTCGAGACGCGACTTGCCTCGTTCTGCCGACCGAACGACAACGCGTTCGACGATTTTTGCACAGCTCGGACCGTACGCGCCGGTAACGCCGCTTCAGCGTCTCTGCGCGAGCTCCCCGACCGAGCTCGTCGCGAGGCGCGTAATTGGGTGAAAATTTGTCAGAAAAATCGAACCAGCAGCGCTGTACCGGATCGTTCCAGCTGCTCCGCGATTGTTCGTTGATCATTGCAATTTGGACGAAGTTTATTTCATAGGAAACTCACGGCGCCGCACCGAGTACGCGGGAAAACGTATCGCGGCGAAAGATTCTATAAATTCGCGAAACGGCAGTCCTTCTCGTCTGGAACAAGCTTTCAAATGGAACGCGGGTCCGGAGACGCGTCCCTCTTGGGTTACGGGCTTCCCAAGGTTCGAAAAACGGACCTCGAGCAACGGAGTACCCGCCGAGCACAAAGATTTCTTACGACGGGTGTCGCGATGCAAACTAGCGCGAGAACAAAGCCGCGGAACGACGATAGCGATACGTTTTCCCCCGTGTTCGGTGCTGGCTCCTTTTTTTGCGCGCGTTTTTCGTAAGCTTCGCGATACACGCTCGATCGAGTATCTTTCGCGTAGCGCTAATTTCGGGACGAGGATGCAAGATATTCCTGGTGCGACCAATCCCGCCGGATCCGACCGGATCGCGATTCCTAGCTTGAGAAGAGGAGGTAAACCGTGGAGACTGAGAATTTTGGAATAGGTCGCGCTTTGCCGCGCGATGTCTCGATTATCCCGCGAACGGATGTCGGATTTTCTAATCGGTTTGTTCGTTACCGTTCATAGTTTCATCGCGTTTACGGTACGCGGAGCGCGATATATCGCGGAACAATCGGGAATCGGACGAGATTTGGAACGACGTGGCTTGGACAAACGGGCGCAGCAGTTTCAACGTCGGAGAAACAAGGTGCAACGACGAGTAGGTACTGCGAAGTTTTCTCCACGTGTATTTTCGGGTCGAATCTCTGTGTATATATATATATATATATACGAGTACATAGATATATATACACGCGACGAGCGATATGCCTTGTTCATTGCTCGATCGTGGTGTCGTCGTTGTCGACCATTCTCGCCGATATATCTCGTTTCGTCGGAAATTTGTCGCATTTATGCCTCGATTGTCTTTTCTATTCCTCAATTTTCCCATTTCTCATGCTTCCCGCCGATCAAAAACGCGAAATCGAATCTCGACGCACCTGCGGACGATATCTCGTAGGTGAGGCCGAGGGCGTCCAGTTCTTCCTGAGATACTTGACCGCTCAAGTTGTTCTGTATCGTGTTCGGTATCCTCTGCTGCTGCTGCTGCTGCTGCTGCTGCTGCTGCTGTTGCTGCTGCTGCTGTTGCTGTTGCTGCTGCTGCTGCTGCTGCTGCTGCTGCTGCTGCTGCTGCGTTCTCGCGCCGACGATCGCTCTCAGCTCTTGCCTCACGAATTCCGACGTCATCGACACCGCGCTCGTCGAGTTGCCTGAGAATCACAGGGGAAAATTGGTCAGTTCGCGAATACTCGTGAGAAATCTCGAAATCGTTCGAGAAATGCGGCGGGAAAAGAAGAGAAAAACAACAGGCGAGAACACTTTCGCGGGAAACGAAAGAAATTGCAGAACCGTTGTTTCAACATCTCCCCTCGCGTCGTCGTTGTTAATATCAATATTAATATCAACATTATTATTATTATTTCTATGATTATTAGATATATTATTAACGATTAAACGGACGTTGATTATGGAGGTGAACGGGATGAATGACAAAAGCTTTCACATGTAATTTCAGTACGTTTCCTTTTTTTCTGTGGGCTACAAAAAAACAGAACACCTCTCTCGATCAAGGGTGTCCGTGCGGAGTGCAACTTCGATCGACGAGCATTGATTCGAAAACCAGAGGGAAAATCCAAAGTGCGTATACATACGTATATATATATAGAGAGAGAGAGAGAGAAAAAGAGAGAAAGAGAGAGAGAGAGAGAGAGAGAAGAAATAGGCGAATCCTGGGCGAGGAAACGAGGAGACGATTCGCGAAGCAACACAAAAAGCACTGGGCACGTACACCAATGATGAAAAACGATGAGATACATATATACATGGAATCTGTCGTGACGCTTGTCGAAAACGGTGCTTAAATTTCCCCGGCGAGAGGAAATGATTTCGGAGGGATGAGAGAGAAGGCAACTCGGCAACTCGGGCGTTTTCGAACGAACGAACGAAGGAAGGAGCGTCTTCAAGAAGCGTCTTCGAGAAGCGTCTTCGAGAAGCGTCACGCGGATCGAGTAAGACGGGTGATATAACCGCCCGCTTACGAATGTTCGTTACGAAGTTTCGATAGATTCGCGTTATTTACATATATTTACATGGTTCCGGAGCGGATTTCGATCAGGAACGCGAGAGGACTGCGATCGGACGAAAGCAACGGGAAAGAGGAAAGCGAGAGAGTGACCTTGGAACGGAACGTTCGTGCAGTGAAGAAAACGTGCGGCGTGACGTCGTCCGACGATCGCTTTCCTCCGCGCGTCCTCGAACAAGCTTTGGTGTTACGTATAAGAAAATGTTGTTGTTTTTTTTAATAGAAAATTCAAAAGAAAAACATTTTTTTTAAATAGACAAACTGGAGATAAATTGATTTTTTTTAAAGTTTTTTAGACGAAAGAAAATCAAAAATATGGAGATAAAATTTGTTTTTAATTTTTTAAATAAAGAAAAATAATGAAAAAACACGTCGCAAGCGAAATAACGATCGGTGAAAGTTTATCGCAGTTCGTAGCGTGAAGATGAGGTGTCGGAGGCAGGTCAGTGTGATGTATGCCGAAATGAGTGGACAGTGCTGGTACGAGGCGTCGAAGCCAGACGACTAAACACACATTCCGTCGACGGCGAAGCTTTTTGGGTGCGTTTTTTACGATGACCAGCAACTTGTCCGCGAGAATTCGCGCTGAGAAAGCATCGCGACTCGGCGACAAAGCGCAGGACCGGTAGCGTGGAGAAACTGAAACGAATCTACGAGGGAGAAGAATAAATACAGTTCGTCCGATTTCGAGGGCACCGATACAACGTTCGTTTCTCAAAAATATTCTCATTTCGAAACGAAACGAATTAAAGTTTTTTACGTCCGGAATTAAACTCTCTTCTGTTTTTTTTCAAACTTGCCAAGAATACAGAGGCTTTGTACACATATGCACGTAAAACGTGTGTATATGTTAAAGCAGGAAGTAGAGATTCGCCGTTCGTTGTTACTTCCCAATCGTGCGGGGAATTGGAGCAAAATTGGACAGAAGACAAGTTTGTTATTGACAAAAACTGTCGATATATCAAACAAACAAACAAAATTTGGATCGTCAACGAACAAACGAAAGACTGGATAGCAAGATGATTTGGTAAAAAAAATGGAAAACGAATGAAAAAAAAAAAGTGGATACTTAAAAAACGGAGCGAAGTGAGAAGAGAGCTGGGAGGGAGGAAAAAGACGCCGTCGGCTACCAGTCCTGTGTCTCGAATGCGGAGATAGAAAAATGATGAGAGGCGATCGTTTGAGAGCGATGGCGATGCGATTTTAATGGCGATGTAGTAATGGTCACATGACATTGAGGGGTCACATGACTTACCACCCATCTGATGGCTGTTGGGATTGCTCGTGGGTAAATTTGACGGCCTGGTGTTCGCCACGTCCCCGGTACTGGCGGACGAATACAACGATATCGCGTTGCGATCGTAACAGAATTGATTATTTTGTACGTCGGCGGTGTTCAATGTGTTATTTTGATGATATAGCATCGAGGAGTGTTGCTGCTGCTGCTGCTGCTGCTGCTGCTGCTGCTGCTGCTGCTGTTGATTAGCGAGGTGTTGTTGCTGCTGTTGCTGTTGACTGATCGTACCTGGCGTTGGACAACCTGTATGCGGGTGACTAGGCGATAATAGTGGTTGTTGTTCCTTGTTCAATCCTTGACCGTAATGTCGCGCGGTACTAACGCCACCTGAAACACGCGTCGTATCTAGTATTCCTGTATTACGAACGATACTTACGTGCCCCTTTTTCATTTCCCGAATAAAACCTTTGAGCGATGCCGAACGAAGCGACGAATCTGCGACGAACAATGATTCTATCGAAACGAGAAAAACAAAAGCAGATTCGACATTTTCCACTCGTTGTTGTCGTTCTTGGTGTTTATCGCCACGCGAACACGCGACTTTCCAGACCTGAAATCGAACGTTTTGGACGCTCGCCGATGGGGAGAAAATCATGGGCGAAAACATACAGGGTGTTAGAAAAATCTGGAAACGGTCAAATATCTCGAAAACGAAACGTTTCCCAGAAAAATGTTTCCAACCGATGTTGTAGGGTTTCATAAGTTCTATTCAATGGTCTTATCCGTTTGACCTTGAGTAGAAGCGTCGAGGCGAAATCGAAATCAACACGATTTTTTTGAATGGAACACCCCATTTTTTATGCCACAGTAATAAAGATGGCAGCGAGACGTTTCCAAAACGCTACTTGACAACCTATTTTTATTGAGAATTGCCCGAGTTACGAGCTTTAGAAGTTACGGGGCCGCCAGCATTAGTGTTATCCATGATGCACCGCGTGGAGGTTACATGTCCGACACCAATGCGGGCGGCATGCCGCGGCGCCGTAAGCGCTAAAGCTCGTAACTCGGGCAATTCTGAACGAAAATAGGCGTTTCAATAGTGTTTTGGAAACGTCTCGCTGCCATCTTTAATACTGAACCATAAAAAATGAGGTTCCATTAAAAAAAAACTGTTGGCTTCAACCTCGCCTCAAGGTCAAACGGATATGATCATCGAATAGAACTTTTGAAACCCTGCAACATTGGTTCGAAACATTTTTCTCGGGAACGTTTAGTTTCCCAGACATTTCTAACACACTGTAGAATCCACATCAACGATAATCGGTTCTCAAAATTCTGCAAATTATCCGACTCACTTTTCACTCTTTCAGCATTGGGAAAAAATCCAAGGCACACGACGTCAACGCGACTCGAACAAACACAGTAGATATCGGACGATAACGAGAACGAGGTAAACGGAAATGAAAGTGGAATAGAGATGGAAATAATACGAGAAAAATATGTATATATGTGAATAAAGAATGAATGTAAAATAACTTTTGGGTTCGTGGTGTTGAATTTTTCATAGGTTTATCGGTATTTTTTGGTGAAACTGCGCGTCGATTTATTGTTGAAAGAAAAACAAACGTTCAGCTTTGTCGATGCGACCGCGAAATCATCGAATCTCTCGATATTCAAAATTGGAATCGGCTAATTCGATTTTTGGAGGAAAAAAACAATACGAAGAGAAAAGTAGAAATGAATAAAAATAGGATTTTTCAGGTAACTCGAAGGAAAGGAAATTTCTGTCGAACCGCTACTTACCATTTTCTGTCAATTTTTTTGTATTATTCTCATTTTTTTATACAGGGTGGACATCTCAACGTGACCACCCCAAATGTCTCCGTTACCTTCACAGTTACGAAAAAAATGTCCAGTGGTAATTTCATTGGTTTCGAAGGGCTAATACAATGGTGGAAAATTCATTTCTGTCAAGGCCATAGTTTGCGCGTTCTCAAGGCCATCGATGGTTTTTCAAAGAGATCTGGATATTGAGCTTCTTCGAAAGCAGCGCGAGGCGAAATGCGACGAGTCGACGGCACGGAATGTGAGTGAGAAGGCGCGAGCAAAGGGTGCGCTTTACCTGGCAGCTGCGTCGTCGCCGAAGGTGTCGACGTGCCGCGTTGGAGCCTCGCGTACTGTCCGGCAGGATTCGTCGCTCCGGAATTCTGAACCGGAGGGAATTGGCTGGCGGTAGGTGAAGCAGGAGGCGGAAAGGTGTCGCCAGGGAA
The DNA here is from genome assembly GCA_963969455.1 of Arge pagana. Classification (NCBI taxonomy): domain Eukaryota; kingdom Metazoa; phylum Arthropoda; class Insecta; order Hymenoptera; family Argidae; genus Arge; species Arge pagana. The sequence goes on along the minus strand of OZ018313.1, from coordinate 1,526,268 downwards.
CGGTGATTGTCTCGCGGAACCTGGCGTACCGGGAGACGGCATCGAGCGCTGTTGCTGTTGCTGCTGCTGCGGACTCGTCTGCTGCTGCGCCGGCTGCTGCGGTCTCGCCTGATTCACGAACATTCTCGGTCCGTTGCCATAATTGCCCTGAAATGCGAGCAATGTTTATAGAAATACACACATTTGTTCGTCTCTTCGTTCCATCGACGACCCACAGTCCCCTCTTCGCAGCCCCGATTTATCTCCTTTTCATCGTTCTTTTAGAGATGCGATCGAATTTCTTCGACGCCATCCGAGACACGATTGGGTAAACTTTACCTGCGAGACTCGAGGTGACAACGACTGAGGATGAGGAAACGGCAAAATGCCAGCAGGAGAACGAGGCGAGAGCCTTGCCGTCGCACCGACTTGCTGTTCCCGATTGAAGTTGCTGTTCACCCCGGGACTGAAAATTCAAATTCATCCGTCATTCCGATATGCAGATATCTAGTCGTATGTCCTTAAAGTTTGCAATTACGAAATCTGTCATTTCCACATTATTCCATTGATGCCATTTCTACATGTTGTATAAGATTTGTTGTACCGATGCGGTAAGGGCACAAGCCGCGCTTTAGAGAGTTTCTCGCCAAGTCGAGTATCGCGAACTGTTTCACCGCAGCGAAGAGGAATCGTCGCTGCGAATTTAATCTATTCGTACTTTGCTTTTGTTAGATGACGAAGAATTGCCCATCCTTTCGAGAGACGTTATCAACAGTTTTGTGGTAATCGTGACGGAAGGTTTCGAGTAGCAAGTATTTTACTCACTGTTGTGGCAGCGTCGCTTGATGGGGATACGAATGACCGAGGCGATGCGTAGTGGCGCCGGATATTTGAAGCCCCGTGTAGCCAGGCGAAACTTGCGAATCGGAGCGCTGAAAAATAATCCACGCTCAGAAGGTAGTTTGTGGAATTGTGGATGAGCGGAGAGAAGATTGGAAGAAACGTGGGCGTGAAATCAATCGATTTGTTTGATCACCTGTAGGGAAACGTTGGGAGCTACGGTGTTGTTGAACAGGTTATCCATACTGTGAAGGTCGTTGGAAATGGGCTCCGGCGCGGTAGCGTTGGATGGTATGAGTAGTTGCTGCTGCTGCTGTTGTTGAAGAAGTCGTTGTTGATGAGCCTGCATCAATTTGTTTCGTTGCATGTGCTGCTGCGGTGTGAATTGGGTGGAAGCTTGTCGCATGCCAGGGAGAGCTTGCAAATTGAATCGCGGTCGTTGCTGCGACTGCTGCTGCTGCTGCTGCTGCTGCTGCTGCGGCGGTGGCGGCTGCTGCTGCTGCTGCTCCTGCTGTTGCTGCTGATACATCGGAGGTGGTTGTTGGGGATAACTATGCGCGGACGTGACGGGGATATTTCCCAACTAAAATGATGACAATCATCAAATATTCTCTAATTTGGCTTCCATCTCTGTCTCGCGTTTAATAATTCCTATCCAAATCTTTCCTCCCTCTCTTTTCACAAACGTATCTTCCGTTCTCTATTCGCGCCCAGCGAAAACAGTTTTAGTGCGGCAATATGACATGGAAGTTACAGGTAATATCGCGATGTTATTTTTGCGATACATAGCTGATATATAACGTGAAAGTAACATGGCACGTACCATTTGTTATACGCTGGTTACATAACTGGCACATAACCTAATACCTTGCAATGTAACTGGAATATACCGTGGACGTAACGCGTTACATAACACGTTATATTGGTGAGTAGGAAATTTTAACTTGCATGTAACATTACCGATCACAATCGCCAACAGTACAGTGTTCGCTGGGCAAGCTCGTTTGTAGCATATCTAACAAGGATTTTTTCACTTGCATCGACAGAGAAATCGACAAGTTCACGATAAGTTTTTCGATGGCTATACGATGAGTAGAAAAATGGACGAACGAGGCTTCGTCCACGATGATTCTTCAGTCGTCGGATCGGAAGAAAAATATGTAATAGTTTGTGAAAAACTCACCGCCGTCGAGTAGGCCGGCGGCGTGACCGGCATCGTTATCGTCGACGAGGTAGGATTCACGTCCGATTCACATTGCATCAGCTCTTGCCTGATCGCGGTAATAGCCGCTGCCTCTTTCATCGCAATCGTATTTCTCGAAGTGTCAACAGCGTCGGCTGCGTTCAGCATACCGGTCGCATCTGAGAATACCCATCGTCGTGGGAGCAAACCGATGAGAAGGAGTAAATACCAGCGCGGTTTCAAGCCTTCGACTTGGCGGAGTCTCGACTTACCTGTAATTTTTGGCTCCGATACAAAGTCCACGAACTCGTCCAAGATTTTGGAAAGGTACGGATCCGAAGTTTGACTGTCGAAATTCGTCTGATCCACTTGAAGTCGTGGTTGTCGAAAGTCGGTGCTTCCAGACGACGCGAACTTCTGATTCATTTGGCTCAACTGCACTCTCTGCGTCTGCTACGCGGATGAAAGAATCGATCGATCAAACCAGAAATCCTTTTCAACATCCTTATGATAAAATCAACTTGGAATAATAAAACCAAAAATGGGATAAAACGAATGCGAAAAAAAGACAGTCGGGGTGTGAACGTGCAAGGGAATGGTGGACCAGCGAAATCTGGTCGAATTATACCTGATTGAGCATGTCGGTGAGGAAACTGTTGGTGGTGGTACGCGTTTGCGGTTGCCTCGTCGCGGTCGCTGGCGACTGCCTCGGCATCGTGACTGAAGTTTTCGATACTGTGCTCGATGTCGTCTGCACGTTGGTCCCAGCCCACGGAGCGTGTTGGGTGAGCGGATCGACGCGCGGCAGTTTATCCTTGAAGCGAGAGAAAGAGAGATAGAAATATGGTTACCAAGGGCGAGGCAGAGCAACGTAAGAGCAATGCATCGCAGATTAGAGAAAGAAATGTGTGTCAATTGATGAAAGTACGAAGGAGATCGAGAGATCGAAGTTGGATTACCTGCGGTATCTGCGTGACGACCTCGACCGGGACCGGTGGAATCGTCGTGGGCTGGGAAGGCTGTTTAGCTAGCAACGACGCGAGCATTTTGTTCTTCATCCACAGAGGACTGTTGGAACTGCCCGACGAGACGTTGGTAACCGACGATGTTACCACGTGGGGACCATCCATCGTGCGTTTTATCACCAAGTTCTCGTCACCATCCTCGCCAGGACGCTTCTGACCAACGTGCGAAGAGCTACCCATGACACCTTGGTCCCCGGACTGAGACGGCGACGGTGTGTTGTCGTGGAAACCAAGACTCTGCAGAAGCGGGTCGTCGTTTCGACTCTGCAAGCAGTAAAATAGCCGCTGAGAATTGAATTATACATCAATACTTCCGCATGCGTAGAAAAATTTCCTCGCGGGCATGCAAATATGTTGAAAAATTGTCGCCTTACGTCTTGATTCTTTTGGTCTCCGTTCTGATTCTTCAGCAGTCGCTGTAGCAGCTCGTGATCTTTTTTCGTCGCGAAACCACCCTTCGACTCGCCATCTTCTTCGTCGACGTTGTCATTCAAGAGCTATGAAAAAAAAGATCCGACACGTAAAGCAAACCAAGGTCGACTGGCTTGTCTCTAGGAGACGAGACGAGAAATGGTAAGGGGGACGATACTTTCTATCCGACTCGTCGGATAAAATTTCTGCGCTACGATACGGTTCATCGAGAACTGACCAGTTGCAATTGAGAAAATTGCAGCGAAGCGCGAAGCAAGAGTTTCGAATTGAATCCCGTAGCAAAAAGTATGCATCGGTTTTGCGACGACGAGCAGCGGGAGCATTATCATTACCTTCAACAACATGTTGTTAGAGCCGGACGGTTTGGAATGATCGGTGTTAAGCTTGGGGAGATTCCCAGGGCTAGATCGAGTCTTTTCGTTGTCTTCGGATCTGTAATCGTCCTCGTCCGGTTGATTGAGCAGCTTCTTGAGTATCTCGTGTTTGTTCTGGTTGTCGGATTCGGTATTGTGATTATCGTTGCCATCGTCGTTGAGGCTGGATCCCTTGGTGAGGAGGTTCCGGAGCCTCCCGGAGTCCGGGGAGGGCGTGCACCCACCGTTTCTGGCCTCCCCTCCCGTCAACAGGGTGGTCCCCGTGGCCGAGTTCATGGGATTGTTGTTGTTGTTGTTGTTGTTATTATTGGCGTTGGTCTGGCATCCCCCGGCCTTGCCGACCTCGTCCAATCGTTTACCGGCGACGATGCCACCGTTGATGCCGGGGCCCCTGTTACTTCGCGCCCCCGACACCGGGTTGCAGCTGCCGGTCGTCGTTGACCCCGTCGAGGTTTGGCTCTCTTGCGACGAGGGATAGGAAAAAGCGTTGGCGAAGGACCTCGCGGCGTGGGTAACCGAGGTAGGGCTGTAGGCTCTCATCGGACTGCAGCAATGCGTCTGGGCAACGTTCGCCGAACTGCAGGCCAAGCCGACGCTTTGGTTGTTCGTCATAGACGACGACGTCGGCGTGACGGGCTGAGACGACGGTGACCTCGACGAGTTTTGCATACTCGTGACGGATTGCTGCCGTTGAGAACCCTTCGAGGGACAATTATCCGTCCTGTTCTCGTTGCCGGTTACGCCGACGTGAGCCCAGGGGGGTAAATTTCCTCCGGAGGACGGAAGACCGACGGGCGACTGGCTGGCACTTTCCAGGTCCCAGGTGGAGCTGGGGAATATGTCAAATTCGACGTCGATATTCCCAGGAAAATGATGGGCGTACGATACGTTGTTGTTGTTGTTGTTGTTGTTCGTCGTAGTCGGTGTCGTCGGTGTCGTCGGAGTCGTCGTCGTCGTCGTCGTCGTCGTCATCGTCGTCTCGTTACGGTCGTAGGAATTGAGAAGAGGGTCGCGCGAATCAGCGACGCCGGTGGAAGCCGAGTCGAAGACTAGGAAATTGTTGTTGTTCCCGGGACTGTTGTCGTTATTGTTGCTGCTCGTAGGTGTATTCTTCGTGTTATTGTTGTTCAGGTTTATCGTCGGTCCGTTCCGATGGACGTTCGACGAACCGGCCAACACGCTCGACAGCGTGACCAAGTTATCGTTACCGTTATTTTCATTGACATGACTCGCGCAACGGCTAATCGGATGCAACGAACACCCTTTCTTGCGGTTGGAGAGCTGACCACTCTCGATCGGTGCAAACTCATTTTCCCTATGATCACGGGCAACAAAAATAAGACACAGTTTAACGACAATTGCTACGCACATTTAACCGGGGAATAGAGATACGGAGATAGGGAAGACGCATTCGAGCCAAAGAATATTTCCATAACGTACGACTCTCGAAGCCGAACCAACTTTTTCCCTCGATTCGGTAATTTTGTATCTTGTGTTGGGTTTTTTCGATTTTTTTTTCTCGTTACAATTTTGCATGCATTCGTTTCATTTTCCTTTCTTTCTTTCCATTTTCATTTTTGCTCCGAGTCGCGAAACACATTTATTCGAAAAAAAAATTAAAAAAAATAACTAACCATCGAAGGTCATTCTGCGAAGGTCATTCAATTTCCATTCCTTTTTTTTTTTTCTTTGCTACGAAAGTGGCCAGATCTCCAACACGGATAGTGAAAAAGGTTTCTTCGGAATTCCCTTCGTGGAACGAACAAAACGTCTCTCGATAATCAAAAGTCCAATTAGTCCTGATCGCGAATCGAGTCGATCGTAGAGAAACCAATGGGATCCACGGATGTGAAAACTTACCCGATTATCGAATTCGTAGACATCATAAAGTCTGGCTCGTGTCCATTCATGTGATTCGACTTGAAGAGCTTCGACTTTGTCTGAACATTTATAAATTTGTCAGCCTTCAATCGTAACCGATATACCGTGCTAGTGCTCTCGCCGAGCTGGAGAGTGTCTTCGATGTGACCCGTCAGCTTCTTTAGATCGTGAGGATGACAGAGATCCTGGATCTTGGAGCCGATCAGACCCTAAAAACAATGCAAAGATCATTTTTCCTACGCTATTGTTCCTACTCCCTTGTTCGAACCTCAATTATAAGAGCTATCTTTCTCTAGACCCTAGTTAGAACGATACGAGTCGAGAGTCGCAGAAGAAGAGAAGACAATCAAGCAAAAAAAAAAAAAAAATACACGAACAATTTACAATTCTCTTCTCTGGCTAGCAATTTCTTTCCCGACGTCGAACACGAATCCGAAAAAATTCATCTACGTTTTTCAATTTATATTCCTCCGATTCGTCGGTAAGAGGTATGAGAAGGGAAAGCAACAGCAACAGACGTGAGAACGGCGAGTAGAGCGAAAAAAATGCGAAACATCGAGAAAGAGTGAGAAAAAGAGGGTAGAAGGATGGAGGAAAGACGACACGAGGGATGAAGGAGAGACAGCGAAAGAAACGAAGAAAAAGCCACGCGAATCGCAGTCGACGCGGTACCTTGTTCAGGCACTCGGAATACGCCGAGGAAACCCAGCTGCTGTCTATGCTCAATATCCGTCCGATGGTGTCCAGCTTCGCTGCAAACTGCTCGATAGACGCCCCGAGCTGTTTCTCGTGCGGTATGCGCCTGGCGACGCACATCATGCAGGGACCTTCGGAGGACTCGGAGGTAACGTCGCCGATCCCAGCGACGGTCCCAGCGATACCGGCACCTCCGTTGCTGCCACCGCTACCGCCTTCCAACCTATCGGTATTACTTGGAAGAATCGCTGAACAGATTTGCATCATTTCGTACTTGGATACCCGTTGTTGTTTCTCTTCCATAGTCTCCTCCTTATCATCTGGAGGCTTGACTAGAAAGCGACAATTGAACGTACGATTTCTCGTCTGCGACTGGTGATCGTTCGTCAATCCTGCAACAAAACGAGATCGCTTCACATTTTTCTCGCTTTACACCGATTCGCACGCGTAGCTTTCGACGCGATAAGATACAAGCTCTACCCGTTTCTCAACGAGCGGAGAGGAACGTGAAATAACTTTTTCCTCCTAGACCCGGAGCATTCATTACCTATTGACATCGGATGCAGGCTCGGCGAGAACGTGTTATGGTCACCGTGATGGATTATGTTGTAGATATCCTTTCCGAGAACATCTTCTTTCGAGTAGGATATATACTGGGATATGTTGTCGGTCACATACTCGACGCGTCCCTCCGTATTGACGACGAACAAAAATCCATCTAATGCCTGAGGAGAAAGAAGTAGACGTTAGTTCCTTATTCGTTGGGTTTCAGCGTCGCTTCCTTCTTACCTCCAGCAATATTGGACCGACTTGATCGTTGGACAGAATGTTTGGGTTCGACGACGAGACTTCGCCCTGCTGCACAGCATGACTATTGGATCCGTCCTGTTGTCGTATGTGCCGAATCTACAAATTGAAAACGAGCAAAGCGTAAGTAACGATAACGCGTCGACGGAAATTCGCCAGCGAACGTTCGACGAATAAAGAAATTTGTCCGGCCAGTGGGAAACATGGATGGTAAAAATTGGAAGATCTCGACGAGCATCGTCGTTTCGAAAACGATCCGAGCGAGCATATGCAGCGAAATGCACGAAACGTCTCGCACGTTGCGAAAAGTCAACGGAGAATACGGAGAATACTGAGAAAGCTAGAGAATCACGCGATCGCCGGGGAAAGATAATCGCAGGAAAAGTAAGAATTGACAGGAGGAATTATAAAATCGGCGCCGCTCTGTTTTACCGACGGAGTAAGCGCGGACCGGGCGAATCGTCGAGGGCGCAGGCGCGATCGCGGTCATATTTCGCGGCATCGATAGATCGCGCTGCGAGCGTGCGTAATCGTGATGATTTAACGCGTGGCCTCGAAAAGTCGGTGACTCCGCGGCTCGGCGAACCGAACACGTCGCTGGTGCGAGTCGCAGCATCGAAACATCCTCGCGATCTCTCGCAAAACATCTGGCAGGAATGACAGGCGAAATAATCGCGGCAGCGCGAGCGTCGCCCCGGCCCTCGGGTTCGCGCGCGTCGCGGGAGAGACGAAGAATCACGACGCCGCCCCCGGCGAATCGCGTAGCGGCGAACTTGACGGTGATGCGAGGACGCGAGGACGGGACACAACGCGACGAACGCTCGCTCGCTCGCTCGCTCGATCGCTCGATCGTCTCTTCGCGTTCGTTCCATTTCCTCACCTGATCTACCGCTCTCTGGAGAATCTGACATTTGTCAGTTTTCCCAGAGCTCATGTCCGTGGCGGAGATCAAATCGGCGAGCTCGTCGATGTAGAGGTTTTCCTGGGTCCGTCGTCTCTTCTCATTAAGGCACTTGTTACTGCAAATTTCAAACGGGATCAGAAACGTTGTCGCAACGGAGAGCGGGGGCGAGCGGGAGCGGGAGAGGCGAGAGGGTATCTCCGGAGCACTCGACAGCCTGACAACGAAGACGCGCGCACACATCTGCTGCTGAGACCCCCAAGACCTCGGGAACGGATCGGTGGATACGCGACGCGACGCGACTCGTTGGAAAATAATGATAATTATTGAAAATCATGGAAAAGTAGTTGGAATTATTGGAAAATGATCATTTTTCGAAGGAGCGTGGTGTTCCGCGAGGACGACAATAGGGAAGAGCGTATTGCTAGGCGCGTTGGAGGAATATTTGCGGAGAGGTGAAGTAATTGTATGGTAGATCGCGCAAACGTACGTTTCGAAGGTGAGGAAAAGTTGTAAAAAATAGTTGCCGAACAAGTGTCGGCGGAGAAGTCAGTTTCTAGGGGAAAAATGGAACCGACGCCTCGGCGACGATCCGCGCAGTGAGATATCGGGCAGCGAGTCTCCTCCTCGTCTGATTTACCGATACGTTACACGTTGCCGTAGCGTGACTCATTGTCATCGCGATCAGCGCCGATTTCACGAGCAATCAGCTCCGACATCGTCGTCGTTCCGACCATAGCATTGAAAAACCGAGTTTGACCGAGGGAAAATTTTCGCCGAGTAAAATCGATCTGCGTATCGCGAGGAGTTTGAGCGTCGATGTTTTTCAGGTGAAAAGCCCAAAAGCTTGGTACAATTTTCCAATTTCTCGGGAATGGGGAAAAAACCGAATAGCGCTTATTCGAAATGAAAGAAGAAGAAAAAATGCGACGAAGTATTCGGTATATTCTTTCACGAAGTAAATTTTTTTTGTGACATGAGAATTAGATAACAGAGAAGAAGAGCGGAAAAATAAGGTAGGACCACTCACATCTGAGACTGCGGCTTCGCATCCGATTTCTTCCGTTTCTTAGTGATGTTGCCACCGTGTACCGCACTCATTTTGACCCAGAGCGGGTCCTGGAGTTCACACGGGCCAGGCCTGAAACAAAAAGCGCGCAGAGTCGTTAGATTTTCCGAAAAAAAAATGTACAACGTTGTTAAAACGCCCTACATCGAGGCGCAGGTGCGGAATTTTTTTCCCTCTTTTACATGATTTTCTAAACATTTTTTCCCCAAATTTTCAATAATTTTTACATTGCAGAGTTGTGGGATTCGTCGAAGATTACGATAATGGAATTAGGATTTTTTTTAGACATTTTTTAGCCTCGTGTGTTAATTTTCTAGGTTTTTTGTTCTCAACATCTCGTAAGCTGATTACGACTGGATTTGATAATACCAAATAATAACGAATTATATATTCGGTGGGAAAAAATGCTTGACTAATTCGTTGATTTCCGCACTTTCAGCGCGAAGTTGATGGTATTTGGAGGAGATTAGGCCGACTTCGTTTATTAGGCGACGGGAATTGTCTCAAGTTTTGAGAAAGTCTTTCGCACTGGTCGACCGCGAGGATGCCCACGCGCAACGTAGCGATACGAGAACAATATGGGTAACGAGGAGTCGGCAATTTCGTTTGGCAACGAGTCGGCCGTGAACGCGATTCGAAAACGTGCGAGCCTACGCGTTTTTTATTTATTCATTCAAAGTCCTGTGTCCCGATGTTTCGGCTGCTCGAGTCTCATTTTTGGTCGCCTGGCTATTTCACTCGCGAGCGATTCGCACGTTGGAAGGACCTGTAAGCGGCGAGGAGAAAAAAAAACCGAGGGAAAAAAACACACGATCGCCGTATTCCCGAGGGAGGAGAATCCCGACGCGCGGAGTAGAGATAAGGAGACTTCAACGATCCGAGAACAAAAATACTCCGGTCGATTCACGCGAGACGAGAATTTCCCCGCGTTTGTTTATTTTCTCGCCCGCGCTTCCTCTTCGCCTGCTCGGCCGACGATAAGACAAACGTCGGAGCGGCCAAATAAAAATCCGCTAAAACAACAACAACAACAACAAAAACACCACGTGGAACGAAAGGAGAGCGATAAAAACGAGGACACCGAATAAAACGATAAACGAAATTCCAGCGATTTCGAGCAACAGCTGACTTTCCCGTTCGCCACTGAAAAATCGTCCGTCGAAGAGGAAGTTTAACGAGCTGAAATCACCGCGACAGTTTTCCTCGCTTTTCCGCCTCCAAGCTTCGTCAATTTTTTTTTTACGAGTCCGATGCACAACAATTACGAGAATTCGTATTTTTCTTACTTTTTACCGCAGTGTAGGAAACACTGGCTTTTTTTCCAAAAGCCATTACGAGATAACAGGAGACTTCCGAGGTGCGCGCGAGGAGGCAGGAAAATCGGCGATTTTGCGCGGAAATCGCGGACACCGCGCGCTTCCAAAATAATTTTTGAGAGGCGGAAATAGCTGGTGTAATTAAGAGACTCGGTTTCGCGGTCGGCGGAGGTGGAGGACGTCGCACACGTGCGTTTCCGTCGTCGCGGGGAGTCGTTCGTTCCGTCGCCACGCGCTCCCCTCGCGCCACCTGTCGCGAGCACTCGCAACCTTGCCAATGTCTATAATCGTGCGGGACAAAACGACGCTGTGCGAGCAGAGGGGGGGGGGGGGGGGGAAGAAACTTCGTCAGCGGGGGATGCATCCCGCTACGTACGTCCCATACAGAGGGGAAGAGCGGGAACAACTCGGCGACAGCCGACGAACAGCGACTGATAACGCGATGATTCGGAAGACAAAGCGGGTCGACGTAAAATTTGACAAACAAGCCTAGCGAACAATAAATACGAGCGTCGCGGCACAATTGACGAGAAACTCGCCGAATAATCGGGGAAAATCCCGCGGCTCCGAAAGACAACATCGATACGAACGAGAAAAAAAACGGTAGATAATTGGAGAAACTATGGCGAAACGACGGCACGATAAACAACGAAACGAGCCTAGCCGCTGACAAGCGAGGAACGTCAACAGTTTTAATGGTACTTGGGCAGTTGACGGGCGAGAAAGTTGCGCGCACGTGGTAGGACGATGGAAATGGAATGGAAGGCACACGGGGAGAGACTCGGGAGAATCGGGAAATCCGCGTTGCTGCGGCGCTGCGACTGCGAATCGTTCGTCGTACGCGGTCCGAGTTTCGCGAATCGCGCGGACCGTGAATCACAGGTGGGCGTGCGAACGGTCGAGTATCGTTTCGCGGTTCGTCTTCGATTTCATATTCCGCCTCGGTCTATCGCTTCGTGTTTCGTTCGCAGTCGGCGTCGTCGCATGCGGGATCGCCCCGCGCGCGTCGTCGATATAGGTCAGTGGGCCATGGCGATCGCGCGACACGCGCCTCGCTTCGGCCGCGCTCGACTCCCCTCGGCCGTGTCCGTCGCCTCGACAAGTCCTAACCTGACGTCTAGCCCAACCTCGGACGACGAGGGACACGTGTGCCATTGGCATGACGCGGCGACGTCGATTACGCGAGATTTTCAGCCGCGAATCTTTCTCTCCGTACGGAGAGTTGAGAGAGAGAGAGAGAGAGAGAGAGAGAGAGAGAGAGAGAGAGAGAGAGAGAGAGAGAGAGAGAGAGAGAGAGAGAGAGAGAGAGAGAGAGAGAGAGAGAGAGAGAGAGAGAGAGAGAGAGAGAGAGAGAGAGAGAGAGAGAGAGAGAGAGAGAGAGAGAGAGAGAGAGAGACAGAGAGAGGGAGAGAGAACCGACAGAAGCATCATCCCCCTTCGTTCGCGTATACGCGGATCCCTCTTCCGAACGGCCTCGTTACTTTACCTCTCTCGCGGACACGTCACTGTTGCGTTTCACGGACACGCGCGCGAACATCACGCAGCCGCATCGCGAAGTTCGATCCTCTACTTCTTCCCGTCATCGGTGATCGTTTATTCAAATAATCTACACAAAATTGGGAATATTTAGTCCTCGCGGAAAGACACGAATGAATAGATGGATAGATAGAAACACATGCCGTGTTTCAATTCGTGCATGTTTTCATAACATAAAAATCGAGCGTACAACACTCGAAAGTGTATACTTGATTAAAGCAGTCCAACCGTGAAAGGTGGTGAAAAGCGAATGCGCCATGAAGGATAAGGGCAAACAGAAATGCATAAGGGTATTCGAAACGAATTGAGACGCGGCAATAGATAGTTTATTACGTCCATAGCGATAATACTGACCAAGTGCATAGGGACAGAAAATTGATGTGATTTACAGTTTTCCAGATTCACCGAAACATCGACGAGCGGTAGATGGATATATAGATGTATAGATAGATAGATATATAGACGGATAGTCAGGCAGGCAGACAGAAAAACAGACAGGCAGACAAGCAGGCAAGCAGGCACGCAGGCAGGCAGACAGGCAGACAGACAGACAGACAGACAGGCAGACAGACAGACAGATAGATAGATAGATATAGATATATATATAGATAGATAGATCAGGTTTATTTGTACAGACGGTGAGCGGTACACGCGAGTTTGATGCAAGAGTAAAGAATGAAAATATAATTTCTAAGAAACAAAATTTCAACGAAACAATGAGAGAGCTAGAGATAGGGAGAAGGAAAGAAAGAGACAGAAAGAAAGAGAGAGAGAGAAAGAAAATCGTGTTTAACGGTACGCGCGGCCACGGCGACCGAATCGCGAATAAGGAACGACTAACGGTCACCGACGAGAGGACGCGTCCGATAACCACCAGCCGCGTCTCGAGCCCTACTCGTTCGTGGTTTTATTGCATCGGGAACGACGTCACACGTTGCGGCTTCGGGTACGGCCGACCGATCGATCCGACGAAAAATTATCCGTACGCGGAGCTCGGTGTCGCGCTGCGCGGCACACGCACGAACAGGGAGAAAGAAAGAGGGAGAGAGAGAGAGAGAGGGAGAGAGAGAGAGAGAGAGAGAAAGAGAGAGAGAGAGATAGAAGGTAGCAGGGCAGAGACACGCATACACACACGAGCGCGCGCGCGCTCAGGGTCCGTTCGATTTGCGCTGGCGGTAGCTACTGCAGCTACGCAACGGGACGACGTCGCTCGGTTTTTTCTACTTGCTCGAATTTTTCTTTCTCTCTCTCTCTCCTTCATTTCTCGCGCAGTTGAATTGTTCCCTCGTCAGTTCGCCCGTTTCCGTCGGTTATGACGGAAGCATATCCCGCATTTTATCGAACACATCCCACTTTTATTCGTCTGTCAGCTACGCCTGCGACTTTCCGCCGCGTGGAATTCCACTTCGTGCTCTGAAAAACCTCAGAGTAATAATTTTCACTCGCATTCGACGAAAAACACCCGACGTTCCCGTCACTTCACTCCAGTCGCGTGGATTATCACGCGACCAGTCAGATATAGCCGAATCCTCGCAAGTTACGCTACACCATCCCTCGTCACACTTCCCGCGACTTTTCACGTTATTCCATCGTTTCAACCCGTTGTCGTTCGATCTTGCGAACGAATTTCATCGATTTCACGTTTCGCTTCGCGTTTCCTTTTCTTTCTTCCTTTCACACTTTTACCTGTCATCCGATTTCATCACATCCCGCGCGACTCGACCCGCCGTTTTTTCTCACTTCCGCTGAATTTTATCCTGTCTTACGCAATCGCGCGGGGACATCTCGTTCGATGCGATCCGGTTTCGCTACAACGCGCGAATTTCACTCGACGTTCCACGAGTAAATTTCATCCGGCGGTTCGTCTTATCAGATCCGCACCGACATCGTTGCATGCGTTTTGCATCCATCGCTTTTCGCTCCGCTCGCCGATCGTTTAGTTCGGTTTCTCTCGCATTTCCGTTCTTCCCCCGAATTTGCCAGATGCGAGAGAACGTATACAACGTAGCATCGTCGCTCGTTCTTGGCGAAACGCGGCAGGAAGAAGAAGGTTACGGGACCGAAGAAGCGTCGTCGTTGTCGTCGTCGTCGTCGTCGTCGTTGACGGCGCATCAGTGAAAGTGTCAGCGCGTAACGCGCGAAGCCTTCGCGCATCGGGCATGGCAATGAACGTGACACGCGTTGTTGGAAATTCGAACGGAACCGCGACAAATCGATTCCGTTTTTCCCCCCTTTTCCCAATTTAGCCGCAAACGTTTCCCCCGCGTTTCTCTCTCCCTCTCGCTCGTATCGTTCCGAGTTTCGTCGTCGAATACATTTTCGCCGGATTCATTTTCGGCGATGATTCGTCGCCGCGGCGAAGGCTAACGATCCGTCGTCATCGGTTCGGGTCTCGAAGCCAAGGCGAGTAAAAAAAGCAACACAACGGGCAAAAAAACAGAGAAGCATCGCGGAATAATAATAACAACAAGATCCGGCGATGACTGGCGATTGTGAGAATTTGCTCGATGTTGTAACGATCGGATGGAATATAAAAATAATGTTCGACCTTGGCGCGGCGGAACGGTTTTAAAATCATTAAAGCGGAAGAAGGTAGCGAGAAATCGCTCGTTCGTCTTTGTCCGCTCGGCGCGGAACGATGATCCGTTTATCGATCATCGCGACGCAACGACATTCGCTTCGGAAACGATTACGACGACTCGTAATTCGTTCGGGATCGTCGTCGCCGCGACGAGGGATAAAAGACCGGTGGTCGATACGCTGGCTATTCTCTTCGACTCGAGGAAAAGAATCCGCGGATATTTCGCCCCGTGACCTTGTTCGCGTATTTCCGATGAAAACGTGAAATTTAACGCTCGCGCTTCTGTTCGATATAACGTGGACGGACGTGGCGAGGGGGAGAAAAATCACGACGGGAGGAAAAATATGAGCGACGACGGGGCAAAAGATAAAAGTAAATAAACAATTTTTTTTTCTTTCGGAAATTGCGAGGGAAATTGACATTTTCCCCGCTGCGGGTCTGCGAGGAAAAAAGTGAATTGGTAGTAACGAGGAGAGTCTGCTCGACCGCGAAAATAAGAGGCAATTTGCAATTTACGAGGAAGCCTCGCGCAGAGATAACAATTGCAATCAGACGAATGACAGGGCGAACGGTAATACTTATCGAGCGAGGCGTGAAAAGCACGAGAAACGAGGGGGAAAAATAGGGGAGAGAAAAGCTGGCGATCCCTCGCTTCGCGACGATACACGGTGATCCGCGATCGACGCATTCGCGAGTCCGTCGGCGTCGCTGCGCTGCGCGCTCGTTATCGTCGGCGGTGGCAGATAATCCGGTCAATAAATGCGACAACAACGGGAGCATTTTCGTTTCACGGGTAAATATCGACCGTGGAGGGGCGGATTAAACTGCGTACGATCGTCTAATTACAATGATTTCCGCGTCCCGCGCGCGAGCGACTCGCGCTCTCTCGTGTCTCCGTGTCTCTCTCTCTCTCTCTCTCTCTCTGTTTCCCGACAACGAGCGTTTCGCAAGATCCGACGGTAAGGATTGTAATAACGTGAGCGACGCGCGTGAACTACGAATCGCCAGATGTAATATTCGAAGGTGTGTTGGGCAAGCGTTTTCGTACCTTTTTTACCACGCCGACCGGCGGCGCGATGACGAAACACAACAAGTCGAAAATCTACCAGACGCGCGAGAACCGATCGCGGCGACCTAAGCGCAACAAAATCCTGGCAAACGTCCGATACACGTTTCCTCGCCGCGAATCGAGGAAGAAAGTATTGTTCTTGCTAGAATTGTTTGCTTCGCGCGACGGAAACGACGTTTCGAAACCCTTCGGCGACCGCGAAGCTAACGAACGCGACGAACTCGATCGCAAACGAGACGATCGATGAAAATCCACGGATAAGATCTCGCTGCTCGACATTTCTTCTCTCGCGTCGGATCGAATCCGCATTTCAAATTCGTCAATTCTGACGGATTCTATCAATAATTTATCTCGCGTCGAACGACCGGCCCACTTTTAATAATCCCAACTGCGACCTCGCAGCACTGCCGTAAAAATGGATAAAATAAAAGATAACAAACGTGAGTAAATTTAAGGGGTTACACCACTCGGAGATTTTCGGGTTTATTTTTTTCTCGGAGCGCGAACTTCGTGGAAAATTTCGAGCCCAAAACGAAGTCTGGAGATGTGATTTTTTTCATACCGCACTGCGCGCTACGAGTATTTACAACGACGGCTACGGCAGTATTTTGTTGATATGACAAGTATTAAACGTGACCATCGGACCTAGTTGTTGCGACACGCGCAATGCCGAAGACGAATACCGTGCATCGCTGGCTGGAAAACGCGCGAAAGAAACGCCAAAAGAGGCCAGAACGGCTCGGAGAAGGTCAAGATTATCTCTAGAAGACCAGCAGCTTTCCGAGGAAGGACCCCGATACGGAGCAGGAATCGCCGATTAACCGTATAACAAGGCGAGCTACGAGTATTCGATGTTTTCTATCGCGGAAACCGCGTCAAAATTTTAAACGCGTTTTTCTCGAAGCTACATTTTTCGAGTTCGTGGGAATGATAACTCAACGACGGTTATTCCGATCGACTCGAAATTTATACCACACGCTCGTAACGCTACTATCTATTTTTTCGATTTTGTTGACCGTTTTTTTTATTAATGTTTTAGGTCGGAATTTTTCGCGAAAAAGGAAAAAAAAATCGGCGTGCTGCCAGAAATCCATTTTTGATTTTATCGGAAAAATCCTACGTAGTTCCACGTATTTGACCGTACCGAAGAACTTATTTTCATCGCGTATGTTTCATATGAACCGCGAGGCCGCTACGATTCCCGCGGAGCGGTGGTGCAACAAAATATTGATGCGCGCGGAGGCGTATATCTCGGATAATTATAGATATTCGTAGATCAAAAAAATACGTTTGGAAAGCTGAAGTGTTACGTTAAAAGCGTGTGGAAACAGAAATAAAAAACATGCATTATTTTGGCTCCAGGAAAATCATGAGAGTCGAGTGTTACTTCGGAAACCGGTGGAAATGAATCTGTAGATGCAGGATCGAGATGCGGGATAAAACGCAAAAGCGCGAAGCTCTGGGTCGCGGGGCTGAAAAGAAGAGGCGGAATTTCGCAGACGGAAAAGAATTTCGATCTCTGGGAATGGATGGATGACTCGGGGCGTCCGAACGCGCGGTGGAATGCGAATGGCAGCGACAATAAAACGGGGAAGGAAAATAAAGTTGGAGGGAGAAGAGATCTTTTTGTTTGGTAAAGCGACGCGGATAATTTGGAACCGACGACGAACGCGCGAGGATTAAAAACGCGAGCGTTATGACAAAAAAAATGCGAATTCGAGGAGCGGGAATTAGAAATCGTTACCTTCGGATTTCTAACGCAACGCGAGAGGTTTTTTCCTCTTCTACCGAAACAGCCGCGGCGTGTCGCACGACCGAGCGCGAACAATCGGCGATTCGGGAATTCGCTGCGATTACGACAGGTGCGATGCGCGCGAAACGAGGTGCGAAACGTCGGGATTTTCGCGAGCCCCGAAACGAAGGGCGGCGAGGACCGCGGAGCGTCGTTATGGAAACGCGACGGCGTCCCGGCGCTGACCACCGCGATGACGCAACGCGCGTCGTTGCTCGCGAAATGATATCGCGTCCGAGCGATTTTTCTGCGGCGATCGTGTAACGCGAAACTCGCGTGTGATTCGATGCGCGTTCATTTTTCGCGCGTTTCCTTACGATTCACGGCGGTTTCCACCCGCCGAGCGCACCGGCTCGTTTTACTCGTCTCGTTCCGGCATATTCTATTTGTCCGTACCTCGCTCGTTTCCACGTTTCGAGTCGAAATGCGCGAGACCATTTTTCGCGAAAAATGAACGGAACGAACGAGAGAGAAACTTAAACGAGAAGAAGAAGAGGGGAAAAACGACGTCTCCGCTATCGCGTAACGCGTAGCGCATCCGACTTGTTTTTTCGGCCCGGGCGAATCGTGATTGGTCGCAGTTCGCGCGACATCGAGCCGGAGCGGAGCGAACCGAGAGTCCGGTTAACGTTGATACAATAAATTGTTTTGGCAGGAAACTGAAATTAATAGGATCAATGCAGCGGCAATTACGTCAGATTCGTCGTCGTGCGAGTCGTTGGAAATGAAATTGTACCAGTTTTCTCCGTTTCGTTATTCGCCAGAACGCGTACCCTATATATTCGCCCCTTTCTCTCTCTCTCTCTCTCTCTCTCTCTCTCTCTCTCTCTCTCTCTCTCTCTCTGTGTCTCCGTCTCTTTCGCTTTCGCTCTCGCTCCTCCGTACCGGGAGACGTTTGGCGAAAGAGAAACAAAAGTAGGCGCGTTTTTCGCTCGGCGCATTTCTAAAATAGAAAATGACGCGATATTCGACGACCGGGTTCGAACGGGATGGACGACGATCTCTCGCGCGTGAATGCGCCGCGAGGGCAGGAACCGCCCAGGAGCGAGCGAGAACCTCGCGCGGGAGAGAGACGGGGGCAGAGGGGATAGAACGACGAAACGTAAGCGCGGCGGCGACGACGACGACGACGACGACGACGACGACGACGACGCAACGCTGGCGGCGGGAGAGAGAGAGAGAGAGAGGCGAGCGAGTTCAAACGATCGTCGGTTGCAGTTCGCGAACGAAGAAAACATATTTATCATCGAGGATCGAGGCGAGTGCTACGACCTCCGCGCGGCATGACCTTGACAATTTGTTCGGAAAGAGACGAGGCGAGAATTCGCACTCGTCTCCTTCGTCGATCGCGTCATCCGCGTGCTCGCGTTATCCTCGCCGCTTCCTCCTCTCTCGGCGTCGACAACGACGACGACGAAGACGAATATTTTCCAACGATCGTTGCGCGCGATAAGAAGCGCGAACTTTGACTCCCTGCTATTTTAATAACGCGCATCGCTCGATGCGCGAACGCGACGATGACTCTCTACGATAAGCTTTCGACTTTCTTCGCCTCGCGCGCGCACGTTTGCAACGGCGAAAAAACGCCAAACTAGCTAATCAATTCCTCTCTCTCTCTCTCTCTCTTCCAGCATCTACTAGCGAGATCAAGATACTTCCGCGATGGTGATAAATGTAAATGATTTTAAATAATTGGATTTAATTAGTCGCTTCTGTCGTTCTCCGATTGATATTGGTAGTTACTCTTATGAGAGTTGCGGGAAATAGTAAAACAGTAAAACTTGTGGAACCTGCGACTGAGTGTAATTGAACTTGTTGGCTGACGGTGAGCCAGAAGTGAATCGCGATTGAATGAATGAAAATGATGCGTGTTGCTTGAACGTGGATGAACTCTGGGAGGTTCTAGATGGCTCGTTCGCAAATGAATCAGATGACAGGTGTCGCGAGAGGGAGGAAGAATGTATATGTTAGGATCACCCAATGCATATTGCTGCCCTTGATTTCTCGAGTAAGCTGATCTCATTATTATTTTCATTCGGATTTTCCACCGAGTACTGTCGCATGATCTCGCGAGAATTGTATTTCTAAACTTCCTTTCTAGAACGTTCGATATTTATTTGATATTCATATCGGGCTATGCCGAAACAAACTGCGCGAGTTCTCAGGGTGGTGCACGAGCAAATGCCGCCTAGGCGCTTGCGATCCCATTTCGTTAGACAAAACAGTTTCGTATACAGAAAATTAGATTCGTTTGGCGGCGGACGAGAAAACGAACCCCTGAAAATTTCCTTTTTGCCATTTTCACCGTGTTCTGACCATCGGGCGCCATCGAGACTATGCGCAATCGATCGAAGTCGACCCTCGCGGATTCCAAACAGTACCTAACAATGCATCTACGCTCACTAGAAGTCGAGAAATCTGGAAAATAGAGATACCCGACAAACCCCCGAAAATGCCCTTTTTGCCATTTTCACCGTGTTCTGGCCATCGGGCGCCATCGGGACTATGCGCAATCGATCGAAGTCGACCCTCGCGGATTCCAAACAGTACCTAACAATGCATCTACGCTCACTAGAAGTCGAGAAATCTGGAAAATAGAGATACCCGGCAAACCCCTGAAAATGCCCTTTTTGCCATTTTCACCGTGTTCTGGCCATCGGGCGCCATCGGGACTATGCGCAATCGATCGAAGTCGACCCTCGCGGATTCCAAACAGTACCTAACAATGCATCTACGCTCACTAGAAGTCGAGAAATCTGGAAAATAGAGATACCCGGCAAACCCCTGAAAATGCCCTTTTTGCCATTTTCACCGTGTTCTGGCCATCGGGCGCCATCGGGACTATGCGCAATCGATCGAAGTCGACCCTCGCGGATTCCAAACAGTACCTAACAATGCATCTACGCTCACTAGAAGTCGAGAAATCTGGAAAATAGAGATACCCGACAAACCCCCGAAAATGCCCTTTTTGCCATTTTCACCGTGTTCTGGCCATCGGGCGCCATCGGGACTATGCGCAATCGATCGAAGTCGACCCTCGCGGATTCCAAACAGTACCTAACAATGCATCTACGCTCACTAGAAGTCGAGAAATCTGGAAAATAGAGATACCCGGCAAACCCCTGAAAATGCCCTTTTTGCCATTTTCACCGTGTTCTGGCCATCGGGCGCCATCGGGACTATGCGCAATCGATCGAAGTCGACCCTCGCGGATTCCAAACAGTACCTAACAATGCATCTACGCTCACTAGAAGTCGAGAAATCTGGAAAATAGAGATACCCGGCAAACCCCTGAAAATGCCCTTTTTGCCATTTTCACCGTGTTCTGGCCATCGGGCGCCATCGGGACTATGCGCAATCGATCGAAGTCGACCCTCGCGGATTCCAAACAGTACCTAACAATGCATCTACGCTCACTAGAAGTCGAGAAATCTGGAAAATAGAGATACCCGGCAAACCCCTGAAAATGCCCTTTTTGCCATTTTCACCGTGTTCTGGCCATCGGGCGCCATCGGGACTATGCGCAATCGATCGAAGTCGACCCTCGCGGATTCCAAACAGTACCTAACAATGCATCTACGCTCACTAGAAGTCGAGAAATCTGGAAAATAGAGATACCCGACAAACCCCCGAAAATGCCCTTTTTGCCATTTTCACCGTGTTCTGGCCATCGGGCGCCATCGGGACTATGCGCAATCGATCGAAGTCGACCCTCGCGGATTCCAAACAGTACCTAACAATGCATCTACGCTCACTAGAAGTCGAGAAATCTGGAAAATAGAGATACCCGGCAAACCCCTGAAAATGCCCTTTTTGCCATTTTCACCGTGTTCTGGCCATCGGGCGCCATCGGGACTATGCGCAATCGATCGAAGTCGACCCTCGCGGATTCCAAACAGTACCTAACAATGCATCTACGCTCACTAGAAGTCGAGAAATCTGGAAAATAGAGATACCCGGCAAACCCCTGAAAATGCCCTTTTTGCCATTTTCACCGTGTTCTGGCCATCGGGCGCCATCGGGACTATGCGCAATCGATCGAAGTCGACCCTCGCGGATTCCAAACAGTACCTAACAATGCATCTACGCTCACTAGAAGTCGAGAAATCTGGAAAATAGAGATACCCGACAAACCCCCGAAAATGCCCTTTTTGCCATTTTCACCGTGTTCTGGCCATCGGGCGCCATCGGGACTATGCGCAATCGATCGAAGTCGACCCTCGCGGATTCCAAACAGTACCTAACAATGCATCTACGCTCACTAGAAGTCGAGAAATCTGGAAAATAGAGATACCCGGCAAACCCCTGAAAATGCCCTTTTTGCCATTTTCACCGTGTTCTGGCCATCGGGCGCCATCGGGACTATGCGCAATCGATCGAAGTCGACCCTCGCGGATTCCAAACAGTACCTAACAATGCATCTACGCTCACTAGAAGTCGAGAAATCTGGAAAATAGAGATACCCGGCAAACCCCCGAAAATGCCCTTTTTGCCATTTTCACCGTGTTCTGGCCATCGGGCGCCATCGGGACTATGCGCAATCGATCGAAGTCGACCCTCGCGGATTCCAAACAGTACCTAACAATGCATCTACGCTCACTAGAAGTCGAGAAATCTGGAAAATAGAGATACGCGACAAACCCCTGAAAATGCCCTTTTTGCCATTTTCACCGTGTTCTGGCCATCGGGCGCCATCGGGACTATGCGCAATCGATCGAAGTCGACCCTCGCGGATTCCAAACAGTACCTAACAATGCATCTACGCTCACTAGAAGTCGAGAAATCTGGAAAATAGAGATACCCGACAAACCCCCGAAAATGCCCTTTTTGCTATTTTCACCGTGTTCTGGCCATCGGGCGCCATCGAGACTATGCGCAATCGATCGAAGTCGACCCTCGCGAATTCCAAACAGTACCTAACAATGCGTCTACGCTCACTAGAAGTCGAGAAATCTGGAAAATAGAGATACCCGGCAAACCCCTGAAAATGCCCTTTTTGCCATTTTCACCGTGTTCTGGCCATCGGGCGCCATCGGGACTATGCGCAATCGATCGAAGTCGACCCTCGCGGATTCCAAACAGTACCTAACAATGCATCTACGCTCACTAGAAGTCGAGAAATCTGGAAAATAGAGATACCCGACAAACCCCCGAAAATGCCCTTTTTGCTATTTTCACCGTGTTCTGGCCATCGGGCGCCATCGAGACTATGCGCAATCGATCGAAGTCGACCCTCGCGAATTCCAAACAGTACCTAACAATGCGTCTACGCTCACTAGAAGTCGAGAAATCTGGAAAATAGAGATACCCGACAAACCCCTGAAAATGCCCTTTTTGCCATTTTCACCGTGTTCTGGCCATCGGGCGCCATCGGGACTATGCGCAATCGATCGAAGTCGACCCTCGCGGATTCCAAACAGTACCTAACAATGCATCTACGCTCACTAGAAGTCGAGAAATCTGGAAAATAGAGATACGCGACAAACCCCTGAAAATGCCCTTTTTGCCATTTTCACCGTGTTCTGGCCATCGGGCGCCATCGGGACTATGCGCAATCGATCGAAGTCGACCCTCGCGGATTCCAAACAGTACCTAACAATGCATCTACGCTCACTAGAAGTCGAGAAATCTGGAAAATAGAGATACGCGACAAACCCCTGAAAATGCCCTTTTTGCCATTTTCACCGTGTTCTGGCCATCGGGCGCCATCGGGACTATGCGCAATCGATCGAAGTCGACCCTCACGGATTCCAAACAGTACCTAACAATGCATCTACGCTCACTAGAAGTCGAGAAATCCGGAAAACACGGAATTGGGATATCCGTGTCCAACGCCCAATTTCACTGAGGGTTAGACTTAGAGGGTTATTGTGTAAAGCGTGAAAAAAATGTTGAAACCAAAGTAACACTTTTTAAATGGTACTTCAACATTGCCTGAAATAACACCAACTTCGTGGGAAAAAAAGGTCGTCACAAATTTTTGGGTAAAATGTGGAGAAATTTTTTCTTTTACCGTGCACTAAATTAAAAGAAAGAGAGGGAGAGAGAGAGAGATACCTGCGGATAATCTTACCGGCACCAATGGCTTTATCTCAGGGTTAGAGCGTATCGCCGATCGCGATTCGCATGCGATGCGAGGCTGTTCTCACATCAGCTGATAAGACTCGAAGATTTGAGGGGCGATCGAGCCAAGGATGTAGGTACATCGAACGATCGAGAGATCCGCGCGTCGCGACTCGACTTCGCGTCACGAAGTACGGGGAAAAAGGGAAGGCGATAGGTTCGATGCGACGTGAATGTTGCGGGGGGAACAAAAGGGTCGATCGGAGGAAACGAAACGATATTGGATTGCGCCCGCGGCGAGAAATGTGCCCGGATGTTCGTGGATTTTTTCGCGCTTCGGTTTATTCTTCAACGAAAAACTACAGAAATACGACGTCGTCGCGAGTAGGACGCGAGAAAAGAGATCCAGATATATCTTCGGGTTCGCAACATTTGCGCGAGCTTCAAAGAGTCGAGGTGGACTCGCGAGGTTCCCCGGTGACAAGTGACAGCGGTACACGCGAACGACTAGAGTGGGCTCTTAGATCACCGTCCGAAAAGTCTGAAAGGCGAGAGAGAGAGAGAGCCTTGATCTTTTTTCCATTTCGCCAAACGTCGTCGACACACCTGACACGCAGAATTGCGCGGAGCATATGCACATATATTGTATATATATACTCAATCGTTTTGCTATCCGATTCACAATTTATCCGACCGTTCACAATTTGTATACAAAGCAGTTTTGCGAAGTTACTCGGCATTTCTGAACAAGTAGATGAGGTTTTTAGTTGCTCTATTAATAATATGGTCGCACAGCGATGCGAAAAATTGGCATTTTCGTCAAAGTCGATACCCAGAACTTCGACAAGAGTTTGTCTATTTACTTATAGAGCAGGCATGATACTCCTACGGAAATAAGCGATAGAACGAAATCTTACGCGAATATTTTGACGGACGGAATACCCGAGGTCGTCGCCGACGTCGACGAGAGTCGTTGCGCAACGACGAATATTCAATCGATTGATAATTGCGGTCAGCGTTTATATCGGTCGTGATTCATCAGCATTGCCGTTTTCGCTAATTGTAAACGCAAGTAATTACAACGTCGACGTAAGTCGCACGATCGACTTCTTCGCGTACCAACAATAAGTACTCTACAAATACCCTTTCAAATTTCCTCGAAACTATTTGTAACCGCGGCAAATACCTGGAAATAGTAACACAGGCTGACGGAAGATATCGAAAACTATTACTTTTACCCCTCAAAACCGTTCTTCAATTTTTGTACTAGCTCTAGTTTTCGCCGCGATATAGTTCATCCAATCGATCTCGTTACAGCATGAATCAGATAAGAATTTATTCTTTTTTAAAGTTTTTGCAGAGTCTTTCAGACTGCGAACCTGAATTTCACCTCACAATTGTTCCATCACGTCGCATTTGCAAGATTTCCTGACATAGGAAGCCTAAATACACTATTTTCTGCTATACCAACTCCTATATATTATACTGTGTGACAAGTAGGCATTGGAGCTGCATTGAACGACATGTCAGCGAAAAATAGAGATATAGAAAAAATCGAAAAAGCGTTTGGAATCGTAAAAGCAGTAGTTTCCGAAGTAAAACAGAATCGTTCGCGGCGAGAAAAAATTAAAAATATAGCGAAAACTCTCGTTTTGGCACTTGGCAGAATATCTTGGGAACCTAAGGTGTGGGACAATGTCCGAGGTCAGATTCGGATTCAGCGCGTCAAAATCTTCCGAGTAGGTATAATTTCCTTTCTAAGGTTTTCCCCGCGAGCTGTGTAAAATAACATCGAAACGTGGAATCTTGGCGAAATAGTTCAAAAATTTGATGGAAATTCGTGAAAAATCCGTGTCTTCGGTGTTTTCGTCGTTTCGGTAGCGATAGATATACGAAGCTAGCCTCGACTTCTCTATCTGTGTCGCGACGCCGGTTTGCAAATATTAACAACGGCTGTGTCTGTTCCACCCAACTCTCTCTCTCTCTCTCTCTCTCTCGCTCTCGCTCTCGCTCTCGCTCTCTAGCCATTCATCGCACTCCCGTTCGCGCGTTCTCCCACTCGCTCATCCTCGTCGTCGCTGTGAGCCATTTGCCGAGCAATAATTTGGCAGACGACCTCTACCTACTCCACGCTACGCGTCACGTCACACGGCGTAAATACGATTCGCGAAACTTCACACCGAGCTCGCGCGTCTGCGAATCGGATTCCGATTATTATTCATCGACATTGACGAAAATTTCGTAACGGCGATGCGAAACGCGACGAATACTTCCGACGATCTCCGCGTCGAAAATTTCCGAAACGCGAGAAGAAAATAGAAATCGAAAGTGGTTAAATAAATTTCGAATGAAAATGACGAATCGGGGGGAAAAAACGCATTGCAACGTCGACAAAACGCGAGCGAGCGGACTAAAACAACTGACAACAACTCGGATTGGTATAAAAAATGTAGGAAATTAGGCGCGTAAAAATAGATGCGGAGGAAATAATTGGGCGATATAGGTGGGATGGGAAATGACGCGTTAGGTGGTACGGTAAGGATAGGAAAAATGTAAACAGCAGATAGAGACGAGGAGCGCGAGGTTGCGCGTACCCTCTTCTCGCGACGCACGGAGCATCGACGACGACGACGACGCCGACGACGGACCGGGGGAGACCTGACCTGCCCCAAAATCAGGCTCGCCTCTTCTCGCTCGCGTGCGCGTATACACAGAACTCGCCGGCTGACGCTCGCTCGCATATATCTCTCGCCTCGATGCCGCGCCTAGCCGGTCCAGCTGTACGAAAGCCGAAAAACTTTCGGTGAACGTCATACGGCCGATAGAGCTCTCCGCGAGGCACAGCGCGACAACGAAATTCTATACAGCTAGCCGTTACGCGCCGCGTTCCGTCCGGCGGAAAACAAAGAATGCTAAGAGCAAAGAATCTTCGTTTTTCGATAGAAAAATGCAATACCACCTTTTACGTATACAAAACATCTTACATCCTGCGAAACAATTTTTTCAAAGTCAATTTTACAATAATTGGAACAGCCAACACGATTTTTTTTCCAAGTCCGCCATTTTGTCGATTATGCGTACAAATAAAATATATTTTTCAATTTTTTACGCGCAGCTCAAAATTTCCCTCAAGTATAGCAGAAAAATTTGTGCCAACGAATTTTTTTACACAAAGGTAGTGTTGCTTCAACGCATTTCGTGCGTAGTGATGGAGGTCGCACGGCTCTACGTTGAAAGTAACACGGATCTGTTTATATCAATGACTAATTATTGTGCAATTGACTTTAAATTTCTTTTGCGTATGGTATAAGATGTTTTGTACGTATGGTAACGTATAAAGAAGCTTAAAAAGATCGCATTGCATTTTTTTATTGAAAAAAAAAAAATCCTCTACCGATAAGGACAATTTTGCGAATCGCGAGATGCGAGTAGGTCACGCGTGGCGGCCGAATTCGCGTGGCATGTTTTTGTCCGATTCTCTCGTTGCGACATAAAAATTCGTGGATATTATAGGACGAGTAGCATCGAGGGAAAATTGTCGAATTATGATTTATTTAAGTAAGATAAACGTGGCTAGCTCGATTAGTCGTACGAAGGTTCGGCTACCGCGCTTCGCGGTACCCCGATCATTTTCTGCTTCGTTCGAGCGTGATTTACCGTCCACCTTGACCACTGCGCTGTGTATCCTATTATTTGTCATTATCGAGACTCTTTTACGATTTCAAGGTGGGGAAGGTGAAACGTACGCCGCGCGACTTCACCGATAGCGCTATAACTTCTAAATAGCGCGAGAACTAACTATATCTCGTCGTAAAAGTTGCGAGGTTTCAAAGTAATAAAGCGCGGCGTTAAGTTTTCGCGCGGTTTCTCCATCCATGGAGAACGAAAGAGAATGGATTCTCGATTTTCACGGATACTCGGCGAGCAGGAGGTGAAAATTCATCGAGGTAGTTCGGGCAACATTGATTTTATCCATTTATAATTGGAAAAAATTTAAAAAAAAATAGATTCAACAAACCCGCAAGAATTTGGGACCTCGAGGACAAAATTGCGGAAAAATGGCGATAAAGATCTGCAATTCGAGACGTAGAGCAAACAATACTATCAGCGCGCTTTTTATTTATTCACCCATTTACACCGACGTAACTAAACGCAGTGGACTCGCTGTTGCAATTGATGGTACACGGCGCGGCACACTTTTAACGGGGAAAATATACCGGTAGCGCGTCAACATCCTTAATCCTGCGTCGCGGTGACGAAACGAAACGATCGACGCGCGCAACTTCGGGGGAAGAGTAATTAATAATCGTCGAACGATGATTCGAACGGCGTTCGGTGGAAAAATGTCGGCGACGAGAAGCGGAAGAACCGGAGCTGGAGCTTCGTCTCTTTGCAACTGCGTAATACCCCCTACGCCACAAAGCCGACAGAAGCGAGAGAGAGAGAGAGAGAGAAAAAACGTCGGAGGTACGCGCGGTGGACAGAGACGCGGAGAGATGGAGATCAGACGTTGAATAACAGCACGCGGTGTTCAGAAATCGATAGACCAGGATGGCTCGCGCGCGGCAATCCGGAGCAGCGCGATGCACGGCGAATACGACGCCGAGGGTTGCCGTCCTCGGACGGAGCGGGGGCCGAAGGACGGAGGGTGGCGAATACGGCAGATATCGACCAGTCTAGGCGAAGTACGGCTGTCGGTTGCGCGAACAGAAGAACAGGGGTCAAGGCCACCAGATGGTTGCCACGCCTGGCCCCTCTCGTCTGTCTGTCCGTCTGTCTGTCGTCTCGACGCGACTCCCTCTCCCCGTACCCCTCGTTTCGCGCAATTTTGTCTCAACAAGCGAAAACTTTGGGAGCAAAATAAAATGAAAAAAATCTCCATGACACCAAAAATATTATTATTACAATTATTATTACTATTATTGTTGTTGTTGTTGTTGTTAATAAACAGATTTCAAGTCTATTATACACGAACAAACAGTTTGATAAGGGTAGTATTCTTATGAATTGAGATTCATAAGAAGAAAAAATTAACGCTAGTATGGCTCTAGAACATTGTTGAGTAAGGAGCACCTAAATGTACTGACATTAATTTGCGTCGTGTAAGTGACTTGGACGGAAAGCAAAAATACCGGCCAAGTCAGCTGTTCTCTGTTTACGCGAGGATCGGCGATCGAGATTTTTCCCGTCGCCTACGGTAAACTTATCGAGCGCGGCTACGAGAAACGATACCTACGCGCAGAGTCGACGTCGCGGTTCTTCGGGGTGGAAAACTGGGAGCGCAGCAGACTCGCTCGATATCATCGTTCGCTCCGTTCGAGTCGGCTGGCAAAACCCGGTAGGTGAAAAATTTCACCTCGCGAAAATGTACGACCGCAGAAATAGCCTCGGGGATATTTCGAAGGTCGAAAAACTAGTCGGTTGCCGTTTCGGCTCGGAAGCGCGAAATTTCTCGAACGTCGCGACTTTCCAATTTTTATTCGCTGGCAGCGACGAAAACAAACTCGGAAACGCCCTTCTCTTCGCGTCCGTTTGACACCGCCAAAAAAAAAATGTCAGTAACGCGTTTTTTCATTAATTTCGGCACTTTTTTACAAATTGTTTGGACAATTTCTGTTTTTTTTCTCGAGTTGAAAAAATGGAGTGGTTTCTTTGAACTTGTTTTCGAATCTAATAGTCGATTTAGTCGCTATCTGCGGCCTACGAGCAGCACGTGCTTCGAGGTTGCGCCAGCCTTCGACGCTTTTCGACGTTCCCGGACGTTTCCCGGAGATTCGACGAACCCAGAGCGGAACGGAGCAAAACCCTCGGAAAGTACGATCACTTACGAGTATTTTGAGACCAGAATGGTCCGATTCCGTCGAGAATTGCGTTGTCAGCGAGGCGAAAAGCAAACGGCCACCGCAAAATCGGCCACCGCGCGGCGAGGCAACGTCGCGCGAAACTCGGATCCACGAAAGTCCCTCGCGTACATCAGACGCCTCGGCTCGTGTTTGTATTTGTACGAAAATATACGCGCGTTCCTCTCACACGTCGACTCGCGTGCGCATCGTCTATACGTACGTACGCACCGATATCAGCTGATCGCGACTGCGAAATGTTGCGCAAGTCAGCAGCGTCGAGTAACCGCGTTACGCGGACGCCTGCCTCAACGCTCCTTGCGCGGCGGGACCGGGGAGGCGAGAAACATGGTCGTCTCGTCTCGTCCGAAAATAACGAAAATAACGACGGGATGAAAAACGGGTGAAAAACGGAACCGAAATGCATCGGATCGGCGACGCCGGCGGAGTTGTCCGCAGTTTTCGAAACGATGGAGAGAGAGAGAGAGAGAGAGAGAGAGAGAGAGAGAGAGAGAGAGAGAGAGAGAGAGAGAGAGAGAGAGAGAGAGAGAGAGAGAGAGAGAGAGAGAGAGAGAGAGAGAGAGAGAGAGAGAGAGAGAGAGAGAGAGAGAGAGAGAGAGAGAGAGAGAGAGAGAGAGAGAGAGAGAGAGAGAGAGAGAGAGAGAGAGAGAGAGAGAGAGAGAGAGAGAGAGAGAAAATGACACGATTTGGATAGAGTAAGCGAAACGAATGGAAAGCAAACGGCAGAAAAATAGAAACGAAACTGGTCTGATGACGAGAGCAAAAAGTATTGATTGATAAGAAATGGGGAAA
Source organism: Arge pagana (assembly GCA_963969455.1). Classification (NCBI taxonomy): domain Eukaryota; kingdom Metazoa; phylum Arthropoda; class Insecta; order Hymenoptera; family Argidae; genus Arge; species Arge pagana. Next base: position 1,496,071 of record OZ018313.1, on the reverse strand, counting down.
CAACGCGGGGGAATGGGACACGCGATAGAAAAGTTGGGCGAAAAACGAACAAAAGTGGCTCGAGGATATAAAATAGCTAGGAAATTTTCATGCTTTGCAAAACTGTGTAACGAAACGTGAATGTTATAATTAGAAGGCTGGTTAACGCCATTTGGAATATAGTAACTCGCTCGGTGCAGCGGAATGGTGAAATAATTTTCTATTTGCATGATTTATTACAAGTTTCACAGTAATCGGTATCAAAGTAATTGGAACGACCGATTACGGGGAGACTTGTAATAAATCATGTAAATAGAAAATTATTTCAACCGTTCCTGTGCAGCGAGCAAATTAGTATACTTAAAATGGCTTTTACTATTCTTCTACCTATGACATTCAGGTTTAATTATACAGTTTTGGATAACGAATAAAAAAAAAGCAGACCGGAATTTTTGCAAGACTAAATGTACATATCGATCGGACTACAACGCCGAGTGGAAGTAAAAGCGGAGGCAGCGGAGAAAAAATGAGGATCGATGCATTTCGAGAGTGATACGAGGAAAGGGGGAGGAAGGTTGCGGAACAAGAGAGAGAGAGAGAGAGAGAGAGAGAGAGAGAGAGAGAGAGAAATGTCGGAGATATCGTATCGGTGGCCTTGGCCTCGAAAATATGGTTCGCGGCACGTCTCGAGAGTTCTCCGCGTCGATGCGCACGTGACGTCCCGTCCGCGCGTTTCTCGGTGCGGCGTGGGTAGCGCCGATCCGAAAAGATCGCGAGAGATGAAAACATTCGAGACATCGGCGAAAGCAGCGACGAGCGTTGCAGTAGAGAAGCTCGCGCGTCCGCGACCGCGAGAAAGATCGTCGTTTGTTTCCCAGGCGACGCGACGCCGCGGCGCGGCGTGCCGCGGCTTTTCGGTATCGACGAAGCGCCACTGCCGACACGGCTGACGTCAGAGCTGCTGGTCTAATCAATAGCGCGAGACCCGAGACGCGAGTCTTGCACAACAATACAAATTTCTCCGACGCGAGCGTCAAAAATCAATAGGTAAACCAATCCGCGATCAGTTTTCGCTCGACGCGTCGTCGCTTCTTGCGACGAACGAATATTTCCACCATCATCTCTGCCACCGTTCTCGCACCCTCCTCCGCGTTTCCCCTGGCCGTCGCAGCGAGAAAAAACAAAATATACCACGCGATACCGTCGAACAACCAAAGCGTCGCGTGTCTTCTCTTCGCAACCTTCGCCGCCATTTTGCCGCGCGACCAAGACGCAATTTTCCTCGACTCTACTCGCCAAAAACAAATCGCGTTTTTCCCTCGCATTTTTCAAATTCCATTCCCCTTTTCGCGCGCAATTCTTAATCCTCGCGTCGTTTTTCCGAGCGTTTCGCTATTCTATCTTCGTTCCTCCGCTTCATTTCCCCGGGGGCGAATGCAATTTTTCCACTCGCTTCTCGACCCTCCAGCAGTAAAAAAATGGAACTTTCTTTTCTCCCCGAGGATTTTCCTACTTCTGAATTTCCTATTTGTTCGTCGCGTTCGTCATATTTTCTACCTACTTCGTTTTCTCCAGGGTCGGGGGCGTTGCGCAACTGGAGCTACCTAACTCGAGCGAAAGACGGATCCGAACGGAGAGAGAAGATTAAAAGTTGAGCTACATCGCGCCAAGTTTGATATTTTTTCCCCTTTCCGTTCGATTCGCGTCGCGTTTATTTCAAACGTACGTACGATACTCGTCGTTGCAGCTATCGCCGCGCTGCGCGGGGAAAAATGTGCCGAGTAGCCGGCGACTTCTATTGACAAACAAAATTGCAGCGTCGATATTTTCCGACGGTGCACCGCTAGAGAGAATACGGATGACGACGCGTCGCGCTTTTGCCAGCCGGAAGAAACGCCGACGTCGCGAATTTCGTCGCCGCCGTTGAAAATATGGTTAGGTACGTAGATGATCGTTGTTCGTTGTTCTCCGCGATTTTTCCTCTCCTCGTTATTCATCCCGACGACGCGGATTATCGCCGCCGCACGTTTCACTCTCGTCACGATAATCGCGCTTTCCGCGCGCCATCGACTCGTTTATCGCAATTATCACGAAGACCGCGGAACGCCGAGAAAATCGTCTCGTAGCGCGCGCGAAAAAATGTGCTCGTATTCTTTTGCACAATAGTGCAATTTGGGAGACGGGCTCCAACTCGAGTGGCAACAACTACGGTGCCCAATTTTTTCCAACCTCCGGTTTTGGAGCCGAACGAAAACGCGACCTTCGCGAAGTTGAACGATAAGACCGTTTTTTCTTCGAGCGTTTTGTAATTCGCGCGCGCGCCGACCCGGCGAAAGTGAGAGCGAGGATCATCGTCGTATCGTACGACAGCGACGAGCCTCGACCGTTCGCGAAACCTACGCGCGAGTCGATGGTTGTTTGCATGCATAATTACCGGCGGTGATAGTGTTTAGAGAAGATGATTCATAGGCGCTTGGAAACGCGTTGAATAAACAATAATACGTGCTCTTCGCAACGCTTTCGAACGACTCTCGTTTTTCCACGAGGAAAGAAGAAAAAATCGTCGCGTTTTTCGCGGAAAAAATGAAAAAAGCGGGGAAAACGAAAGGTCAATTGGGAAACGATTCGGCGGGGTGTTGTTTTTTTTCTTAGGAGGAGGAGGAGGAGGAGGATTTGGGAGTGGAAAAACCACGACCATTGCTACGGCTTCGCTCGTAGTCCTGAAATTCAATTACAGGCTACGCGAAAAACGCGTCGCGCTTTTATGCTCGTTGTGTCGCGATAGGTGAGAGAATTTCGACGCGACCGTCGCGAGATTCCAGTCCGAGCCCGAGGAGCTGGAGAGCTTTCCTCGAAAAAGAGCGGCCGTTCGATTTTTTTTCTTCAATCGAACAGGAAATTTCTGGTCGAAACGCGACGTGAACCTAAATTAAGCACGCTCGTCAAGGTTAAGGTATGTTCCTTCTCCGGCAAACCGCCCGGCACCAGGAGTCGATGCCCCCTCGCAGCGCGAAGACTCTTGGCTTCGTCTCAACGATCGTTACGCGGCGCGACGCGAGGAGAACGAGAGAAGAACGAGATAAGGCCGAGAGACCAGGGTAGTTTCGTCGGTACGCGTCCGCGTTTCTACCGCGAACAATTGAATGCGCGACGAGTGTTGGAGAGGAGGCGAAGAATTGAAGGCTCGTGTTACTTCGGCGGAAACGAGGAACGAGCAAGAAGTCCGATTGTTTTTTCGAAGCGCGATTTTCGCCAGAAACGAGGATATTTAAAATGGCCAAACGCAAAATTCGTAGTCGCGGCTGATTTCGCGATGTTGAACGCGGGCTACTTCCGGCGACGACGCGGCTTACGCACACCGCGCGACGATCCCGTTATCCGCGCCGCGAAGCCAGTTTTACGCGAGGTGCGGAGCGAGGAGTCGAGGGAGAGCTGCGCGGTTTTCCTCGATTAATTGCGTCGCCTCGACCGTGAAATTTTGCGATTTTGCGCGTTAAACCGACATTTTCCCAACGCGTTTACAGCGAAATCGCAGTTATCGATACTTGGCGTCGCGGGGTAACGTTTTTTTTTACGATTCCCATTTGCATCTCGAATCGTTTGCGTAAGCGTCAACAGGAGCGTATATAATATGCCAGTTTCGATAATCGCGTCGACCGTTCCGTTCGAAAACACGACGCGACAATGATCACTGTTGTTGTCGACGAAAGTTCGCCGGGGTAAATCGTTATCGCGAGGATAAAAGGTTTCTCACCAAACCGGCGTGAAAATCGAGGAGACGATTCTAGAAGAAGTTCCAAGTTATTCGTTACAATTCTACAAAATTTCCGCACCCAGTCGTTTCGTTGCTACCAATTTCGACTATTTTCGCCCAAGATCGACGTTTACGCTCGCCGAATTTCGAGCGCCGAACTCGAACAGCGCCGAGGCGCTGGACGAGGAGTCGCGGAGATCAACGGAGACGACGCGAAGACTCGATCCGAATACAAGTTTGTACGCGTTTCGATAACGACACTGACGCATGCGATTGTTTTTTATTATACTCCCGTCGGATCATATTTGCGATTACACGCGTCAAGCGTGACGCCCAAGATTACTCTACCTGTCTCATCGTTGGTAGTTTGGTAATCCGTTGCGTAAATTACAACGCGATTCGATCTGTTTATTTGCCCGACGAAGAATACGGGGTCCGCTCTCCGAGAGACTTGGATCGTCGAAAATACAGCGGATTTTTGTCTTTTTCCTTTCCTCCTTTCGTAATCAAGCATCGAGCGTTTTCTCCTCTACTTCACCCGGGCTTCCCTTGCCACGCTGTTTGCTTATTTTCATTATCGTGACAATTGTTCTCGCAGCTGGTTGCCGCGATACCGTGGCTGCTACTGCTTCGCGTCGCGTTCTTCCATACCTCCTCTCTCGCTCTCCGTGCGTGTCTCCGTCCCCCTCGACACTTGCCAACAGACGTAACGCCCGCCAGTTGTTATCCGCGCGTATTATTAAAAAATGCTACGACGACAATTTCGTCGCGATTTCGCGATATTTTCGCACGATCCTCCTGATCAAACTTTGCGCGACCCGCTCACTTCCGTGGCTACGACGAGTCGCGCTTGCGAGGTGACGCAAGCGCCGCGACTGTGGCAAGAACAACCATCTTTTCCCACAAATTAGACGGACACCACCGCGAAACGTTGCAGACTCCGAGGGAAATCTGCCTTTGCGCGTGTTGTCCTCCTTACGTTGTCCTCCGTCCAACGAGTTCTGCGCGTTTCAATCGCGGGGGAAAAAATGACACCGTGAAAAGTACGCGTGCCTCGTATCTTCGCTGCTGCGGTCGCATCGTCACCGTCAGGCACACAGTCGGTCGCGTTCAAAGTTCGACCAAATCGGAATGTTGATAGCACTCGCAGCTTCGTCGCAGCTTCGTCGTTACTTCGACGTACGTACTCTAAAAGTGTTAGCCTAAAAATCACTCGTTCGCGATCTACTTTTTCCCCTTTGCGATTGGTTTTACTTGCCTTTCATTGGTCACCCGGTTTTTACGCAGTTCGCCGCTTCTTCTTCTATATTTCTCCGTTTTTAATCCTGTCCCAACATCGGAGACTATCTTTCGCGAATGCGACCCCCTTGTTTTCATTTCTCGTCGCCGCGACGCAAAGTCCTCGCGCAAGTTTCGATAGGCGAGCGCAGCAGCGCAATCCGTGTCGTCATTCGTTGCGCAACCGTCAGATTATCGCTATATATAGCCGGGCCACTTTCTCCCGTTTAGCAACGATACGAGAGATCTATCGCTCGTTACGACTATAACGCGATACGCGACATCGTCGTCGTCGTCGTCTCTCAGCACGTGGCCCACGTGGCTGCGCGCGGGCGAGGCGACTCCGAAGGTTTTCAATTTCTCGACGGGTTCCGGTCTCCGATATCCGATCGCCTTATTTTCCTCGCGACTGTGCGCACGATTTTTCGTCGAGGTCCGAGGTTCCGCCGCCACCGTTCGCGAACGACGTCATCGTCCTTGTCGAAAAACGACTCGTAAACAAGGAAACGGAGTGGGAAACGAGCGAGCGAGCGAGCGAGCGCGCGACGCTGAGAGAAAACCCCTGGATTTGTCAGCTGTGAAAAACGTAAAAATGGTTCTCGAATCTTTCAACGTTGCCGAATTGACCGACCAGCATTTCTCGTCGAAAGCAAAAAAAAAAAGTAACGCGCGGCAAAGCGAATTTTGTCCATTTAACGCGTCGCGATTCGTGATTCACGGTGCGAGTCGACAACGAAGCTTCCTCCTTTGTCGATCTAGTAGTCTGTCGCGCGAGCGGAGGAGAAGCCTTCGCGGAACAACAAAATCGGGTTCTCGGAAAGCCCCGCGATTTCGCGTCTCACTTTTGTTTGCTCGTCGTCGAATAAATAGGAATTTATCGCGATATCCGGTGGCGCGTGGACTAAACACTGGAATCGATAACGTTTTTCGAATGCGAATTTTCTCGTCCGGCATTTTATTTCACGTGCAACGATCGCAACGATTTTAGAATCGATCGATCGTTGACAGGGAACGTTGACGAGAAAAAAATCGACGTTATCAGCTCGTTAATCGTATCTTGGCGGCGGATCGAGATGTAGCGTCGGAAAAAATGTCATCAGATTCGTCGATTAAAACGCGATGGAAAAGTGATCTACGATTTTTTTCCACCGATGCGAGGAGAGGCTGTAAAAAAATCGAGTACGAAGCGCGGATGCGCGGCTCGAGAGTTCGTTGGTATCGCGTACGGAGGAGAACCGCGATGAAGCGTAGATTCGTAACAGGTTCGCGATGCCGCGGATCCGTTATTCAACGAACCCGGTTAACACTTACGGATATTTCAATGCCATCATTTTTCCAATGAAATAAGGAAACGAGGAGGACGAACCGCGGCGTCGAGGGAGGGGGAACGAGAGAACGCGGAGGAGAGAGCATTGCGCACAACGGGCAAACAAGCGAGGAATTTTGTTTTCTTTTTCGACGGTTTTAAACGAGTTTTCCAACGCTGAAACCGATCGCATCGAACCTTGAACGAAATCTAGCCGCGGTCTCCGCGTCGCCGCGAACAGTTGTTCAAAGATTGATACCGACGAGAAAGCCAACTCCCGCCGCCGCCTCCTCCGACGTTTCGCGACGCCGTCGACTCGCGAATAGCCGAGACACGATCCCTTCGGCGTGACGCGGGAATTGAAATAAACGAAAGGAAAATCATGGGAAGGGGAGGGGAAAAATGAGAAACTTGGAGGGAGGAAACGAGACGTGAAACGTAGGAGAAAAAGACGCGGAGGGGGTGAATAATCGAAGGTAGATCGAGTGAGAGAGGCGTACGGCAGAGTTGGAGCAAAACGTTTCTCCCAACGGTGCGCGCGCGAAGTATCGAGCGATATCTTCGCGCCTGATAACACGTGAGATACGGGGTCGTATTTGCGCGAGATAGAAACAAGCGAAGTGCGCGCGCGGAATATTCGTCGTTGGAGGATATATCGCGAACGTTCGATGGTCCGTCGACGAGATTCGCCGTCGACAATATAGCCGGGGATATTTACAATTCTTTGGCGAAAAATGCTTGCGCGTCGAATCATTGCCGAGCAAAGCGGAAGCAGCGGGTAGCATGTATAACGAACGAGCGCAACGATGCGCCGCGGCGACGAAGGCTGTTGCTTTGCTTGCGTCAGCGCAAAATCCGAGAACAATAAACGTCGAATCGAGCGACTTACGTGTACGCGCGCGCTCGGACTTCTTCCCGAGGAGCGGAATCGAGAAATGAGAAGAGAAAAAAAAAGACGATCGTTCCTCTGGAAAGAGAACGTAGGGAAGGTAGTTTAATTAGCGAGAATTACGGAACAACTGATCGTTCGAGGGAAGAGGCACGCGCGACGAGATAAAATGTGAACTCGGTTCTATTTTCCTGACCAGATATATATCCGGCGGTATTCGAGGTCTCAGATTATTAATATCGTTCGATCAAATTATCCTGTTAATTTCTATCGGATCGATCACGTAACACCGCCGAGATACGAGCGACCGACATCTTTGTGTGAATTCTCGATGCGTCGTTTCCACGATTCCAACGCCCTTCGCAAAGAAGAAAATCGCTTTTATCGATGATGAAATTGACTGTTTTTTTTCTTTTAATATGAAAAAGTTGCGCTCTCCATCCGAAAGTGCCGTTCGTAAACGATACTATCGTTGGCTAACGAAGAAAAAATGATCTATCAGCGTCGAAAATGCGATCGTTGAGCATTTTCCTACTCAGCAAAAGTTGGGAGAGAAAATTCACCGCAACGGTGAAAATTATGTAGGGGGAGAAAAGTGAGTTCGATTTGGCGGTGTATCGTTTCGAGGTCGTACGATATAATAAAGGCGAGGAATACGTAATAATAGGGCAAAGACACGTCGATGGTCGTCGGGAAACTTACCCTGCATTTTCAGCAGCAGCAATTGACATGTGCCTCCTCTCATCGAGGTTAGGCGCGTGACGATACAGCGAGGAGAAATCCGTGATAACTGTTAAAAATCCACCCTCCGCTCGAGCGGCGAGAGTCTCGCGTGTTAAATCCGAGGGAGAAGTAACAGTAGCTGTAGTAGTAGTAGAAGTAGTAGTCCTTTGTTCTTGTTCGTATCGAGCCCCGATGATCCCGTGCGCGTGGAAACTTCACTGTTCGTTCGCCGAGTAACAACAACAACAACAACAACAGCAATAAGAATAATAGCGATAAAAAATATTCCGTTTCCGTATCCCAATGTCGAGTAGTTCACTTTGATTACGTTTTCAATTTCGTTTTTCCACCATTCATGATTAGGTTTGAAGAAGCGCACCGCGTATATATTCCACTATCGTTTCGACTACGCGTCGTCGTCGTCGTCGTTCACTTTCGTCATCTCACACGCGTCTCCGCGTCGACACTGATCACTGCAATCAACAAAGGAAAAATCACCGTGTATTCACTTCACTAGACATCGTTTTACGTCGTCGTCGTCAGTTTCGAACTCGATCGTTAAACACCGTTGAACGCGTCGAGCGACCCTCCGCAACGAGGGGCACGATAGAGGAAATATCGAAGGGAAAATAATGAAAAATACCACAAAAAAAAAAAAGCAAGGAGAAAAAAAAACTGAAACAGGGGATCCGCGAATAAAGACGCGACGTCCACTTCTCTCGCGATAACGAGTCGCGAGATGAATCACCCACCGCGCACACGACTTATTCCCTCCTTTCTCCAAACGCGTATTTCCCACGAAAACCCGGGGTTTCACCCCCGAATTCGAATACACTTGACGCAAGACTTTCGCCGCGAGTCCGACGAGACGCGAAGCGTACAAAAATCGACGATTCTCCCTCGTCGCAAAACACCGATTCCCCTTACCCTACACGATACACGAATCGTTTCGTTGTTTTGACAAATTCGTCACTGCCAGCGATAACGAGAGGCTCGAGTGTCGCGGTTGACGCGCGCACCAACAGCAGACAGACAGACAGACACGCGGCGACGCAGGGAGAAAGATAGACAGAGAAAGAGAGAAAGAGGTTCGTTTTCAGACGAGAATTCGTGGTCGTTCGATCGCACGGGGTAGGTTGGTTTCTTATCATACGATGCTTTCTGGTAGCGACGGTTGTAGTCAAAGTTCGATGGCACGACTGTCAGATAGGCGCGAGGCGCGAATGACAACGGAGCGGGAAAGATAGAGGAATGACTAACGACAAAAGAGAAACGAACATAAAGAAATATCACAATAACTCTGGCAGGCAGCGATTTACGTCACTCGAGTGCGCGTTGTCGATCGATCGGTCGTCTCTACGCGTATACATCGCGCCTCGCGTTTCTCGCTCCTCGTCGAATATTCCATTCCCCCCGCGCGCGCGTTACATTACTCCCGTCTATTCGCTAACGGTTTTCGTTTTTCGTCAGGCGAAACGCGCTCCGCGGAGAGAGAAGTGCGCGCGATAGGAGAGCGCGCGCAACAGTGTCCCGTGTGCAGTTGATTAGGCGCGTGACGTCACGCGAGGGTTAGATCCGCGCGGATTGTCACACAACGCGACACGTCGCTCGGCGAAAAAGCGGCGGCGGCGGCGTCGTCGCGGGGTTTAAAGGGCCGCGATTTCGTTTGTCAGTCGGGAATTGAGAAAAAGGTTTATTTTGAATAACCGACGAAACCGACGAAACTGGCGACGCGAAGGAACGTGCGTTCGCGTATGTCGAAGAGGGCGCGAGAGAGAGAGAGAGAGAGAGGAAAGAAGGTGGAGAGGGTAAAAGAGGGACGGAGAGGGGGTAGGGAGCGAGAGAGAGAAAGAGAGGCGACAGATGTGGAGCGGCGAGAGAGACGTGGATACGGAGGGACGATCGTGCGCGCGCGCATGTGTCGCGTGTACGTGTGGATTAATTATAGTTAAAAATCTATACGGGACGACGGCGGTTGTTCGCGCATCGACGAACGTTTCTCGTTGTTTGTTGTTCGTCGTGTCGGTATCGGGAGTGAGAACGAGAGGGTGGAGGGGGAAGAGACAGAGAGAGAGAGAGAGAGAGAGAGGAGAGAGAGAGAGAGAGAGAGAGAGAGAGAGAGAGAGAGAGAGAGAGAGAGAGAGAGAGAGAGAGAGAGAGAGATGTGGAGGAAGAGAGGAGACAGAAGGAGAGAGAGAGAACGACGCAAAGAGAGACGTAGAGGCGCGGATGCGTGTGCCCGCGTGTCCGTATCACTCCTTCTCCGTCGCTCTCTCCCTCTCACTCACTCGCGCACACTCACTCTCTCTCTCTCTCTCTCTCTCTCTCTCTCTCTCTCTCTCTCTCTCTCTCTCTCCGTCGCTCTCCGTCTCTCGCGCTCGGTCCCTCTCGGGAAATAGTATTTCTAATATACACACTTTTCGTACACGTCCGCGAACGATAACACCCCGATGACGATGTCGCTCTCGTTACACCGTTCTCGTCCGAACAAAAAGACGTTCGAAAATAATAATAAACGGGCAAACGACAAGTCGATACGCAAACCGCTCCGGTTTACGTGAAACAACTGACTCAACGCAATGAACTGCAGGCACACAGGCTGAAGGAGAAACCGCTAGGCGGCAGCACCATTATCTTACGTGGGGCTCCGGCAGCCGCGGTATTCGTTCCGACTCTCTTAACGCGACCGACGCGACGATATACCACCGCGCACCACCACCACCACCACCACTCTCCTATCGCCACCTTACCGCGCGCGCGCACACTTACGCGCGAACGCGACGAGCCTCTCTCCGAACCACGGAGGACTTTGCGCGCAAAGTATATCGCCCTCTCTTTCCTTTTCTATCGACGTCTCCGCGTACGTACGTATGTACGCCGCGCGACCGCGAGTGTCGTACGTGTGTTGTGTGTTCACGCGCGTGACAACGAGACTCCGTCGTGCGAAACGCGGATTCAATATCAAGTGCACGACGAATCTACCGACACCTAGTCGCCGATCGACACACTTTCGTGATCCTCGCGTTGCCAGCCTCGGGCAAACCGCGTTGCGATGCGGGTTGCGATTCCGTATCCGTTGGCAGTTTTCGTTTTCAGGCTAACGCGACTGCGACGAATGCGATACTTACGCGATCAGATGCAGGCGCGCGTAATCACTGCTCTGCTCGCGCTAATCTCGCACACCTCGGCGGAGAGAGACGGAGATGGGAACGCGAAGGAGCCCGCGATCGAAATTTCCCGAGCCTAGCGATTCGTCAGTTTCGACGAATCGCACGTGGATCTTTGCGGAGATTAACCGTTAGATAAAAAGAAATATATATATATATATAACTGTCGCCCGACCGATACTTTTTCAACTTTCTACTCCTCGTTATTATTAACAACGAGGACCGCTCGATAGTTTCGCTACTAGGTAGTTGTTCGTTTCGTTTCGTTTCGTTTCGTTGATGAATTCGCGTGCTCGATGCAGCGATATTTTCGGAGGCGGAAATTTCGATTCGCGAGCCTTACTTGCGTCTTCGGGAATCGCCCGCGGGCTGAAAGTCGCGTGGATGCCCTGGTCTCGGCTCTTACGTAACGGCGAGGCTCGAACAATGGAAGCGCGTGAAACGGCAATCGAGGAAGTGTTAGGGGGTATTAAATTGCACCGATTGACGTGCGATGGAGAACCGTTAGAAAATATTCAAGATATAATGATCGTTCGATTCGTGGTGATTGCGACGAGGAATCGACGCATCGCGATTGTCCACGGCGACAATTAGAGACTCGATCTTACGCCTCGTATAACGCGTCCAATCTCGCGGACTCCTTCGAAAAATCGCGGGCTTTCGTGTTATTCTCGCGTACACGTTTCACCTACCATTTCATCCTCGTGACCGAAACGTTCCTCTTTTCCTCTTTTCGAATCGGAATTTCCAGTTTCTCTGACAGATTGCGATTTACGGTGCGCCAAAGCCTTGGAGTGCGCAGACGCGAATCTAATAACGGTGCAGCTTTTATGTATGCGTCGTTGCGTGTCGTCGTCGGAGGTAGCAGACGGAACTTCTACCAGCAGATTTTCGTCTGCTGCGTTCTTAACCTGTTGACCCGAGGATGGAAGTTGCGACAACTTCGACAGAGGATTAACGGAGTCATTTTCTAGAAACTTGGAACGCTGATATTTCTGCAGGGAGGTGAAGGTAGTTTAATTCTTTGCTATGAATATGGATTGAGAAGTAAAAGTCAATCGTAACAGTGATGCGAGAAACTTACAGCGAGCTGCCCTTGCAAACTCCTTTCTTTGTCCGATAAATACACAGGAGACGGAATAACCAAGAAAAAGCGTCGTCGTGTGCAAAATCATGATATGTCAACTGGAGAATCGCACGGATTAGTTCGGTGTAGATTTATTGTTCATTTTTCATGAGCTGCCAAACTAACGTTCCGCCGTGATCCTTGTAAAGCGAAGTTCCCACAACGGAGTAGCCTTTTGTGACCAACGGGTTTGTAACGTCGCTTGGCCTCGCTGAATGAAGAAAATAAAAGTTGGGAAACAGCAAGGTTCAAGGATTCCGAAAATTCGGGGATAAAATATACAACGAAAGCAGGAACATAGGCCGATGCGAAAATAACCATTGCAACCATTGGCCGTTGGAAAAATACATCTGTACTCGCAAGTCCACGTTGATCGGAAGGCCATATATGGTGCAGTAGGGAGAACCCCAGATTCTTGTGACCATAATATAAGGTTGCTCCGCATTAGTTCCAAGCAACAGATTCTTTCGCGTAACTCGTCGTACATGCCTTTGGTTTTAGATAGACAACCCACCGATCAATGAGTCGTGTCGCAATGTTTATAAAATTTAGAGGGTTGAGAAGATCCCTACATGTTATAATACAAGACTGTGAGATTTTTGTTCGCAAATGAGTTTCGCGCTGTCGAGAAACGCCATCGAGTGGAATCAGTCGTGAATCTTTGTTCCCAGGGTTGATCGCCTGCCAGTGAAAAATTTTAGGCGGTTCATTTCCAGGAACAAAGTGTATTGCTACCAAAAATAGTCGCGAGCTACCCGGGGTTAACAATAAATTTATCAGATTGCGTGCCATTGTCCGAGGATCGTACGCATACGGTGGTTTGAAATGAGTTTAGCTTCGTTTACCACGCGTGTTACACCAGTTATTTATGCCACGACAGAAAAAACTCGATGATCCGCCGATGAAAATGGGAATCAATCGAATAAAGCTTGAAATACAGGCAAATTTGGCTGAAGTTACAAGTTGCGACGAGAAGCATTGGATGGCTTACGTCCCGTGGTTATGAATTAATACGGAAGCCATCCGAAATTACTCTGTAAGGAGGTTGCAGTTTAAAAATGGTGCGAAATTACAGCTGGGTTACTAACTAGCAGGGCTTAGGGGGGATTCACCGAAGTTGCCGAACATTGCCGAGTGTCGCGCGAGGCGCTGCATTCATGAATGTAAGAATACGAAACGTTACGATGCTTCGAATGAGCTGTACATTAGTTCCAACATCGATCGCGTATTCTCTTGGCGCTGTTTATCATACGTTTGGCAATTGTACGAATTGCCAATTGAGGCAACGAGCTAGTGACAGATATTTACCGGAGAAATACGAAGAAAACGGTTTACTAATTATACATCCGTGGATCGAGAGAAATAGAATAACAAAACCGGTTTGGTTGTTCGAATCTTAAGTATTAAGTAAGTCAGGATGAAGTATACGCGTGTCGGAAACTAGATGTAGAAAACCACGTAAGAAATCCGTTCGCACTGCTAAGACATGCGATGTGCTATTTAATGCTATTACATCGTCTTTTCCTAACGTAATAATTAATCGACGAGGAAACGGCGTGTCTCGAAAAATGAAAATAAAATTGGGCTTGGGTTGAGGCAGCACGTTGACTTTCGTGGTGTAAGAATTACGAATAATTTCGAAAATTATAGGTGACCATTGTTATGGAAAATATTGTTAGGTATTTATATTTATTCGCCACTCTGAGCTCACTGATCGTCGGATGTCTTTCTGTACAATTCAAGTTTCATTTCAATTCGATGGATTCGATCGAAGCATGGGTATTTTGCATTAGAGACGAGTAAACGATGTATCGTAGATATTACTAGGTAGAAAAATGCATACTTTATCGTTGTCGAGTACCTCACGCGTAACAGGAGTCCAGTAGAAAGGTGCGATATACTTACTTCAGATAAGCGATACGCTGGAATCATTGCAGTGGTATTACTACTACAACAGCCATTCAAATAAACACGCTTCTATCGTAATTCTGTTCTTTGATATACTTGCGCGGACGAATGTAGAACAAAAGTTACGAAGTTTATAGGTATCAAAATGAGTATCTGATATTTAACGAGAATCATGCTTTCGATTGAGCTTCCTTTGATAGCAGTTCCGCGACACCTTCGTTTCCAATTTCCAAAGCCAGCATTAAGGCCGTACGCTGTCGATTGTCAACAAGGCCCTGGTTGGTCTTTGATCCGAGAAGTTGGCAAACGAGGATCGAATTTGATTTTACCGCTCGATGTAGCGGTGTGAAGCCATCGGCGTCTTGAGCGTTTGGATCGGCGCCGTATTTCAACAGGAGCTCGACAACAGGCGCGAAACCTTGAGTTGCAGCTCTGTGAAGCGGAGTCGCATTTCCAGAGCGTGTCGCAGCATCGACTTTTGCCCTATTTTCCAACAGTTTCTTACAGACAGAAACGTGACCGTGACGCGCCGCGTAATGCAAAGCTGTGTAACCCGCGGAATCTTCACCGTCGACGTAATATCCTTTTCGCAACAGGCGATCGACGCGTTCCATATCGTTATGCTGAGCTGGAAACAACGAAGTTGTACGCCATATTTCTCTCGTACGTTTATAATAAAAATTCGCTTCGGTTTACCTGCGTACCACAGTCCCCGCTCGAAATCCATCTCTTCTAAGTTTTGACGCAGCGAAGTCGAACTGTGACTACCACAATCGTGACCATGTCCGCAGCCTTCCATTTCAATTCTGAAATTCACTCACCCGTTATGCTCACAAAACTTAATTGATTGCTATCTGATAATTTGACCATTTTCTATGGTAGATCACATTAAAGTTAAGCTTTTCTGTAGATAAGAAAATACAGGGAAGGACTTAGATTCATTCTATTGCGATTCTGATGGGGTCAGAAAAAGAAATCTGGTCAGTTAGTTGTTGGTGGTGAAAAATTAGTGTCCAGGATGGAAGAGATGGGACATAAAAATGAAAAAAAAAAAAAGGTTTTTTTTGCAATGAAAATGTCAACTTTAATGGTAAGTCGTAGATCGATCAATAGGTGGAAAGCATCTAGGCTTGTTTCATAATTTCAATTTTTTTGTTCGTCGCTGGATAGCATCACAATTTGTAAACGTAACATCAGTTTCGCAATAACGAAATTTATAACATGGTACATTCGCGTGTATAATAAATAAGTTCGACAGCTGTGAGCACGTGTCACTGGGCGGGCACAGATTTGCACGGTGTCGCTATGAAATGCCAACGTGTGTGCACTGCATTAAAATAATTTTCTCAACATCTTGACACAAAAGGATGCGAGATGTTCGGCTACACGCGAATTGGAAATACTGATTTGAGGTTGGTCTCTCGATAAATGCATAAGAATAAACTTTAAGTAGGTTAAACGTACGTGTATATATTCTTCTTCAAATAATTAGGACCAATGATACACCCAAGACGATGTAAAATTCAGTTTAATCTCAATTTCTCGATCATTTGTCAAAGATTTTCATCCTTCACGTTTAGTTGGAATGTACTTTTTGGGAATGGTGTCGGAAAACTGGAGAAATAGATCCTTGGTCGTCGATCGAAAGTAAGTACGGGTTAATTGCGCTTCGATAAAATGTAAATGTTTGTATATTAGTTGATTTAAAGTTTAAATTTCCCTCTGTAGAGTCCAAAGTATCTCGGCTTCGCCCGTGCTAGAGACTACTTTGTAGCCGAGCTCAGCCAAGGCATTGATAACTGGAAGCGGAGGCCCTGAAATGGGAAAAGCGAAACTTCAGATACGTAACAAATCGTTGAAGAATTTGTTCGACTGGAAAATTGATTTGTTAGAAAAACGCGTTACCTTTGATCGTGGTTCCATTGATGACCATTGTCCCAGAATTTGGGAAGCGCCTGCCTAAGGCTGCTATTTCATCCGCAGATAAGCCAAATACGGCGCAGTCATTGGCAAACGGTGATCCTTTGACGGCGACGTAAGAATAATTCTCACTGTTTATCATCTCCACCAATTTTTCAGACATGGTTTATAGTTTTTTTTTTTATCGGATCGTTCGGTAAATAAGGAACGAGGTTTCGTCTCAGATCTTAGATTTCGTCGTCACTCAGTGCTGTAAAGAGAAAATTCAAAAATGTACATTGCGAGTTTCACCTTTCGTTTCTAGATTTCTACTAAAGATGTTGACACTTTCGATTGTAATTATCGGCATCGAGATAAAAGATTCCACGTCACTTCAGAGCTACAAACGTAATACTTTATTAACTTTGTAGATACATGGTATCATTATTCAAATATTCATTATTACTTACAATTAAAATTAATTTACGCGTAGTAGTCCAGATAATTTCCGGTACAGCGATCCAAAATGTAAAAAATAGGTACGTACAAATATCCCTTCACGTTGGAAATCACTTGTATATTATAGATTTTTTTTCAAATTCATGTTTGTACGATTGTTTGTCTTTTTACATATCATCGGGATGTTTCATCATACAAACAACAATTCAATAAAAATCTCTTATACTCTCTTAGGAGAGGAATATTGTTGAAAAAATATAATTTCATCCAATCAAGTTAGGGTCAATCTAGTTGAAGTCATAACAAATTGAATGTAGTTCCGCGAATAATTTTCATGGTGTACGAAATTATGACGAAACGTTTTTAGCACGAGTCTTCAATTAGCCGGGTAATCCCGTGGACAAGAAACCCGAGAAAGTAGCTGAAAACAAAGACTCAGGCTCGGATAAGCTTCGGACGCAACGAGAGTCGAGTCCTGAACCTCCGTTACTTTTACAGTCAGAAATTTCGATACGTCGACCTAACGACATATCCATCAATGAGATGATTCGTTCACGTGACACGAGAGGCTCGGTTCCGATTTTCTTCAATAATTTGTCTTTCGCGATCTTCGGCGAGTTGCATCATCCGAATTTCGTGAGCCCATCTGAGTTCGCTCTGAGCCTTTTCTCGTTCGTACTCCCATTGGGATCGTTCCAGCTCCAGGGTTTTCCTGCGGAGTTCAAGTTCAGCCGTACGTCTCGCCGCGCGTCTCTCCAGAAGCTGCTCCTGATAAATTCGACTCTGCAGCGCGGAGTGCGCGACGGGTCGACCGGAATTTGAATAGGAAGAAACTTTTCTTGGCAAATAATTACGATGCTCGTTCACCATGGTCTGTCTCTCTTGAGGTTCGACTGTAAGAATGCGAATGTTTCGTAAGAAAATTGAATCTAGAGAGGAATATGCTCGAGCTTTTCCAGTTACCATCCTCTTCCACATCTCCGTCGTTTCTGTTCCCATCCCAATTACGTTCCGGGTTACTACCGTTCGTTTCTGCCACCTCGTCCGCTTCTCGATCGTTCGACCACTGTCCACCAGTAGATACGTTGGGCTCTACCACCGATTGATTCGGCGCTTGCGTACCATCGGCGTATATTTGATTCCTGTACCCCCATTCGTCCAAGTCTTCCAGTTCCGTGTCCGTAACGTTGCTTTGATTCATGGATGACTCGGCGCTGGGCCACGAATCACTTTTTTTTATGATCACAGTGCTAGACGGGTTGGACAAATGCGAAGCAACCGACATTTTGATCTTCTTCGTTCGGCCAACTTGTATGAATTGTTGACGCACCTCTTCGGGACATTTTTGACAGCGTTCCAAGTGACGTTCCATGCGAGTCGCATTTTGAATGTAGGACTGATCGCAGAACTTGCAAAATGCTATCACTTGCGAACCATCGACTTTCTTGTTGAAGTAATTCCAAACGATTCCTCGTTTCTTCACCATTTTCGTTACTTTCAAAATTCCCGCGCAATCTATTCACAGCACGAATCACATCACCGTCGTTTTAACGCACTCAGATTCGTGCACTCCTTTCCCATAGTTTCTTGATCCCAAAATCAAGCAACATAACCTGAATTTCATGATCCACAATATCGTGATCCATGATACAGGTTATCGAGTACATTAACGTTCAAAATTCGTCACGCGATGCGTCATGCATCTGCAACGTACTCGTTCGCGCAAGATTTCACGAAACCATCGTCATTTCCGCAAAATTTTCACTTTTTTACAACACGCTCGTAAGAATCACGAATCAAAGCGGAAAATCAAGCGTTCCGATTGGTCGTCCGCGTCGACCAATCACGCGTGCGGAAATGATCAAGCGCTGATCGGACGAATCACGAGCAGGCATCGAAAACGCGCGTTATTTGAACATGTATAAAAAGTGGAACGATAGAAATACGGAGATTCGGATGAAATAAATGCAGCAACAATGAGAATAAATCGTTAGCGTATAACGAAAAGACGTTGTTTACAGTCCGCACAATTCCCAAGTCTAACATTTCATTTAACGAGATTTTTTTTTATGAATTCAAACGTCCGAATACTAAAATCTTCTGTTTAGCAATTGAAAACGTAGAACAAGTATTTGTGCAAAAATGGCAACTATGTTTCCAAGTGCTCGTTCGACAAACTCCTCTCAAGTTACGATAGGAATCATAAATCATCGGCTTAATCACGATTTCATGTTCTTATGCCATCCGGAATTTAAACTACAAGGACATTCGCGATCGAAACAAAGTGCATCGATCGATAGTTTAGTATTGAATAAATGTGGATACTTGCGTCCACAGCGGTGGCAGTCTGACTTCCAACTTCTATTTAGTTAAATATACTCATCTTAAAATTAGATTAGGCTTGAGAATGACTAGCACTGCATACCGTAAGTATAGATATTGATTCAGCTGATAATTGTTTGTCTTGTAGCTCTCCGAGTGTTTTTATGAAGGATCATATTTCAAAAAAATCCAAAAAGCAATTATTGCGATGATGGCATAATTCTAGTAAAGTAATAATACAACAAAATTCAATGGTCGACTAACGATCAACTGTTATAGAAAACTGATGAAAGTAGTCGGTCGATTTTCAATTGTTCTATGTAAGCTATTTTTCTGGTATCATACCTGTTTACATGACTAAAATTCGCACTCGAGGAACGTGATATGAAAAGATAAAGAGACGCGAAGATACGACTGTCTAAGTTTACTCTGTTGATATTGGTGAAACAATGAAACCTGGAAATTGTCTGTACAATAATTATTTGGACGGAAGGTCTCCATGATATTTTTTAATTACAAAACAGGTAAGAAAAAAAGTCTAGCGGACATTGTTTATAATGTGATCTGATCCAGCGAGAAAAATGGTAATTAAAAGATAGTCTATTAGTTGTACGGAGATGTTTAAACTTACGAACTCGTGAAAGTGTGTCAGGTTCTGGTTCGGCAAAATCTTTTTGCATAGTCCACATATACTGGTCCGGGTCTGATCCGTGGCTGGTACTGGTGGAGGCAACAACTTTATAACCCAAAACTTGGAGAGCAGTCAAAATTATACACGGATGTTGCCAATAAACGATGGTTGAGGTGTCGGTGTGTCCACCCGAAGGAAAACGCCTCAGCTGCTCGATATCTTCAGCTAGAAACAGTCAGAAACCAACCAAAACTTGAGTAAAACTAGGCTCCGTACGTGCAATCATTCAGCGATTTACTGATAACATATCTCGGTTCTGCTCGATCTTATTCCGTGTGATAATGACGAGTAACAACAAAAGAAAAAAAACCTAGATTAAGAATTTTCCTCATAACTAAAGTCACGTGTTTCTCATATTTCCAAGAAGCTAATTACTCATCCCTATTTCGAACTCTTTTCTAACAGCGTTATCAATATTGGGTATAATATAGGTGGGGTATTTCAACATTTTTTTTTCTTTGTTTTTCTTGGCAGAAAGCATTTAGAATCACTTGCTGTTAGCAAACCTGATTGATAACTTTGTACATTTTTGAAAATCACCGGTACTGATTTTCCAAGTTGGGAACTCTTGCGTTAAATACCGAAACAGTGGGAATACTAAAAGATGCGCACACTTCATATTTTGTACAAGAAATCTACTTTCTTTCTGGGAACAAAAACTGATTAGCCTGTAGACTTGAATTTTCCTATTCAAGAGAATTCCTATTTCCTATTCGGAGAATATGGGCCTAAGTTTTACGAATAATACTCGTTCGTAGAAATGAGAGGAAAACCTAGTTTGGTGATATTATTTGGAACTTTCGTTGCTTTATCTATATCACCGAGTTACAGAGCATGGGTACCTTTCATGCCGGAGACCTTAACTCTCCATTCATGTTGCCCGGGGTACGGAACAAGGTTACCCCTGATCAAAATATATGGCATCTGTGATACGAGTGTGATACGATCTGTAACAGACACGAGTATCCAAATAAGGTTTCTTTGACTGAGATTACTGCTTCGAATAAAAATTTTGCGGACTGATCATCGTCGGGAGAAAAACACCTAACAACGACGAAGTACAACAAATATTTGGCAAAGTCAGTAGAAACGTCAGGTGAGAGTTTGGCGAAAAGATATATGATGAACGGAATAAGTACGTGCCGGAGTGAAATCGAGCGGAACTTCGAGCGTTAATAGAGGAGTGTTAATCGTCGAAGTAAAGAATAATTTCTCAATCCGAGTACTGGGTGGGAAAATGAAATTTGCAACGGTCAGTAAAATTGAGAACACGACTGGATACACACGAATGACTCATGAATCATCGAAGATGTTAAAGATAATAGGTCTCCCTAAGATTAAAAATGTAACTCAATTCGGTATTTGTTACCTCCTGCCTTCCTCTTCTGCGCAGCACAATTTTTATCTATTATCTGACAACACTATTGTACTTTCCGAATGGAATTCCGAGACGAAAACTCGCTAACCCAGTGGGACAACTACGTGTTGCGGCTGACGAATCTGATCGGACACAACCGAGCAGATGTTCCGCCTTCGCTCTATTCACGCTCGCGAGTCACGAGACCCGAGATTGCGCGAGCTAAACGCAGATTCGAGACGAAACCAGACGAAACGTTCTATTTCCACAGATCTCACTTTCCAATTATTCAAAGTGATGTTCTAGTCATGTTCTGGTCTCTGCTATCCGTTGGGCCGATTTTCATGTGCCCAAACAACTTCGAATCACTATTTCGCTACGTTTTCATGAACATTAGTTTCCAGAGATGACCGACGAATCACGCGCAGTCCTGATGGAAATAACCAATCGCAATCTTAATCCTGGCTCAATTTTGGCCTTGAGGCGATCATAGCTCGAAATTGATTTAAATTCTTGAATTTAGATAGTGCAGCGATCGCGCTAGGAGAATTCGCAGTATGTACGCTACCAGTTTCCTGTGTACGTCGAGAACGCTGTAATATTCGTGTATAATACCGCGTCGAATATTCGCTTGTTTCCATCTTTCATAATGGTTTTATATTTTTGTATCGCATCCTACTGAGAAAATCGAAAAACTGAATCCTTTGAAAATTGTTATTTTGGAAAAGAGTTCGAAATAAAGCCTAGCCTTGGAATGTACCACGAGCTTAACGATATCAGAATAGGCGACGAGTTTTGTTACATGTCAAGTATTTGTTTGGAAAATCTATCGACGGTGTTCAACTTACAACTTTGTTCGGTCATCCCCTTCGTCAATGAGCATTTAGAATTCTTAAGTGTTGATATCCTGGACAAATCCGTTCACGTTGAGAAATCTGGATTATAAACAATCTTAATTTTGTGCCATCTTTGGAGCGTATCATTAAAAATGTTGAGAACTTTATATATCCTACCTGTGGATACATGATTTCTGTTTTCTTAATAAGAAAGACTCTTTCCGCGATAGCAATATAAGATTGCTGATTCGACGTGAGGCGCACACGCCGTATTCTGAAACTCGATCACAATTACAGGAATTAGATTCAATTTTCTCACATTGAAATTATTAAGCACGATCATGATTCCGAATATTATTATACAGATTCCAAATGATACGTGTTAAAATTTTACAAGTAACAAAATTTGTGCCAAAGAAAAAGTTGAAAAAAGAAATAAAGATTAAGAACCTGTAAGAAAAAGATTATTAATTTAGCTATAAATTAAAAACGAATACCTGCAACAAGAAAAATATTAATTCAACACGTAAAGCAGAACAGATACCTGTGGAAAGAAAAGTAAAAGATTAGTTAACATGTTGCTAGAAATTGCATTCAAAAAAATAAAATTTTGAGTGTAAGCTGAAACACAAATAACATGTACATGGTAATGTCAGGAAGCATGCATTCTGAGACGCATCAATTTACATCGTTTGAGGCAAATTGACGCGTTAGAGACAGAATTGGAAAAGTGAAACGACAAGCGCATGCGATTTTTGTGGCACGACGACCGGCGATCCTCTTCAGACTCGGCAGTTTCCCGTACCATCAAGCACCACAAGACTTGATGATACGCGGAAACGCATCTTGTCCTATCGAGTGGTTACGTTGCGGCGAAAACATGGTTCTTAGACGGAGGAAAGTTATGAAATTATTTCATTATAAGACCAGATCATGTTCATCGAGAAGGAGAGCTTCAGGAGCTACGCGTCTGATAAAACGTGAGTTCGTACATTGTTCTCCGGCAACAAATGAGAAAAGTAAATAAAAAGTAATTTTTCGTTGAGTTATAAGCACTGTAACCACTCGACGCTGTGAAACATGCAGAAGAAAATCTTAAGTCTATCGCGCCCTGCCTATTCATCGCCTGGTACCCACTGATCGACGTGACTTATAAAATAAACTCTCATACAAAACCCAAAAGCACTCGTTTCGCGGCCCTCCCTATCGCGATTCCGGAACCCCGGACCTACGTGTTCCGGTACCTACCTAACACCTATATCCAACGAAAATGAAACAACGGATGATATTTCAACACTCGTACAAACACACCGATGTCGCACGCGGTCATTCATACTGTGGTTCGGAACTTACTGTTTCATTGCTGTAAGGAAGCTGAGAAGAGGGAAGATTAGAAATGGATTATTGCAACATCCTGCTTTGATTAGAATTCATTCGCTATAAACGGACTATCGCTATCTACTGTCAACATTTCAGTTCGACGTCAGATGTATGTACAGCATGACAACTATTATTTTTGTGAGACTAAGAATGATAATTATAGTACATTTCGTTTTCGAGATGTCCACTTTGCTCGATCTAATATGTCTAACGTTTGGTAAATAAATTGAAATCTGACTTTCGGAGAAATTGAGTTTCTGTCCGAATAAGTGTTCTTAAGTTTTCAACGACTCACGATCATTGAACTGAAATATTGATAGACTGGCTGAAATAACATCGTATTGACTCGACTTTAAATGTGCGTAAAAGAAATGTCAAGTAACTTAGACGTTCACCACGCATTGAAATTGTAACAGAGCAAAAGCTGTATAACTCAGTAATTTATATACTAATTTCGATCGAATTGTATTATTGAAAATTCCAGAAAGAGATGCACTTGTTTATAGGATTGCCAGTTTTTAAATCTAAAATATATATCAGAGAGGAACGCCGCTTACACGACAACTTCGAAAGAGCTCAATAGGTACGACGTTAATTCGGCTGTTCTTTTGCCACAATGTCGTGTAAGCAACGTTCTTCTGCCGCGATGTTCGCTGCTCGGAAACGGACCAGGCAAAAATTTAAAAATTCGAGAACTGAACAAGTCGTTGACAAATTTTAGATAGAAAAGACTAAGATCCGTTTCAATCGCTGGCGAACCTAATGAAAGAGCTAAAAATGCATGAATAAATCCATTGAACGTTAGTCAATGGTGTCGCCGTGCCACGCTAGACAAATATAGAGAGAGAGATAGATAGGATAGACAACGGCAGCTCTGCCCGTGCACCCATGGCGTCGGGTGAAGAACTCCGAAGAAATTCATCGCATGCGTGACTCACCGGAGTTGAAGAAGCTCGTTGGCAGTTGCGTCTACTCGGACGAATCAGCTAGCGGTGACCAACGATGTCTGCAAGGTCCGCCGACGTATATCCTGCATGCTCCGAGTCTAGCGATTCAAACCTCGGTGACGTTGACGTAACATCCATGCACTAATATTTCACTGGCAAGTTTAGCACCTCACTGCACACGACTTTCCACGATCCCGACAAATTTGCACTGAAATCAAACGAATAGTATTGTAATTACAAAAATGAATCGACTAAAAAAATCCTGGAATTCTATCTCAGAAAATGATGTTTTTAATTGAAATAATGAATTGGTAAAAAAATTCTATAAACAAATAATTTTTGAAAAAAAATATTTTGCATAATTATTTTTTTCCTGAAGAGCAAACAATTTTGAAAAATATGCGTCGAATTAAGAGGGCATTGCGATGACGAAAAAGTAAATTTTTAAAAATAAAAAATTGAAACAGGTTAAAAAAAAGCTTGATATGAAAATGAAGATGATAAGATTGTAAAAAAGCTATTCTCGCTGAAGAGATATATTTTTTCCAAAGCGCGGCAAATTCTGTTGGCTAATTAGGGAACAAATGACTCGATATCTATCAGACGATGGTAATTGGCAGTCGGATATTAATCTGATACTACATGAAAAAGTTGTAAGTGTATTCATATGTGTAAAAAGAAAAGAAAAAAGTGGTGAAAGTCGCGAAAAACCGTTGGAAAAATGAAGATTTGAAATTTCGTCGCGAAATCAAAATGGCGGCGGATGCTGCATATATTTTCACTCTTCTCTGAACGTCTTACCTCGTCGTTTCGATGCTAGTTGCCGAAAAAATGCTCGAAGTCGTTCGGTTCTCGCCCGTTTTATAAACACCGCGGAGAATAGATGAAGTTTTATCAATTTATTGCAATAAATTTCAACACAGCACTACGGAGCGAGCGGAGAACCCGCCAAGAGACATAGCAACAAGTGAATCGCGATGGCCGCGATGCGAGATTGTTTCACGCAACGCCACGAAAACAAATGACGATCAGGTGGCGCCATGGAACGCCAACAAATGACGATTGCGTAACGGGCGACGCCATAAATGAGAAGCGATTCTGTATTGTAGAAAATAGACGAATATTGCCGTAATTTGCAGAGAATTTAGTTTTTCGTGCAATTTTTTCGATCAATGCGCTCATCTCGATTACCGCAGGCGAAATATATGACGAAGTGTCGATGTATGAGAACGTCGAAGCGCGATGTACCGATGTCGCGAAACCAAGATTTAACAAGACAGTCGAAAATATTGATGATATTTCATTACTCACCCGTATAATGCTGCTCTGTTTGCCTGGGGGTGACGAGTCGTTGGATCTCGATGGTCAATGACGATTGAAATCATCGAGATGCCGGAGCCACGAACAACACGTCCGAACCCCTCAACTTCCCGGCCGCGAATGTCACTTGTTACATGGCGACTCACCCCTATCGTGCCGCTGATTGGTCCAAACCCGAGTGTATCAATACGCCGGGAGGGGATTACTTTATTCTCGGAATATGAAGTTCGTTATCTGGTCACAACAAATAGTTCCTCAAATCTCGAAAATGAATTTATTTTCATGAGAACTAATGCGTTACACGCGGTATGACGCGACAATTAATTCACACATGTGCCGATCCATCCATGTGTAATTCTACAACGACGCCCGATGGTAAAATATGCTTTTATTTCAGTTTGGTAAGAATACGCAACGACGATTCAAAACAAACGTCGTTGCAAGCAGAGAATTCCAGGAATCGTATGCGACTCTGAGAGCGAATTTCGTTACACATGACGAATTTCGTACAGATTCGCCGGATTATTGTCGTTCGACTGGACGATATGCGAACGTAGTTCGAACTGACGACAAAACAGATATGACAACAACATATCCACGTTCGATGACACGCATAGACGGATCGAATGCAACGGAATTTTCACAAACATGCATAACGAATGGTCGAACGTCGATGCGAGATACGTGACAGAAGTGTATAGAGACAATGGCGATCATATGTTTATATCAATTCGAGGTTTTCTATGATATCTGCGTATGTACAGATACATACCTTCGTGAAACGATCGCAGTAGAGCAGCGCGGCTACGATTCTTCACTACACGAAGGTCAAGCAGGTCATATATGTAGAAAACGTTCGTAATCGCATACACGAACACTCGAGATACCACACGTACAGCTTCAATTTCTCGTGAATCCGCACGAATTACGCACGAGCTCAATCCATATCGATAGAGTCGTGATGAGGATAACCATACCGACTCGACGTCGCGTGAGAAAAAACCTCGACGATCATATTGCATTAGGCAGCCATATTAGCACGAGCCACGAACGTCTCACGTCGGTATCGACGCCCCCCGATCGGTGGAAGCGGAATACGAATTAATTTCAGTTTTTCTCGGTCTGACATTGATATCGCACAAACAGAGAAGAGAATTCGGATAATATTACAGTTTTTCGATTAAATTGACTATTCTATAAAGTTGAAATGCGATATATACGAAACGATGCGCCTTGAAGTTGTCAACATACTCGCATCGATATATGTATTTCAATGTAAGAATATCCACGTAATGTAGTAAACGTTGCGATATGCAGGTGCTTATTTTCCATCGGAGAAAGCGTATTCGTCGAGGTCCGTAGTATTGATTGTGATAGGAAATTTCATTGCAATTATTTAGCAAACGTGTAATATCGATGAACCAGTTTTTTTTCGGGGGGGTGGCGGCAAATTTGAATAACAGTCGCAAAATCGAGTCAGATTACTCGAGTTTTTTCTTGCTGTTCTTTTTTTTCGAAATCCTTGAATTATTCTGATGATAAATCCGGCAAGCGACATTTCGATTCGCTTGCCTCGAGCGGGGGAAAGGTATTATATCGCCGGCCAATAGGAACGCGGCGTCGTCGGCTCGTTTGAGAGGCGTTATCGGAACATTTGAAAGGCGTGCCAGTCGTCTCCGCCCCGACGCCGACACGACGAGATCGCTGCTCTTGCTGCGCCGAAATTCAAGTTTTCTCTCCGAGTGCAGAGGAGCCGTTTCTCCTGTTTTTGAAAAAAAAATATCAATTTCAAAATTTTGTTGAATTTTTTCACAAGCTCTGATAGTTTCTCCGCACGCAAAAATTCCCCATAAGTAAGATATTGACATGCAACAATTTGGGATAATCAGAACGTGCGATTTTTTCATGCGATAGTTTCAAATTCGAATTACATAACGTGAAAAAGACAGGTGCACGGCGACTTCGTAGTTAAAAAACCGAACGCGTAATAGAATGTTACCCCTGAACGTTTTTGGCAGAGCAACCAAACGTACACCGACTCGCTCATCCTCTTTACAGAGCGCGACATGGTCGCCGGTCGGTAAGACGACTATGCGCGCGCTCTAACTTACCTCGCTGTGATGCCGGAGCGTAGAGCGGGTTGCCTGTTTTCAGGCGCATCGAAATTCAACAGATAAAACAACGAAATCGCCCGATTCTGATCGCCTTTTGCTTTCCTGATTCATCGATTTCTTGACAGGAAGACATTCGAGCGAGCGAATAAATATGTCAATACTGCATGACACTGAATATTACGATAGTCGGAAACCCCGCGAGGATTTGGGAACTTGGGGAAATTTCAAACGGTTTTTATGGGATTCCGAAAAACGTACGTTCCTCGACAGAGACGGGCGAAGTTGGGGTGAGTCGTGGAATAATTTTTGGCTAAGATTCAGTGTTGATTCGCAAAATCGAGAGATGAACATGATCGGCCTCTGCAGCTGATGCACTTCTGTTCTACGGGGTCTTCTTCGCCGTTGTATTCTCATTCTTCGCTGTTCACCTGTGGATTTTATTCATCTACGTTTATTCGATGGAAACACCTCAGCCTTTCTCTTACATGCACTCCAGAGCGATCATGGACGAAAATCGAATGCCAGTCACGCTCAGATCAGCCGTATCTGGTCCTGGTAACGTAAAAAAAAACTTCGTCGCGTTTGCTTCAAATTTGAGCGAATCAATTTTCTCTTTCTGCCCCCTCAAATTCAACCAATTCTGAATTCATCGCAGGTCTGTCGTTCCAACCGATCGTTCTGTCGCCACTCTCGTCCCCGATTATCTTGCTGGACGACGCGCAGTCTTCGAAGTACATCGAGAAGTTGGACAACTTTTTAATAAGTTAGCCGCACGTTTTTCCGCGGATTCGTTTCGTATAGAAATCGTCTCTCTCGTCTGCAGATTACAAGCGAAATCGGAAATATTACGCCGACAAGTGCGGCGAGGGAGCGAGGATCGTTGGAAAACCTTGCTACTTCAACACCAGCGCTCTCAACGAATGCAGCATATCGCCTTACGGTTACGTGGAACTCGAACCGTGCGTCGTAATATCGGTGAACAAGGTAAGGACGAGGCAGAGAAATCGTTCGCGTTGATGCGAACTGCCTCGAAAGTATCGCAGAAACGGAAAAATCGCGTTGCAGATGCTGCGATGGATACCAAATTGTTACGACGCCGCGTCTGAATTGCCGATCGCTATGCCTGAATGGTTGAAAAATCACGTAAGACGATCAACGAAGGTAAACAGCTTCTGGCATAACCCGATACCATCGGCAAATATCGGTAACAGAACGAGATAACGTTACGAGGCTGACACCAGCGGGCGACCAGATTCCGATCTTTGCGAACAAACAAAATGATCTTTCGTTAATCGTTTGTTCCTTGTCAGAAGTACGTCTGGTTTTCGTGCGACGGAGCCAACGACGCGGACAAGGAGCATATCGGTGAGATAAGGTACATCCCTCGGCCGGGATTCCCCGTGGAATATTTCCCTTACACAGGCAACAATCACCACTTGTCGCCTCTGCTCGCAGTCAAGTTCACGAATATCACTGGTGAGTAACGAAAGATCGTTCGCCACTTCTCGCGATGAGTAATAACCACGCAACGCGAACAAGACCGCGACTTGCCGTTGTCGCGTCGTGAATTGAGGGGCTATAGGTACCAGTTCCACACAGCATTGTGTTTTTGAAACGTATCTGAAGCAGTCTGCCGGATAACCATTTTGCGAATATCTGATAGAATTAATCCGAATGATGTCTGATAGATTACGTTCGTTACGAATTCTCATCTCAATGGTATCTTTGAGATAACCCAAGGATATCCCAAATCAGGTGAACTTATTCACATCCCGTATGAATGAAAATAATGAAAAAGTTTCGGTATTTTTCAGGCGTCTATAGCACAATTTCCACATTCGAATCGGAAAGTAAAGCTGACTTACTTTTGATGCTGTCCGTATTATTCGTAACCTAAAATCCGCACCAATTGAAAGTCTCCAAAAATATGAAGGCTACTGATATCTTACAGACATCGTGAAATATATATCTCACGGATATCATGAATGAGCTATCTCACAAAATATCTGCACTGTGATATCGTCAGTCGTCGTAAAACAGACGGCTGAGAGATGTCTATTGTATATATGTTTTTGGTATCCGATTAATTGCTGAAACGGACGCGTTTGATATCTATTAGAAATCCTATCAATATTCACAAAGATATCAGATTCCTTAGTCAGATATCTTTTTTCACTTTGGAAAAACGATTTTTTTTCTGCCTCTTTTCTGATCGATTTATTTTCGCTTGTTCTTTGTAGCCAACAGATTGGTGAGCGTCGAATGTACGGCCTGGGCAAGGAATCTTTACTCGAGGCTCGGCTACTCCTTGAGTTTTCAAATGATCATAGGCAAGTCTTAGTTTTCGAAACAGGTCTATTCACCTATGTTTACCCGTTCACACGTCACCGCTAGAAGAGGTGTTAGCGGCAATTATAATTGCGCGGAAAGCGTCACTCTCCACGTTTTCAGCCAGATTTTTTACCCGTGAAAAGTGGAATTCGTCGTAACGAGGAGAATCGTTTTTGTATCGATGAACAATCCGTGAGTGAGAATAATAAAAGTAAACGCGATTGGATAATCCTGTACGAAATCCTACGATTCGACAAATCGCCGTGCAACGTCCACTCGTTATCTACTCGTTACTTAGCATTCGTTGAAAAATCTCGCCGCGCTACGCGGGAAAAAAAATCGGACGGGATCTTCTCGATACGAAAAATGTACTAGGTCAAATTAAAACTCGGAAACTCGAGCGAATTGCTGTAGAATAGATCGAAAAATCATGAAAGAACCGGACATAATGCTGATCGTATCGGTATGTTTTGTTTCTATCCACAGGGAAACGCTGAACGAAGCTCCATCGTGCTCTTCTCGTCGCAGAACAGGGGTATACTTACAACTAGATATAAGTAGATATAAGTAGTTCATTGAAATAAGCTCTATTTATTGTACATAATTGTATGATCCACAATAATAAATGAAATACAATACAATATAATAAGTAATAGTAAAATTATAAAATAGTAAATAGTAAATGACTGTAATCACTATAAATACAAACTTACATTGAATATATAAATGCTCGTTTTGTGATAATACGCTGAGTCGTTAAAAATTAATCGGTAAATCAATTCTATATCAATATAACATCATTCTCGTCATTTTCGACAACGCAGCACGACTGTAGTTACTTTCTTCGCGAAAGTGCGCCGCCTTGCTGGCGGAATGAAAAAACTTGGGAAAAACAAATGAAATGATTGGACGATGCCGGAGCAGGGCGATAAGCGAGATCGGTCGTCGATAATAGAGGGAAGAAGGGATCGAATCGATGCGGGGTTGCGGTACGCGAAGACGTTGCCGGAGATACGCGGACGAAGCACGTGGTCGGATCCGACTCCTCGTGCCTCGCGTCGCGCGACCGCCGACGACGAGCACGTTGCGTGGAATTCAGTCAGTCGAAGTTTCGCGTCGGTCGCGTCGGTTCTTGCTTTCGCCACTCGGCCGAGATATCTATAACGAACGTCGCGAAAACAATCAAAGCTGACGGTAGAAACAAACGATATCCGGGCGAATAGACCGGGCGCGAGGAAACGGATAGAAAATAAATTAAAAAAAAAAAAAAACGAATTTAAGAAGAAAACGAATTAAAAAACGAATCAAAAAACAAATAACAAAATTGAGTATTCGTTGGGAGAAGAAGACGAGGCAAAAACTGAATTCTCATCGATTTTTCGGCGAAGGTAAAGTAAATTTGCGCGGATAGAGACCAGAATTATCAAACTGATTGAACGTCGATGGTTACGAAGAAATACATTTTCATTGCAGTTAACAACGAGATGGAGAAATCATGAGATTTTCGCGCGAATATCAAACCGCGTAGGACAGTCTGTTTCTTGTTGTTTCTTTGGCTCGCGACTTTCGGGGTGCTTTTACTTCGGGTCAACGAAACGTCAACGAGATGAGCGTGCCGGGGAAGAAGATTAAAAATGGACACTACGAATTCGATTATTCGCGAATCGTGCCGGAAAAATTAACGAGGTGGCAAGCGATTCGGACGTCGATCTACGATCCGAAGAGAAGAACGGTTTTCGGCAGAACGAGGAGGAGTTGGGGTAAGCTAGGAAAATCGAGGAGGCGTTTGTGCGTTGCTCGAAAAAACTCGAGAGCGAATTCGAACGAAACGAATTAAAGAGACGAGCGGTACGCTGGTATTATCGAGGTGCTCGTGGCGGAGAGGTAAACTCGACGGAGCAATACTCGGTCGATTTTAGCACACGTCCAGGTATTTTTAGGTGCGCAAATCGCACGCGTCGTACGTGTTCGCGAAATTGGCAAGAATCGAGTCCTACGAGTTTGATATACCTGCCTCTCGTCCGATTGGCTCGCGACGGTCGAAGAAGACGAGAACACGAAAAACAAGTCGAGTCCAAATTCGTCCCTTCGATCCCTCGCCTCGAGACACCCGGTAGACGACGAGCGGCGCTATGTCAAGCTCAAATCCAAGGTTGATACCACTTCGCTATTTCCATTCGCGATACGAACCCGCGACAGATAAGAATATCAAAACAGCGACGAAGAAAAATCAGAACTATCAATAAAAATTCTAACAATCCTGCCAACAACAAAAAAACGGGGCCAAAGTTAAAAATCGAGACGATGGTGTTTCGTAAGAAAAAAGAAAAAAAAATTATCCCGCCTGTTGACCGATGTCACGCGCTCGCGCCGCGCGGGTTGCCGCGAAACGGGACACCTCGCGAAATTTTCTTTTTTCCAGTCGTTTAGCGATTTCGCACGCGTCTTTTCGCGTAACGCCGATCGACAATTCGTACAAAGAGCTCGAAATCTTTTGGTGCCGATGTCCGTGGGTCGTCATGGTAATCGTGAAAGAAAATAGCGAGTTCCTACGTACGTAACGTGCTTGCGCGAAAAGACGCGCGGTCCGTTGTCGCCTTTTAGCGAGTGACAAACAATTCGTTGTCCATTGGAAATAAGACGGCGTTCGAGATCTTTACGTGAATGTATAAGCGCGTGTGCGCGTATAGACACTCGTGTTTTCGCTAATGAAAGGCAAGGTTGTGGTTTCGTAACGTTAGGATCACTCGGTAGATCGTTACTGGCGAACACGAGCGAAGGATCCGGCTCGTCGATGATTTTTGCGCGTCCTCGAAGCACGTCGCGTCGAGCGCCAACACCAGTCGCGCCTGTCTGCCGGCAACCCGCCGCGCGCCGATGCAGGTCCGCGTGCCGCGGTGCCAGGCGTAGGAAAATCGGACTCGTTGTTATTACGCGAGCTACCAACAAGATGCCGAATTATTTATTCTCTCGTGCTTCTATGTCGCCGCTCAGGTGTCGTCGGACTGTTCTACCTGGTTTTCTTCAGCGTCCTCACGGTTTTCTGCGCGATATGCTACCACGGTTTTCTGCTGACCATCAAGCTCGATCGTCCTACGTACATCCTGGAGAACAGCATCATCGGCACGAGTCCGGGTAAGTCGTCACGTCGAAATGCCAAGCAGCGGAAATCACTTCCGATCCTGAAGGTTACGCGCGATTCTCGTGAGACGGTCCAAATTAACAAATGCGAAGGAGAAATCTGTTAACTTCGCAATCTAGCTCGTGCGTTCGGCACGTTTAGAATTATCCAAAGAACGAGGCATTTATTTTCCCACGTCGTGGATTTTTTCTTCTTCTATTCTCAGAAACAGCAATGTGAAATTACGATGAGTTTTTTTTTGTCGCGAGAAACGAATTGCAATTGAATGGAAACGGGGTCGAATTTGAAATTCTACAACGCGGAATAATTTGATTAGTGACGAAGACGCGACACGATTCGGGGCTCATTTCGATAGCAGTGATTGGGCGGGACGAGAGTAAATCGTTTGTTCTCGCGTCAAATCTGATCGTCGATCAAGGTCCGCGGTGCCTGGAGAGAGAGAGAGAGAGAGAGAGAGAGAGAGAGAGAGAGAGAGAGGAGAGCGATCGTTGACATTTGACAAAGTAGATTAGTCGTGGTTCGTAACGCAATAAAGTTATTGGCTCGTAAACACTCTTCGCATGATAGTCTCTTTATTGGCAATAAAGCCGTCCCGTTATCGTTGCACGATCGTTGATCGTCCCCGAATACTGACGGAGAGCGAACCACGTTCGTAATACAACAGTCCGTCAGACTACGGGCAAAAAGAAAAAATAATCACCTGTAAATAATAATAAAAAAATTCCTGTCGGGAGCTACGATTGCTGCGGGTTTGAAAAAAAAATCGAAATACAACAAAAATCGTACATCTTTGTGGGAACATCTTCTCTACCAACACCTACCTACATGTATATGTATGTATGTACGGGTGGATGTACGTATATTGCGACGAGTGGCTTTCTCGTTCGTACCGGTTTTATTGCACGATCAGATATCCGCTGACGGAGTCCACGTGACGCGGATCATGCTCGTAGAATGACCGGGCGGGTGGATACTTATTCGACGTGGGCTCACGAGTCGTATCTTTGTAAATCGAGCCGAGGCCGAGTCGCGCGATTTTCCGCGATCAATGGATGAAAACGACGAATCGATTCGAAATAAATGAACAGATGACAGATGGACAGCCACTCGAGTGAGCCGGAAATGTTTCAGGGCTGGGATTCCGGCCGATCTCGGAGAGGATCGAGGAAGGTTCGCTGATCTGGTACAACGCGTTGAATACGACGGAAGTGGCAAAGTGGACGAGGCGTATAGACAAATTCTTGGAACGTAAGAACGACCAATCTGTTCGTCCCCCTTATCAATTATTCTTTGAATCCTCCTTCGTATTACGTTGATTGTTGTCGCCGGGCCGCGATCGAACGTCTCGAAAACTCGGCTCCGGGGTACGTTTCGTGTCGCGGGCGAACGAAAGGCGTAAAGATGCGCCCACGTAATGCCGATGACCACGAAACCGACCCGATGGAGTCTGAATCATATCCGGCGAAACGTTCAATTAGAGTCCTCGGGTTGCGCGCCGAGCTCGAACTCGCACTCGCGCCTGCAACGCGGAGTGGGCCTAACGAGTTCTCCGACGTTTCAGCGTCGCGGGAAAAAAAAGTACAAGCTGAAAACGGAAGTACTCGGATCTTTGTTCGCTGCGGCGGACGCGATCGGACGAAACGGCCGAGAGTCACGTTTTTTTAATTATTTTTTTGTTTTAGTTTTTTTCATTAAACATCGAGCCTTTGCTCTCTCCTCGAAGTTCGGCCGCGAGGAGTTTCTCCGTTTCTCAAGCGCATTCTCTTTCGTTCCTCCCTTCCGATTTCCTCGATGACCTTGACAGCGACCGACAACGAGTATCGTGTCCCGCGGCTGTAAGAAATTTGCAAAGTATATCTAACGAGTGTCTCGCGCCTATTTCCTCGTTCACCCTCAGCGTACAACAACGGGACGGTTTCGACGACCAGACTTCGAAATCGACAGATTTGCAGCGAGACTCAAAGACTGTCGAACGGGAAGGTCTGTATCGCCGAGAAAAAAGACTGGGGTCCGTATTGTTCGCGAAATGCCGATTACGGTTACAAAAATGCTGCTCCCTGCGTTTTCATCAAGTTAAACAAGGTACGAACGCTCGCGATTGAGGTTTCACAGAAATTACATCCATAGAATTATCGTGAAAATGATAATGAAAGGAGAAGAAAAATACGCGAATTCCTTGAATTTCGTCAGATTTACGGATGGACGCCGACGTACTACAACGACAGCGCGGATCTTCATCCGGAAATGCCGGAGCAACTGCGAGATGTGATAGGAGCTGCGAATTCTACGACGGTGAGTATCGAGAAAAGATCCAATCGCGACGGGGAAATGGGACTATTGACAGCTTGGAAATGTTGGTACTCTGCGTTCTTTCAGCGCAACACCGTTTGGGTCTCCTGCGCGGGCCAGAATCCGGCTGATCGCGAAAACATCGGGGACTTGGAATATTTCCCGAAATTTCAAGGATTTCCCGGATATTATTTCCCGTATCTCAATACACCCGGTTACCTGAGTCCGTTGGTAGCCGTGCGATTCCTGCGACCGAAAAGTGAGTCGCGATTCTTATTATTATTCGCAGGTTTCGAAGAGTGGAGTATGGGGTGGTTGGTGATTTTTTTTTGGAAGTCACCGATCATCATTTTTTCCCACGTTTCAGATCACGTAATCATAAACGTCGAGTGTCGAGCCTGGGCGAAAAACATCCGATACAGCGGCTCGTTGTCGCGCCGGGAAGGTTCCGTGCATTTCCAGATAATGGTCGACGGTTGATGATCGCCGGATAATATTTCTATGGAAACACGGAAGTGTCCAAATTTGAGGAAATAAACGACGGTGTTGTAATACACGATTCGAGGGGATTATGATTTTTTTTGTTTTCATCGGAATCAATCTCGATCCTCTACCAGATGTTTTTCCGCAGCCAACTCAGGGAAGCAACGAGACTCGAGAAGCTTTCGAATGTACTCAGAGCGTGTTTGTTAACCGATTTAATTTACCCATGATTATAGACTATGATAGCAGGGACGCGGCGTATGGATAAAAGTAAAGTGATGTTGTCGAAAAAAAATTTATTCGTCGTTCTTCTCTCGCTTCTTCTCTTTCGTTCGGCTGGTACGCGTAGATTTTATCGGGGTTTACGCTGTTTATCCATCGGATTAATAAATAATGCCGCGCGCGCGCGGTCACGTGGGGAATAATTCGAGGGAAAAGCAACGGAAAAATAAATAATTTCCGACTTTTCACTAGTTATTTTCACGACAATTAAAAATATTTCTTCTCCTCGATCACATACGCGATACATAGATAGAGTAAAGAATAAAGATCGTTTTATATTATATGAACACCACTATCGTTATTAAATAATTTACGCTCAACTTTGTCCGCCGCATGGCTTGGCAGAAGTTACGCTTTGAAATGGAATGGCAGGAATTTATTTCATCTACTTCATTAATCTTATCGTCAAACGCGATCGATGAAATACCTACATATATCACTTTGATCAAAACTTGACGAGAACGATTCTCACCGGTTCTCCAAGTTACCTTTGATAAAAATAATAAAAATAAAGATAAAATCCTGGTAGTAGTTTTCGAGCGCTTTCCATCGTCTTTCATTACTTTACAGTAAATAGAAATAAAACACGACGAGCGTCGAAGATCCAGGATAATTTGAAGGCAGGTTTCGTCGCTTTTAATCGATAATAATAAGATTTTAAAATAAATCAGACGGATTTGTAGCCTCTTAAAATTGTTCGAGATTCATTAACGTTTCGAAAGTTGCGCATTTTCTAGTCTAATAGAGATTATGTTTTTCGCTACGTTGCATTGTTTTTGTAAATATAATGTAACAACGTCGAAAAATATGTTTTTCGTCTATCAAACGACGTAATATCAAAGGCACTCGTTTCTCTTCTTCTTAACGCGAATCATCAGTTTCCAAGGGAATCGCCGTTAAACACGATTATCCTAGTACGCGTTTTACGAATTAATACAGATATGTGTGATGTTTTCGAGAGAAATTGTGGAAAAAGGACTTTGTTCGTGAGATTTCACGATTCGTGATCTCGTTTCCAAATCACGAATACCCTATTCATCGTATAAATTAATCCTAGCGGATCTGTAGCGATGATCTTAGGTTAACGAGATTCGATCGGTGAAAGATAGCTGCGTCCCTATACCATGTTCGGGGCAATCGTCGATTCCACGATTCAAGTTTTGTAACCATTTTTTCATCTTTTCACCAATTTTCTCCAACGTCGAATCACGAGAGCGAGTCGACGATTCGGATATCGTTAATACTTATCACGTTTCAAATTTCAAATCGATATCCGATGGAGAATCAACGATCCTGAGCTCGTTGAGACTATTTTTGCCTGTTGCCGAAGAAAGAATCGACGCTTCAAGCGCATACGCAGTTTTGTATCCATCCTTTCCTAATATCATGAACTCTCAAATAAGCGAAAGTGTGCTAAAAACGCGATATATTTCCCAAATCGTTGCGGGAAAGCGAAAATAAAAAATTAGACGAATGCCTTATAGCTGTTGCCTTTTCGTTCAACGAACCTGGAATTAAAAAGACACTCCACGGCAATCTTTTTTTCACGTGCGAAGAGGAAAGTGTTGAGATTCGTTTGATGTTCATTTACGCGAGAATGTTCCCCCTCTAATCTATCATCAGTTCGAAATGAACGTGGCCAAGACCACCGCGTCCGTGTTTGACGTTACGAGCCCAGGCCTTACATTGAACGTTGATCAGAATTCCAGCTGAAATATAATGGGATAACATTCGTAAATTTGCCTCGCCGACTATGAATATTTGATGCAGAAGTCCAAACATCGTTACTTACTGCGAGGCCTTTCGAAATGTATGGCGACCAACGGACTCAGATATCCTACAGAGTTTTCGTAAGGATAAAAGAAGCCTGGGAATCCAGGGCGAGGAATGATCGATACCGGACCAATATTTTCGACGTCAGCTGGATTTTCACCCTCGCATGAAACCCAAATGGTGTTCAATTGACGAGGATCTTGAAGCTTCAGCCTCGCGATGTGTTCTTTCAAGTCTCGAGGCATTTCCGCTGGCAGAGTTTCCGTGTCGTTGTAAAATTCTGGTCTCCATCCGTAAATCTGCGGATGTGAATAGCGTTGAGACCATAGATTTGGAAAAACAATAGGATATCGGTGAGAATCGAATAATCAAAGCAGAATTAATAGAACAAATCAAGGAGAAATAAAGTAATTTCACATTTCTCAACAAGTACGATAAGTGAACAATAAAGTGATGATAATGACCTTGTTAAGTTTGAGGAAAACGCAAGGCGCTGATTTGTGGTAATCGAAATTGTTCTCTTCGATACACGGACTCCAGTTTTTGACGTCGACGTCGCATACTTGGCCAGGTGCGGGAAGTTGATTGTAGTCGCAGTTATGAATATTTGCACCCCTTCCTGGTGTCAATCCGGGTTTTCTATAAACTAAATCATTTTTTCACCACGTTATCCACGTTATAGAATAAACGACTAAATCCGATTTACCCGCGAGCCTTTGGCAGGCCAAGCGAATCAATATTATTGGCGAGAAACGTGACAATGAAACCGTATAAAAGTAAAGGCTCGTTGTGCATGTCAAAACTTCGAACGGTTCCAATAAATGCTCGATTCTCGATGGATAGTAAAATAGTATACGAATAATATTCGGGGAAATGGATAGACTGGCTAGAAAGGTTGACAAAAATATCAAATAATTCAACGTACAAGAAGATTTGAAAATCTTAATCGTTCAAAATTATCACAGAAAATTGCAAATTATTTCAAAATCCAGTATTGCCTAGGTTATTATTAACAAATGATTTTTCCAATACTATTACAGTATTTGCAACCATTTGAATTTTCTGCTACTAGTCCGAATGGTTTTTTAAATGTTTCAATCTTGCGAGTCAATTTATGAGATCTTGTACGAGTGATAATTTTATTAAGTTGAGGACACGACCTACGAAGGAGAGGCATTCTCCTCAACGTAGCGGTTGGCTGAATCGTTGAATGAAAAGCAGTGTTATCCAGTTTGACCAGGTCACCTTTGACCAGGTTCGGTCTTCGAACCCGTTTAATAAAAAGTGACTGGACTAACTCTCATTATCCGGTACAATGAACGCCTTAGCAGTTGCATTTTTCCATCTGCCTTTGACAATCGAATTTACCTTCGAGAAAATCTTTAAGAGATTGGACCCAGTGGTTGTAATTCTTCTTGTCCGTTCCTCTGTACCAGATCAGCGTGCTCTCTACATTCTCGCTGGGTGGCATAGGTCTGAATCCAAGTCCTGAGAGGTCAAACAGTTTGTTAGCGGACTTAAACTGTAATCGTGGATCCACGTGCTTTACGGAAACTATGGCAATATACGAGGACTATAGGTGTATAACAGAAAAACTAGGTCAAATTTTTTTCTTTACAAACAAAAAAGCTCGTACTCCCTCAATGCAAACTAACATTTTTCTATTATCATACAGATTTTGTGTACATGCACAAGATGGAAATTAGTTCGTATCGATATAAATGTGTACCAGGACTTGTTCCGATGATGGATCTTTCCAGTTGCCATGTTGGTATACGCGGGTCTAATGTTTGGAAAAATACCCAAAAACAAATGGCGACTAGAGCAGCCAATACTCCGTAGAAAATGAGATAAAACAGTCCAATTTTTCCTGAAACAAAAGCAGAGACTTACGATTAGAAAAATCTGGGCATGAAATACCTCTTCCGATCGTAATGAAACCGGATCGGAAGCACAGACAAAGATTTACAATATATCTAATTGAGACTACAGAATTCGTCGTATTCTACTGTCAGGGTCATTGGAGTAACGTTCGAATGGGATCAGCACCAAATAAGAAGACAAGATAAATGCGGGGCAGGATTATGCTTGATATTGAAAATGTACCGAGACGATGGGTAAAAAAAGGAAGTTTAATACTCGAGATTCGCGTGTAGTAGAAGAATAGAACCAAACCATTGAGCGGTATATGGTTGAATGGTAATTGTTGAACTTCCCCCGATACAAACGTGTCCATCGAGGTCAATTGGCAGTAAATGGAAGCATTACAGCATTACGTAAGCCAGGGCCAATCCAGAGTAGGGTTACACCTACGCTCGCTAAACGTACGTTTGGACGCTTAGAGTTTTGCTCTTATTCTTGGACCCTGTCGAACTAAGTCTCAATGCCGACATCGACGGAACCAGCTGTGAGAGCGGGTACCAAGTTTGCATCGAATGACAATCTCGAAGAAACGTTGAGAAGGCTGGTCCTCAGTTTCAGTCCTGTTGATTGTTACTCGGACCTCTCTAGTCGACTTAGTCACCGTATGCATCGACCGCAGATTTAATTAGCGTTTCACGTTTTATTCCCCGTAACAATTTCACTACAGGTCTTCTTGCTGCTTCATGACACGGTAACCGCGATTTACGTACAGACACGCACACCCAGCTTCAATTTATGGGTTTAAGGTCGCTCATTACCGGGAGGATTCCGACAAAGCTTTTCGATTTCTGAAATCGTCGAGATATAGGATTAAATATGATAATCGGTCTGTTTTCTCATATACCGTGTAAAGACCTGAATAGAAATATTTCCTCATCGGGATCAATTCTTATCGATTCTCATCTGTTATGGCGCGTTACTGAATTTCTGAAGGTCTTCGCGTCGACCAAATATCGTTTATTATGTTTTATCTGTCGACTTCTTTAGGATAAAGGAAATCATGAGACCCTTACGCATCTGTGCAAAGTACATCTCGGATGGCAATTTCAAAATATTATTTGGAAAAGATACGCCTTTGCCATGCGCAAAACATCGTATTCTACGCCCGCAGCTTTGAGATAATACCACGGCAGACTCGATTGTGAATCGTTTTTTCAATTAGAACTATTTCTACCTTCCAGACACATGA
Organism: Arge pagana; assembly: GCA_963969455.1. Taxonomy (NCBI): domain Eukaryota; kingdom Metazoa; phylum Arthropoda; class Insecta; order Hymenoptera; family Argidae; genus Arge; species Arge pagana. Next base: position 1,455,204 of record OZ018313.1, on the reverse strand, counting down.
TACATCAGATTCCGTGCCTGTTAAATAGACTGCGTTAGATAACAGGCTATGTAGATCTATCAAGTAGACTATATATAGCTATATATAATTATATAGAATCAGCAATAGAACTGGGAAAAACTTTAGAGATTTTACGATCCAGCGACGTTGGATCGAAGAAATGCTGAAAAATACATTGGGCAAAATGTGACACGACACGCGTAAACTAGTAACATTGCAGTCATAGTTCCCCCAGCGACCAATTCGTAAAGTACTTGCAATACGAATCTTTCAGAAATTGTGATTACAATTTACATACAATGGATTATTTTGTAAATGCTGTGGCTAGTCGAACAATAGATTTCTCCATTCTCTACCGATTCGTTTCCAACAGCAATGGATAAAAGTTCCAAAACTCAAATCTGAAATGAGTTTTACAGTTCATTCATCAATCACAAAATCTCCTCATCTAATGGGGTAGCGATTGAACAATTTTGGAAATGATTTGCCACCAGGGTCGCGGTATTCGCATCAGATCTGGTCCAATTCGGCTGGAAAAAATATAATTTGAATGATTCAAACCGACAAACTATTGTCTATCGCGGTACAAAAATGCTTGCAACGAAGCGTCTCTAGTAATTGTGAAAAATTGTAAGCTTATGCTTAAAATTAAGCAGATGTTGAACTAAAATCGATGATTTTGGTATAATTTCATATAAGGTAACTGGTATAAACCAATGATATATTTTTTTTTCCGTTCAAAGATCACGACGCACTGTTCATTGGTGAAACGGAGATTGGTACGTTTCTGGTGGAAAGATCTGTGGATTAAAAAACACCGATGGATTTTGAACGTTATTCAATCCCATCGTGTTCGCATGGCGTTTTCGATCGTGGTCACACCTTGTTTCTCTCCCCACCTGCCTCAGAATTTGCTAAACGAAGTTCGAGTGAGTATGGAATGGATGAATCACATATACGCAGCAGTGGTATCACATCGACGTGCCGCCGCGATGTACCGCGCGGCGTGTGGACATGTCGCCGAACGTAAGGCAGAGGAATGCACTCGATTGTAAACAAACCAAGCTCGATTTTATCTTTCTCGATTCGACGCCAGTTTCATGAACGGCTCACGCGCGGAGGCATAATCGTAAAACTTTTCAATCAATGGCCACGTCGTCGAACAATGCTATCGAAGCAGAGGAAAATCGTACGTGCATGTGGCAGGGCCGAAGGAACGCAGAGGAAAAAAAGGGCGTGTATGATGTGTACCAGTCGCATGGTTACCGACGACCACGCTTGACGAAAACGTCGCGAAGGCATTAATTATTCGATTTTTTCCCGAATGATCGATACAACGAGGCAAAGAACCTGCGAGGGTAGAGTTCGATCGGAAGAAAATTGGAAACCTGTTACTCGACTCCGTCATAGTCGACGAATAACCACCAAAAAACGCGCGCGTTATCTTGCAACCTATGAAAACATGACATTTCACGTTGACTTGGTTGCGTGACAGAAGTCGATTGATAATTGTGGTAAACAATTTCCATTTTTATTTCATCTGTTTTTTGTTGAACAGAGATTAACACGGAATCGTCGACGAACAGAAAGATACGGCCGATACGAGTCGACGAGAGAAAGTTTGACGGCGGTTTTCGACTTTTTTCACACCATACGACGAAAGTAGAGGGACTTCGAACGAGGAAACGACGAGCAGCGATCGCTGGAACACAAAGTAATGCTTACCCCAGCTACTCGCTGTCCTGCCCATAACAGCACCAGTGGCTCTGTTGTAGAGGAAAGTTTTTATGGATTGACCAGTCGTCAGATCCGGCGGTTTTTCGTAAAATGTACTCTCTAAAGGATCGGCGTAACCATGCTTCGTATCTTTAACCGTCATTTTAGCCGCGATTTTTCGTTACTTGCGAAAAACTTTCGAAGTTAGTCGATCCTCACAACACGCACGCGTCTTCTGCGCTGTAGACGCAACGGAACTGACTGCGACTGACTGACGCGTCGCGGCGACGCAGACCACACCGTCAATCGAGCATGCGACGCCTAGCGGCAGCGTTCCGAACCTCCCTTCTCCTTCTACTGGATTCACGTCGATTACCCACGGAGTTCATTTTCGTTAATCGAATCATTTATCTTCCGAGAATTCAATAATTCGACAAATTTGGTGGGCGATTTCAAAAAGCGCGATTGTTACCTCGTCGTAGACATCGACGTATCGTTTATTTTCCCGATAACAATGGCAAAACAAACGACGATTCCGTATTCATTCGTCGCTCGACTGGTAACCCGACGGACGGATCAACGACACGTGTACGTATATTTTTTATTACCGTGATATGCATTGGAATAATCGTCATAATATGTCGCGAAATAGTAGATTGGAGAAAAAGTCGGCGAGTTTGTCGAATTTGACGATTCGTCCAAACTTTCACCCTCCCGATGCTGATATTTCGGAACGTTTTTACTTTCGTATCATTTTTATGCAACGCGATGTTTTTTTTCGTTTTAAATGAAACAAAAGAGGTGAAATTAGTATGTAGGTAGAGAAAATTATCAACAGAGTTTCGAGCCTCGGACGTCTATCACTTGCCCGGAGTTCTATTATTTAAATTAGCTGATAGCAACGACCGACGTTCGCATTTTCAAATTAGCCCGGGTTCGCGTGTCGCGCTCGCATAATTCCTTTAATTTTTTTTCATCAGGAACAGTTTGGCGAATTTATTCGCGGAACGAGGCGCGCAGCGAAAGTATCTGCTTCGAAAGAAATCTTTCCGCTCGGTCGCTCGTCTCGTTTCGATTTCTCCCATCATCTTCGAATGCTCATTGGGACTTTGATGAACCCTGAAATACGGTCGAACGGAGAATAACGAATACGATAGCTAATTAGATTTTGCGATTAAGAACAGCGGGTTATGCCAAGGAAACAATCGGATATAACAGCTAGCAGAATTTTAAGCCGAGAAAATTGCAATGAGTGGCCAACAGTTCGAAACGAAAGCAGATCAAGGCGGCTCGACGTCTTTGCTCCGTTCCGTTTGAAATGAAAAGAAGTAACGTAAGCATACAGTTGTCGTAGACGCTTCCTCAATTAGAATATTTCGCGAATATTGTCTAAATTTCCAAATTAGCCTCGTCGTCGCGTACCTCTTCAACCTCGCGTACCGTTTCACGCGCGGAAGGTTGGTCGCGGTACGAAAAGCTCGCTCTACCTTTTTTCATTACAAACGGAGCGCGACTTCCCTCCTCGCGCGTAATCGTAACGATCTATCGCGATACGGTGACGATCGGCGGCGAACGGCTTCTCGATTCTCGGTGATTACGCTGCCTCGAGATCACGTATACCGACGTAACTATTAACCGACAGACTCTCGCGGACAACCGACGTTACCGCGTGACTCATGCGCATAATACATGCGACGATGTATATCTGAATTGATGACATCCTGTCCGTCGTTTCGTGTGATAATAGTTTTACTGGTTTGCTCGTCGTTTCACCGTCACGACAGGAGGAAGTCTCGATCCCGGGTGCGCCGCGCATTATGATTTCGCGAATTTCTGGCAAGGACTTGGATTAATCGCGAAGCTTCCGCCTGGAAGGTTTGCGGTCAGAATCAGATTTCGCGTTATCGTTATTCGCTCCACAGTTGTTTCCTCGTTGCCCGAGAATCACGCGATTATCGCTGATTTTTGTCTTGCGACGGGAAAGACAATGGAAGGGCGCGACCGCACCGGGAGAGGATCCATTTGCTGCTGCTGTTGTCGCGCCGGTACGTAAATCGATCGCAGCTCCCTGCAATACCGACGTACCGTACCACGGGCGAAGTGATTTTCATTCCAGAAATCTTCGTTACAGAATTTCGAAAGATTCGAAATTCGAACGACCAGTCAACGGTAATCTTGCAAAGTATCGTAACATACTCGCGCGCGCCTCGGAAATACTTGAAAATTTGAAAATGTTGGCGATGTATTTCAACGTCTCGCGTTTCTCGAAATGCACCGGATACGCTGTAAATTTCGCGCGTGAATCGTTATCCGCGGAGTGCAAATTTAATTTAATCGAGCGAGACGTGATTCCTGGGAGATCGTTGCATCGTTAAATTATCGAGTTTTCCCCGAATCCTATGAATATTTTTGCAGATGAAAACCAACATCGCTTGCTCGTATTGTCTATTTCTTTTTATTTCTTTATTTCAGGGCGAACGACGAGTATAAAAATCATCAACAATGATAACAACAGCAACAACAACAACAGAAACGACTTTTTAAAAACGAAAGAAACAAATCGTCCACCATCGAATACTTTCTCGGAACGTTGTTGAACAAATTCGATCGTTTTTGCAGCATTTTCCAGCTCGACGTCGGAAATTTCACAGAGAATCAAAGAACAAAGAAATCTCACGGGATTTTTATCGAAATAGGTACAACGCGAATAGGTCAACGTTGGACGTTTCGCAGTCCGGGCTAAACGTCTAGCGACACACCGATGCTAGCGTGAAAAAATGTGCCTGACGACGACCAGGACGAAAACGAGAGCGATGGACGGGTAAGTAAGCAATAATAACGACGATGGTGATAGAAAATTACGAAGCCTTAGGTTCGATTTCGTACGAGATTTGTCGTCGATCATCAATGTTTTGTTTCATAACAGTTTTGTTTTAATATCTTTGAGGTTTATTGCAAAACTGAGCTTTTTAGTCGATCGATGAAACGATGAACGAGTGCAAAGTAAATGAGTCGATACATGTTAATAATACGTGTGACGTATCTAAAACGAACAATCAATTATCGTACAATAATCATAATATCAAACGAGGATGTAGCAGCGGGTATATATATATATATACGTGTATATATATATATATATATATATATATATATATATATATATATATATATTTATATATATATATAATACAATTAAGTATAATATATCTAATATATAATTTATGATAAATTTAATAGAATTTTCGTCAACCGCAATTAATAATAATATCAATTCGGTTCGGTCGCCTGGCCGAAATGAAATTGCAGAGTTCCTTTGGGCTTCGTCGTGCGAATTTTCAATTCGTTCCGCTTCGCGGTATCGATGCCGCGCGATATCGAAAATAAACGAACGTTATATCGGAAGAAGAAGCGCGGATGCGTGTACAGATTCTTGCTCTTCGCTGCTGCTGATGCTGCGGTTCACATACAATTGTATTATATATTTATGTTTTTTCCTCCTCGTAGTTTTCACTGTTTGTTTGTTTGCTGGTTTTTTTGTGGCTTTTTTCCTCTTTCTTTTCTTTCGCTCTGTTTCGTCCCCCTTAATATTTCATTTACCAAGCTTTGGAAACAACGTGTCTAACTCTTATCCTACGAACTAGTTAATCAATATTCGAAGTGCCGAGACGCGCTACCGAGCCGCGACAGCTTCTCGACGCAGCGCGTCGCGTTCTCGCATATTGTAAATATTTGTTTTTTTTTTGTATTTTTTTTTTGTTTTTTTTTCTTTCGTTATGCTGTAATATTTAATGCGGATGCATTTGGTTTTTGCGCTAGGTGATTCTTTTTTTATTCTTTTATTTAATTTTTTTTTTTTGCTTTTTCCTTTTCTTTTCCGTTCGTTTATGTAGTTTTTCGCTAAATTTACATCATCTTCGTTTCCCTAAGATTTCATTTTCAACTCAATTCAACGATTTTTATACCTCATCGACACCCTTCTCGCGATTCGTCGAGTCATGTCGCGGTGGTATCACGCAAATAAATAAATAAATAAATCGATTGGGAAATAGGAAAAAAAAAATACAACACCAATCGACGACAATTCCTCGACGACGTAATACATTCCCGTTTTATCATCGCATCGCCTATGCACCGCTCGCTCATTTTTTTTTTTGTTTTTTTTTTTGTTTTTTTTTTACTCTTCGTTTTGCTCGCGTCGGGTCGTCGATGAGAGACGACATCGGCGGATCTGTTTTCTTTTTTTTTGTTATATCCCTTTTCTTTATCGAACTCTCGCACGTACACCACTTCATAAGCATCGTAACACAGACACACGGTCGCTTTAATTCAATATAACTATATCGTTCAGTTTTAAATAATCTCGAATTTCTCACGGTCACACGCTCTGCGTAAACTAATAATATTATAGAGTCATATACTATATTTAGATAATAACGACGATCGGAATTCTTTAGTTTTAATTTCATTCCGTATTACTAGGACAGCTAACTTATCGCGATAAGGTATAAGTAAAAGCCGCGAAGTTTCTTGGAAAGTTTCTATGACAAAGGTTTTTTTTCCTTATTCTTCTTGTTCTTTTTTTTTACGCGCAACGATCGACGATGGCGGGCGTCCTTGTTCATCTCTACGATATAAACCTTCGTAGCAAGATACTCAAAGGCGAGGCCTCGACGAACGACGAATAAAATCCGATGGTTTTTTTTTCTACCCCCCCTGATTTCTAATCATTACGCGTTTAATAATTACAATTATTCGTCTCCGTCAATATGTTTGGGATCATTTTTCCTTTCCTTTTATCTCCCCTCTTGGCAAGGACGATCGTTCGAAATGTTGCGATAATTCGGCTTTGCCGTTTACCTTTGTTTTACCCCGACGCGAAAACTCCGTCGAGCGATACTTTTTTATTTTAATCGTGCGACGCGCGTCGAGTTTTAAACGAAACGTAAAATTGATTCGACTTTTTTGTTTTTGTTTTCTTTTTTTTTTTTTATCTTAACCTTTTTTCCCTTTTTTGCTCGCTCCCTCTCCCTCTCTCTTCTTCGTTCTTACCGAACCATTGCTAGAGGACCTCCAAGATTTTTTTTTTACGGCAGTAGATGATGATGTTTCTCAGAGAGTGTTACTCCGTGGCAGCTTAATCTACCATCAACTCGAAGTGCACGGATCCACGTCGCTCGAATCGATCGTGGATGATGTTGTGAGCCCACGCCTTGCACTCGATATTGATCAGTACGCCGTCTGAAAATGAGCAAAAAAAAAAAAAAACGGACGCGAACGACGTTAGAATTATTGGCCATAGGTCTCGCCGACTAGAATCTGGTAGCTCGATTTCGGGGGAAGTGAAATGTAAAGAAAGTTGGGGAACGGGGCTGGGCTGATCGACCCTTCCACGAGGTAGCTGACTCACATTTCGGTTTCTCGAAAAACACAGCCACCAACGGGCTCAAATATCCGGGGGTGTTGGTGAACGGGAAATAGTATCCGGGGAATCCCCGCCGCGGTATGTACTGGATGGGTCCGATATTCTCGACGTCCGCCGGATTCTCGCCCTCGCAGGAAACCCAGACGGTATTGACCGCGTGAACGTTGCGAGATTTTTCGTTGGCTATGTGAGCCACGAGATCGGCGGGCATGTTCTTCGGTAGATCCTCGGTGTCGTTGTAGACTCGCGGCGTCCATCCGTAGATCTTCGCAAACGAGGCGACAAAGAGGTAAGTAACTCGCAAAAAAAAACGCGACAATTTTTTGCGCGAAATTTCACGGATTTCCTTCTACTACGCGCGTTCGCCCCGCGGATACGAACCTTGTTCAGCTTCAGGAAAATACACGGCGAGGAATTCGGGTAGCTGAAGTGGTTCTCCTTGGTGCACGGATGCCAAGATTTGATGTCGACGTTGCAGACCTTTCCGGCGGGCACTGTTTTCCCGTAATCGCAGTTGTGTCGCTTCTCGGGGTTGCTGGGATCACCGAGCGGCGTCTCGTAAGCTGAAAACACGAAGCCGAAAACGATGAGAATCGTGGAAGGTCCTCGGCGACGAGGATCATTCGTATATTTTCGATCGTCGTTGCTCACGCTGGAGAAATTTGTTCAGCTCCTTCGTCCAGTGACGGTAGTTTCCTTCGTCGCTGGCCTTGTACCAGATCAGCGTGCTCTCGACGTTGCTCTCTGGTGGCATGGGTCGGAAACCCAGCCCAGGATTACTACCGATCAGCGAACTGTCCATCTTCCATTTCGGTTCGTTTGTCTTCAGCGTTTGATAAAACACGGCCAGCATCGCTCCAAAGAAGCCGACCAACACGGCGTAAAAAATGATATAGAAGAGTAGAATTTTAGCTGAAAACGAATAACACCTTGCTTTTCCATTTTCTTTTCTTTTTTTTTTTTTGCCTGCGATTCGATAACAATTTACAATTTATCGTGTTCCCAATTTATTCGGATATTGATCTTCGAAGGATCGTTCGCGTTTCGACGCCGGGAATCTTCCATTTTCCAGACATCTACCCGCCTATCGGCGTGGAAATGAAAAATTGGGGAAAACGAAAGTCGGGAGGTGGCGAGCGAGACGTACGCGAACGCCTGAAACGCGGCAAGACGACGACGCAGCTGCAATGCGGGTTGCTGCGCGCAGGGGCGAAGCGCCGCGAGGATCCGAAAATTAATCAATTAGACGCGTCCGTCGTTAGCGAGGTGACGACCGATCGCGAATGGATTCGCGAGTCAGCCGTGGATGCAACCGATCGTGTCAGCTCGCCGATACAATAATTAGGATTCAAAGGCTAATTGGCCTGAATTGACGGCATTTAGATGCCGCGCGAACGGTGGTTCTTCGTCGCGCGAACGAACGTCGTTATCTCTCGTTGCTCGGGGACGAATCCGTAGCGCGAAACGAATCGCGAGGGTGGTTTTTTGTTTCCACCACCAAAAACGTTCGCTCGTCTCTTCCCGTTCGGCCTCGATGATCGCGCCTCCGCTTCGCTTTTGCCCCGACATATTGCGTTCGAGGCTTCGTTAAATCGTTGCCAAATTAAAATTAATTGGCACCTCCGCTCTTAAATATAGCCGGAGTCGATGTCGAAATGCTAATATGAAAATAAAACTCGGGCTATCGGAAGTTTCCGGAAATTGGGGAATCATTTTCCGATGGAACTCGAAACGAGAGGGCAGGTGAAGAGGAACGTCGAAGCACCGCGAGAGAGGAATCGCGAGAATCGAAGGGTTGTATCGCGAAAGGGTTTCGCCATCCTCGAAGGATATGGCTACCGATCGATAACCGCGCTTTCCCCCACGTTCTATCCCGAGTTGTTGCTAACCCCCCGAAATAAATCGGGAGAAAATAATGTCCTCGAGTGAAATAGAGGGGAAAGAAACACGCATAGAGACGCGGCTAGGATACGTGAAATTTCGAGACGGGTCGAGCGAAGGCTGGCTGCGAACACTACCCTATGCCAACCCCTGTAGCTAGAATGGCAGACCTCAGTAGTCTATTGATCCTGAAACCGTGCTGCTCTCTCGCTACGTCCCCGTGCCCCTCTCTCTCTCTCGCGCTCTCTCTCGCTCTGCAGCTCGCGCGCTCGTTCTCTCCCTCTCTTTACCTCCGTACTGCATAAACCTCCGCATTGTTCCAATGGCACACATAACCGCGACACATTTATCGGTCTATTAATATACCTTATAAATTTTCCAACAATTTTCGTCTCCGCGATCCCCTCGCGACACGATCGATCAGTCGTCTTCCACGGATTCGAATAATTCGATTTGCTTACTTTCGCCCAGCTAGGTACGAACTCGCGTCATCAGCTCTATCGCGCTCTCGTCGTCGCCTGTCAACGACGAATCGATCGTTTCTCGAAATTTCCTACCTTCGATGCAGCGATACCGCAAATTTGGATTCGTCGAGTCCGGAAATCGTGGCAAAATGTTTCGGGCAAACGATAGTTCGTACAGCGCGACCTTGGGACCGATCTCGCCCTTGGGGTGTAGCGCGATGGGGAAATATTTTCAAAAAAAAAAAAAAAAAAAAAAAAGAAAATCCGACGACGTCGCGAAAAGCGAATCGAGAGCATCGTTTCGAGAAGGAGAGACGATGTTGCCGAAGGAACGATTTTGAAAATAAATCCGAGGCGGTTTTTATTCATGGATGGAGCATAGATCGCGCGTCTCGCGATTTTTTCCTTCTCGCGAGCGTCGAGATCGCGGTATAGACAAACGCCCTACGTTTTCATCCTGTACGAATTCAAGTATTGATTGAGCCCAACGCGGCTGCCAACTTCGCGATTGGCTCTCGCGTTTCTCGCCCTCTCTCTCTCTCTCTCTCTCTTCCTGTCCTTCGCTCTCTCGATGCCCTCCGAGTCTCCATCTTTTTCTAGCCTCGAGCGCAGTTTTTACCTTTTATTTTTCATCCTCCTTCCTCGAAGAAAAGAAAATCTTATCCGACGCAAATTTTATCCGATACCCGGCTAACACGGTCAATAATTATTTCTCGCGTGCCAAATAGAAATGCCGCGATCGAGAAGAGAGATCTTTGATCGGAGGCCTCGTTCGATCCTTTTCGAACGGAAATAAATCATAGATTTGCATCGTCGTGCAAATATTTTATTCTACATCGAATGCGAGAATTTTTGGGATTTCATTCCAAACGATGTTCGATTTTATTCCCGGGACAACCGATTCTTTTCATCGATCTTAAAACGGGCGAAGGAGGCAATTTTGGAATACATGGGATGAGAAAAGGGGAGAATACCGCGGATGTTTCTGGCTGTCCGAAAGAAGTTGAGAAAAAAAATCGAAGAGGCGTTTTTCGTTACGGGGAAAAGAAAACTGTGGGGCAAATTTTGCCCTCGTCGTTGTTACGAGCGGAGATGAATATTACTTGAAGTGAATAAATTTTGAAAAATCAGCGAAAACGAGATTCGTAGATCATTGCCTTTTCGTGGAACAACGGAAGGTTTCTTTCGTACAAAGGGTGTCGCGACTCACCCCAACTCGCGCCAGTACGCCCCATAAATTGGCCGGTCTCCGAGTTCCACATGAATTGGCTGAAGCCTTCCCATTTTCCAAGTTTTGGCGGCGGCGAGTAATACTGTTCGACTTTCGCTTTGTTCTCCATGGCGTCCTGTCGGCAGATCGATGCAAAATTTCTCGTAAATTGGTGAAAATTCAACGGGGCGGGGTGATATTCGGGGGAATAGCGGTATTCTCGTGGTTTATCGTACCTCGATGCGTGCTTCTTCCTCTCGTGAAAATACTCGCGACGGGAAGAGAGGTAGAGCCCGTCGGCTCGCAAGGCTCGATGAGAAGAAGAGACGCCGACTGAAGCTCACCGCGAGAAAAGCAAAGCGATATTGACCGTCCACCACCGAGACGCGACTCGATGCGTCGCCGTTGTCGATCGCCCTGGCCTGGTTCCCGAGCTAGATTTGCCTCTGCCACCCCCAACTCGAGATTGTGCGCAAACTCTGCTCGATATCACGGAATCTTCGTACGCCGCGCGCGCGTCCCACCCTTGTCTCCGTCGTCCTCCGTCTTCCATCCGCACCACCTCCCTCTCTCTCTCTCTCTCTCTCTCTCCCCCCCCCCCCCCCCCTCTCTCCGTACTCGTCTTGGCTTCCTCCTCCGCTTCCTCCTAATCCTCCTTCCGTTTCGTACTCGTGTAATATCACCGGCTCCTCGCACCTTCCGTCCGATGGGAAACGTAACGACGACGACGACGACGACGACGACGACGACGTACGCGATAACGCGTACCTACCCCTGACGAGTAGGTATCGGCGTACGCGAAAAACTTTGCCCCGAGATTAACGCCGACACCGCGGGGTACGAGTATTTCTCATTTTTTCGTTCCATTCCATCGCGATTTCGCACTTGAATTGTCTCTGGGCACGGAATCGCGGGGAGTCCTATAGGCGACGAATGCCAAGCATTCGGATCGAACGTCCCTGCTGTAGCCGGGGGTCTACGACCAAGGGGACACCCGAAGACGAGGGAATCCGTATATAGCTTCCGTTTGACCGCTCCTAGATGAGAACAAAAAGCGACGCCTTCGTTCGACTCCTCTTTCCGTACCTCGACGAATAATTTGTCGAAAACACGATCGTTGCGAATACGAAAATGTCTGCCAGGATGGTATTTCGCGACAACTTCCTTTTCTCTCGTTTTTTTTTCTTTTTCGTAGTCGACAACGCGGCTGTCGAAGTGATCGCGTTCGCCGATTTCCGCTCGAAATGGGAATATCCTTCCACCGTATCACGATCATTGGGCACAACATTTCGTTCGGTTTCGTTGGGATGGAAAACGGGAGAAGAACAGAAAATTACGTTCGCGAGCTTATAGACCACCCGTTGGAAAAATCTCATTGACGCGATTAAACGTGCAACGGTGACGTTTAATCGACACGCGACGACCGCGGAACTTGCGTTATAAATCAGATGGTTCGCATCACGCAACACCTAGAGTCGGCGTGGACGACGTCACGCGTGCTATTGCCAACGAATTAGGAAAATGTACGAGCGAAGTAGTCTAGTCGCAATTTCTCCGCGGTACCGACGACGAATAAGTCGAGTGACGCTCAATTATTGTCGGATCATTTTTTATCAAACCGATGCTTCAGAGCGCGTCTGTCGCATCTAGGAATCGCAAGTTTTCCATCGTCGAAAGTTTCGCGTTCTCGAAAATAAATTGCGACCGAACGCACTCGACATTTAGTTATAATATAACTAAATTTATACACAGTGTATACTCCGTGTACAACGTTGAGTTGCTATACTCCGGAGTGATCGGAGTTTGCCGAGATCTTACGAGTGGCAATGTTACGAGTAGTTTTATCTTGCCCGTGGAACACGAATTGTTTCACGTAGATGGATCGCGTCGAGGTTACGCGCGAATGAATTTGCTTTGGCGCGTAACCCACTGGATCGCGAATAAATTCGACAAAATTGGCCAAACTGTTCGTACAGCCGAACGATGACTATGAATATCCATCGGCGAATCCTGCGAAGTCACTACTCTCGTTTCATCACGGATCGGTCGCACTGATCATCTGTTGTGACCATTTATCAGTGACCATGACTCTTGTTTGACATAGTAATCGTTGAGTAGGTCGAGCGGTTGGGTGGCAAGCTCTTTTAACAGACATCCGACGAGCGACGTATAATAACTCGCGGTACCTTTCGTTCCCTTGTTAAATACTCGGGTCTTTCAATTTCTACCGGCAACGTTTGTTCGTTCGTTTGGTTGTTTGTCGTTTTTTTTTATTAAATATTCTATTACAGGAGGTTAAAATATTTTATAATGTATTCGGATAACAGAATTTACAAATATATCTCAATATTTCCATCTATACGTACAGGGTGAATAGTCAAACTCACTTGCCACGCGTATAAGCACACATACATTATACATGCATACGTACGTACGTACACGCATGTGCGTACGTATTCGAGTTTACGGGAGACGATAGAAGGGTCGGAAAAATCTGCGTGAAATTCGAGGCGAGCCGAATCGAATACGCAATTCGTCTCGATACCGACGCCGAATAGTCGCGGCTATCTCAGAGTCCGATTTGAAGATGCGGCTATCTCGCAGCCGAAATTTTTCCGCCGCGAATTAAATCGGTACGACTGTCCAGCAAAATGTAAACCCCGTCGCAGCGATTTGTCATGCCACTCAGAGTTGTACAAAGGAGTAGAATATAATCGGAATAACAACAAATCAACAACAAACAACAAATGGTTTTATACGTTAGATTGCGCGTCATGCTATATGTTTCGCGTGGTACGGTATTGTTAAATATAATATAATGTATCGTGGAAATAGCACAACGCGTAATCTAATTTACGGCGATATTTTGTCACAACTTGAAATGGCTGTAAATTCGGTGCGGAAAAGGTTCGGCCGCGAGATAGCCGCATTCTCAGATTGGGCTCCGAGATAGCCGCGACTATTCCGCGCAGGTATCGGTACATCACGCGCGCGAGATAAATCTTTCCGGTGGCAGTATTCGATTATACCTAGATAATAATAATTTATAAATTATTAACTAATAAATTATTAAATATTATTATATTATTCGTTATCTGTTATATATATATATATTAATATTAATAATCAATTAATCAATTAACCGTTACTATTAATTTGTTTACGCGATTAAATTATAACATTTATCGACTATCATTTGGAGAAGTCATTCGTCGTTACCGACGCCAAGTTAATCTGAATTCGAGTTAAACTCTTAACGATACAAAGTCTCGCCTCGACTTGATTTTCAATCATATTCTTACGATTATCGTTTCATCTTATTACACTTCCGTGCTTCTATTTCGGTCAGAGATTAAATTCGGATGCGAACGATCCGATGACTTTCTCGTTAATGAACCAGGATTAACAATTTCATCGCGCGCGTAACATTATTCGATTCGGCTCGTTCGATAATTATTATCATTGCGGTGATGGTTGCGTCTTGTGCGTCGTGCTCGTTGTACAAAAAGTACAAGATCAATTTTACTCGATACAACTTCGAACATAAGCGCGGATACGTGCCAGGGCGACTGTCCGGTATTGCGACACCGATGATACGCTGCGCGAGACCAAAGCACGCGTGACATTTTTTTTTTCTCGTTCAATGTCGGCCTCTGCTCGCCAACGAAACGCTGCCACCACATTTTCCGTATACAAACACGAAAGTTGCAACTTTTAGTAGAAATTATCCCTTCGATTGTATCCCATTGATGGAACGACGTACAATAGTACGAAGAAGCAGCAAGAAAAAGACGGCTATATCACCGAGAATGCAAGATCTCGCGTCATCGTGGCAACGATTCAACGCGAAATAGTACGAATTGCCTAGATACGATTTGTAAACGCGAGGGACGCAAGTTTGTTTTCTCGCAATTTTCGATTTTTGCAACGAACAAACAAAAAAAAAAAAAAAAAAAAAAGAAATAGTCAAGTTTGAGAAAACGAACGACGTATTTTTCGAGAGATTCTTGTACACGGATGGGTTCTGATTTGAAAAATCGTTGTCCGCGATTCGAACGAATCGATGTTCGATGATTTAACGAAAGGGGAAAACATATCGCGTACGTGCTGTGGTCTGTCGCAGTAGAATGTGGATTCTCTAAGCCGGTATATGTGCGTACGTGACATAGTTGTACGGTTTATACGTGCATATACGCATGTGTATAGACGGTTAGCAATATATGTACACATCACATGTTCGCTCGTCAATTTTTCATCGTTCTTTCACAATAGTTTCGCAACTCCTATTTATATAATATCAGCTCGATTCGCTCGTCTACATCTACATCTCATTCCTCCCCTTGATTTCGCTCTTCGTTTTTGCTTAACGTATTAAATTTCATTTCATTCAACATAATTATGTACAAATACGACGAGATACGACGACTCGAAGAAAGTTTTATGATAAGAGAAGCCCGCGACGCATCCTCGAATATTATATAATAATAGTTATTATTAAAGTTATGACTATTCTATTTGTTCACCCTCATTCGCTACGTCGATCGTTTTCCCGTCCTTTTTTTTACATTTCATTTCCTTTTTTTCCCCCAGTTATATTTTGGAATATCCGTATCTCGCTCTCCCAACGACTGAATCCTCGATCAATCTGTTCGACAAACGTGCGAGCGTACACAAATCATGCTTCGTTACAAATTTCATTCTACGACGATGAAACGTTGTCTCGTAGACTTTCGTTATCTCGTCATCGTACCCTGAATCAATATTTCATTTCTCTCCACGTGTCGCGTTCGAAATTCGTCTGCCTATGCATCTTCCCACACACACATATATATATATATATATATATATATATATATATATATATATATATATATATATATATATATATATATATATATATATCTATACTATATATCTATCTAAATCTATCTAACTACTATCTATCTACTATATATATATAATATATCTATATATATATATATATATATATGTGTGTGCTGGGAAGATATTGTGTAACAATCATTTCTTTGAAGAATTCTTTTTACATTTATACATTCCTCGCTTAGACTTATCAACGAACTTAAGGTGCTACATTTTTTTTTTTGTTACTTTATTTTATTTATTTATTTTTTTATTATTAGCTGTGCCCTGACGTTCTTTCGATTATTTGTTATCCTTAATCAAAGCTTTATTTGTGACGGTTTTTCGGTTATTCTCAATTCGACGGTACTCGAGTCTATAGTCGACGTTTCGAAGGAATTTTGATTTGTTTTTGGTGCCACCTTTGACTCTATAACGTTTCACTGTTAACGATCGCGTCCACTGGTTTTGTCAATTGCTACGAATTTTCACTATTGTATTGTCGTTGCTTTAATCGATATAATCTACCGTTTACTTTCCCATTATTCCGCCACATTTCTCGTTTCGTTTCGCGGAATGATCGAACGAAGGGATAACCGATTGAGGATCTGTCGATGTTGAACGATAAACAACTCACTGCCGGCGCCAAGTATCTCTTCATACTTTTAATATATACGTACGTATTTGTTTTATACAATTACTTGTATCTTCCATTTGTTTTGTTTTTATATATTAAAACTCACTTATGCTTTTGGCTTTTTTCTCGAGCTTTTATCATCACAGCTTTTATAACATGGCAACATTTTTCTTTCTTCCATTTAATATCAACGTTATGACGAGCAATTTACATTATTTTTTCCGTTTCTCCCGTTTGTCATTTTATATTGTTTAATATATTTTTTATTTTTTCTTCCCTATGCGCCTCACCGTGCCCCCCTTTCGTGACGATGATATGATCTCAAGTTTTGATTGTTGATAGGTATAATACTGATTTGATTCAACGTTTTTGTCCTCTCGTTCCCTCGTCAACGACGTCGATAACATATCTTCGTTCAACTATTTCATTTCGTTATTTTCATTTTTTCATTTTCATCCTTCATGCCGATATCTGCGCTTTCGACGCATCGTCCTGCGCTTCGTTATGCAAACGATTGTTCGATTAAAATCGTGCCGCTTCGTCGCAAGACATCCATTCCCATTTCTATTATCGAGCTAATTTGTTCTCGTGTAATTGTTGTCAATTGCGCTGACGGAATATCTGTTTATCGGAGAAGTTTCAGAAGGTTTGAAAGCGACCGCCGTGACGATATCAACCTTAGCATTGGTTGACGCGCGTAGACCAAGTGTTACAAGACGAAAACTTAAATTTTACATAACTAGCGGATCGACCAGTTCCATCAATGTTATTCCAAGTGCCTGACTTAAATTAGCAATTCTTTCACGCTCATATTCGATTTTTCAGTTCTACTGCTAAATTTTGTTCATTTTCTGTAACAATTTAGTGTCCGAGAGGACATAGGTATCACGTAAACTGAAAGAGGAAACGGCATAAGCGTCAATCGTTGATCGTTAAGCGTTGCAATCGACGTATTTGATTTAAAAATGAATCTCATTCGCACGTTTGATCGCTTCAGTTATGAAGAATTGATTACTTAAGGCTTAAAGTCTAGTTTTTTTTTATTGGTTTTTCTTTGTTTGTTGTTCGTTTTTTTTTTGTTGTTTTGTTTGTTTTTCACAATTTTTTTCCTTATTTCTTTCTCTAAATATAATATAATATATTATAACGTACAGCCAAACTTTACAATTATGATTTACCAATGATTTACAACGTCGAAACGAGCTGAAAGAAACTCTCGTGAAAATAGGAAGAAATATTTCTCGTGGACGTTTCCATAAACTCACTTCGCCGGCATCGATTAGTCTATTATATTATTTATAGCTTCGCTAATCTTTCATTTTATTTATCGTATAAAATATACGTCGCCTCGTCGTTGGGACCGCGTGACTGTTCTTTCTTACGTTAATCGTTCCTTTTTAAAAGTCGCGAAAAACACAATCCAGTGACTAGCGCGATTGGACTAAAATTTGATTCGTCGTCGTTAAACGATGAGAATAAATGAGAGATCGAAAAAAACTCGGAGATACCACAAGCGATAAGGAAGATTGAAAGTTTGGATGTAAAGAAGGATTATTTAGAGACTCGACGCACGTTTTAAAAGTGGCAGAACAAAACCCTCTGGTTCCACGAGTGACTCTATTAATTCGAATCGATTATCTTCCCCTTTCAGTATCGTTATTTTGTACAAGTACGAAAATTGATTTTATTCTTAAATATATCCTAGCTAGATGATTTTCCTCAGTATCGTTCAAATTGATTCGTTCAACCGAGCATCGCGTTGCTTCGTTTCAATTTCGTTTCTTTTTACAGAATTCGAGACACACGGCAGCTAAGAAATTATCGTATATATAATATAATATAATATAATATAATATAATATAATATAATATAATATAAAGTATGTATATGTATATAATCGAACACTTATGGTTTCTTTTACCGCTAAATATGTTATCTCAGCAGCACCGCAAAAAGAAATTCCGTTAATTTTTGTTCTATTTTTTTTCTTGTCGTCTGCGAGTTGTCTCTGACAAAACGATACAAGTAGCGTCGACGTGGCCCGTATTGCACTTTCTCTATTTGCGGTCCGATCGTTTCCCTACGAAATACAACGATACAATTCTTTTGAAAAAGAAACGAAGAGCGAGGCAACAAATTTCAAATCAATTCATAAGGGTTTCTAGCTTGCGAAGTGAAATGAAGAAGGTTGAGCTGCTCCGTGATCGTATGGCGAAAAAAGAAAAGAGAAAAAAAAGCCTTACGACGAAACAATAATCGTTATTTAAGATCTAGAAAAATTACCGAAAAGTTGCGTTCGGATGGGTTTTGGTTGGGCTGGATTTTAGTCGTGGTTGATTGGTTATAGTAGTAATAGCTGTGGTTATAATGGTGTTCGTGGGTATCGATAGTAGTGAGACGATCTTCGAGATGGGATCACTTGTCGGAGCTCGGACAATCTCCAGGTTGTTTCAGTATCGTGTAGTCGAGTCGATACTGGGCTGTAAAATAACGAGTACGTTGGAGGAGAGATATCTTATCGTCGGTGACGAGATTGTAATTGAGAAAAGTGGGGATAAGAGTGCCGGATGTCGATGGGTCGGTAACGCAAATGAACAAAATATAATCACACGTTACCAATCGGTGGAAAGGAATGGCCAATTTTTCTCTTTTCTAAAATCGTTTTTCTACCATAACTAGAAAATAAAATTTTTTCACGCAAGCAATTTCACACTTCTAGAATATCAGCGCCACTTATCGCTACGCGTCATCGCGGTCCCATTTTCCAAGCATTCATCTAAAAATAACGCCACAGGAGTCGAAACATTTGCAAATTTAGTGATGTGTGATTCGCGTGTTGCAATTGGAAAATTGATCTTTTTAGCGTTGGCCCTAGTGAAAGACGAAACAAGACAGCCCGCAATACTTTATTCGTCGTATTGTTGATTAGACTGTTAAAAAATTAGAATACTGTATCGCAATCATTTTGCGAATACTTTGAAATACTTTCATGCTGCGTAATATATAAGTGGATGTTCAATTGTACAGTAACGAAACTGATGTCTAGTCGATAATAAACAGTTAATCGTGTCATGTTAAAAATGAATTGATCAGGTAACAAAAATGTGATATTTTCGACGATTAAGCCGACGTTCGGGTAAAAGAAATTCAGTTCCGCACCGGGAATCAACTGAGGATCCACATCGTTCGATGGGTTTTCTCGTCGCGTCGCTTTTTCATAATGGAATCGCAGATCTACGCTACGAATCGCACATCACTAGTTAGGATATATAAAAGTCATGTATAATCAGTCGCAAGGCGTGCCTTACCAAGCCTTCGCATCGGGCATTCGGCACTCTTTCCGACAAGGAAACGAGACAAAATATTTGCCTTTCAATATCCTTTTGAATTTTATGCGAAACAATGAAAGCAAGAGGTAGGTATGATAAGAACGATATCCTCTACGGATTTCGTGTCGGTTGTGACGTACCTCGCTTAGTGAGGTCTTCCATCGTCTGATCTTTGCAATCAGCCGCGTGATGATTGCTGCTTCCGCAATTGTAGCACGAAACTTTTGGTGGGGGTACCGCAGGTGAATATGTAACAACAGGCGTGGGAGGCAGATAGGTGGTCTGTGGAAGTTGTGCTCCCGCAGGTTGGGGCGCTGTCGGTGGCGGTGGCGTACCTCCAGATCCCGGATGTCCAGGATGAGTTCCAGGATATTGATATATCAATTCGCCGTTTGGTTGATACGTGGGATAGGTGGGACGAGCGTACGCGGCATGTGAAAAATTAGAATAAATTCCGGTACCTGGTCTCAGAGAGGGGAAATGTCCGTGCTGTAGGTAAGCGACCGGCGAGTGAGACGGCGGTGGTGGGAATGCAACGCAGTGAGGAATGGGTGGTCCGCCGTTAACCATTTGGTTTTTATGTCGTACGTAATGCGTCGGGTTCTTTCTGTTTCTTTGCTTCTCTGGTAACGAATGAGGCATCGGTTGGGACGAAGGATGGTTCACGGACAACGCGGAGTGAAGTTGCGCCGCGCTCGAATGATCGATCGTAGGTGGCAGCGTGGTTTCTCCTGCCCCGACCCAAGGTGCTGCGGGTGGCGTTTCGGGGGGTGATCTGCTTCCTGTGCTGTCGCTGCTGCTGCTCTGTGAACCGTGCCTACTACTCTCCTGATCGAGCCTGAGCGTCTGCAGCTGCGTTAGGCAATACACGTGTTGGGCGTTGCATCTGGAATCGAGTTTAAAAATAAAAATAACGGCGCATCGTATAGATCACCGATTGATATTCTACGAGCAACCTGTTTCTGTAGAGCGTGATATCTCTTCATTGTCCTCGCAAAGTGGAGGGCATTTACAAATTTTACCTGGAATAACGATTTTGCATTCCTGCGACAGGCATCGCGAGGCAGGCGTAACAGGGTGTACTTGGCGTGGCGTAAACCGGTGGCGGTTGCGGATACATTTGCATCTGGGTTGGTTCCATTGGCGATATAGTTGGGTAGCGTCTGAGGTTCAGGGCAGTGTTGTGATGATGGTGATGGTGTTGGACGATCGGTTGAGGTGGTTGTGGTTGATGTAGCGGAATACATTTAGAGTTGACGTTACCGTCAGCCGTCACTTCGAGTCCTCTCACCTTAAACAATTCGAACGACCGGATTCTTAATGAAATTTCGAACCGCGTAATATCCCCTACTCGCAGCAAACTCGTAGGTCTGCGTGGCACCAACGTTGGTTAACTCGGACGCTTTCGGAACGACTGCGCGGAAGGTTTAGGAAAAAATCTTGTTTCACATTTGGAAAGTAACTGTTGATATTTGAAATATGAGACGAACTATGACCAATTGCCAAAATGAAAATCACCTCATCTACGTGATCTGTTCCCATGTGAGTTAGACCGGGCGTGCAGCTATCCAAATTCATATCAGCGGAAGTCGAACTCAAACCATTGGAGGTTTGACCTTTGACGATGCTACGAAGCTGCCCAACAGCGTTCGAAGGTAGGCCCAGATCCCTTAAGTCTTCGTCGCTCATTCTTCTGATCTGTTACCCACGATCGAATAAATTACCCTCCGCTTCAACGACGCGCGTATGATAAAGTAAACGAATAACCGACATCTTACCTCGTCGATGGAAAAGTTCTGCAGGTTGTGTTTGAAGTTTGGCATTTCCTTGCCGAGAGTTTCTCGCAGGGAATCGGCGGAGGTTGTTGATCTCAATCTGGGCGGTGGAGGAGTCGGTTTGGAAGTAATTGCCGTCGTAGAAGATTGATGATCGATGTTGTTGTGTCGCGATGCAGCGACGCCAGAATTCGGTAAGGTGTGACGCTGTTGCGTTATCGTCGTTTGACCGGAGGAATTTTTGGTGGTAACAAGGGTGGGTAAAGATGGTAGAGATGTTGCGTTTGTTATGGATATACTGCTCGAAGAGTTGGTCGACGATGCAGAGGTCATCGAGATGTTGGAAGCCGTTTGAGTGAGTTGGGATGAGGTTCTTGGTACCGCGTTACTCCGACGATTCGTCGGGGAATTGCTCCGGCTGGGTGAACGCGATTGAGAAGGAGACGACTGACGACTAGCTAAAGGGGAGGAGGGATAAGCGAGCATGTCGCCTGTTGACGTAGTTTGATAAATAATCGGATTGTTGTTCTGACTCATGACCTGACCTGCCCAAGCAGGTGGCATATGATTAACGGAGGGAAAACCAAGGTGGAGATACTGCGTCGCGGGACCAAAACTCATCGACAATTGTTCGCTTGGCGGCAAGCACAATCCTGGAGGTGGAATTGTTAGACCTGGGGGTATTCCGGTGACCATTGCGTTACCCCTCGCGGTAATATCTGCACAAAGAGCAATGAATCGATGAGAGAAGAAAAAAAGAAAAAAACTAAGCTTCGTTTTAATGTTGCGCGATTCCTCTGTGATTCGAAAATATCACGGAACGAAACATTTTTTTTCATTACTGTTGTTTCATATGGTTGCACGTGTTCGGCCGAAAACGAAAATAAGTGACAAAGAAATTAGTGACGCAAGAATTACCGTGATATGGCTGCATCTGAGGTGGAGGGACAAGACAATTCGGCGTTATTTCGTTGTCGACTACCCGATCGTTTGGAGTTGCGCACTGCGGCATCAGAGGTGTCGTGCATCCCTGGAGTCAATGAAAGGACAAATTTTTACAAATTTCATTCGTACAATGAGTAAACGAGCATAATATTCCGTTCAATAGTCTCGGAACGCTGCAACGCATATTTTTGTAAAGCGGAAATGCATAACGAACGTTTTCCGGTATTACAGTCTAATGACGTTCATCTTTTTTATTTCTCATCGAAACATCATGTTTTTTTTTTCTCAAAACCTCCTATCTAATAGCGTTCCAAAACGGTTAAGCGGTATCATGCCTCTAAACGAGACCTTTAATCGTCAATAAATGTAAAGTTGAACGAGTATTACTTGGGCAGATTTGAAGGAAGTGTTGTTCACTGGCTTTGGCGGGTTGAGTCTAGCTTCTTCCTCTTGCAATTTGACATAAATGTTTCCGAACACACATTTTTGCTCGTAAGTAAAAGCCGGATGGTTCAAGGCCATGGTATAGAGGAGTAGTAGTTCCTCGAGCGGTTGATCATCTTGCGTGAACGTGGTTCCATTCAACAAATTAACGATTTCTTGGAAATCCACGCTCGCCAAATTTTTGTACAAAATAACGGCACAAGCATAGTTACACGAATGTAACAGAGCCATATACAGGGCAAGTTTCCGCCGCGTGCGTTTTTCAGTAACACCAAGGGTCGTCAACTCGGTCAAATCGGCGACGTTGTTCGCTCGATGTTCCGTATCTCGCAGATCATTGTAATCCCGTTTACCCAGATCTTCGACGCACGTACCAAGATATCGTACTTCGAACGGCAGACACATGTTGAGCAGCGTGCACATGACGTCGATACGTTTATAACTAGAAACGATAACAGAAGAGAATATCAACAACAAAAGTACAATAATCCAACGAACATCGCTCGAATAATCTATATCCTTCGAACTACCGACGAATGAAGGTCGCGAGCAACGATCGGCGCCGTGAAAAGAAAAAATTATCGCTACCAGTTCGGCGTAGCCGTATATTTTTGTAAATGATTAAAAAATAAATTAAAAAAATAAAGTCAAATAAAACTGAACGAAGAGGGGGAATAAGATGTTTTCTGACGTGGAAGGGGAAAAATACTTCTACACGCGAGAGATTTGATGGTAATTTCAATAGCGGGTAATTGATAAGCGTTTTTCGTGAAACTTTGACGGCGAGGAGACGAAAAATTGGTGACAAATATTTCCGTAAGCTGAGCTTCGCTTACCTGGAGAGATTCCCAAACCATGATACCACGTTCTCTTTACACACCATTGCCAGACAACATTGATACCACTTGGGTTGAATAAACGCCGCTGCTTAGATGGCCAGGCGTCTCTCTCACTCTTTCTCCCCGAACGAGTATGAAATAAATAATGACTGAAAAATAATCGAAAGATCAATGTCGTAAATCAGGTCTAACGAAGAGGAACCGTGCGTCCGAATACAATGACAAATCTATCGGTCTATCGGTAGGTACGTTGACGAGAGGCGACGACAGAAAACCATGTAGGCTATACATATATCACATCGCACGTCGTGTGTCTGTACGTATGTAAAGATTCGCACACTTATTAACTCGATGTGACTCCGTGTGTCCGACGACGGCGACGACGACGACTATCGTTGTCGATTGTGTCTCGCACTCGCATCTGCTTTCCCGTTCGTGTGCCCCGTATGTGCGTTCAGATTCGTAGCTGTGTTGGCGATGACGATCGTGTAGCGACACTACTAATGCACCATCAACACAGTGAGCACGGCACGCAGCCACAGCACCGAGCAGCATCCACGACTGCCTGGAACTATCCGTATTATCAAGAGACGAACTAACACAGCTGTCTTGAGAGATCGCGATCGTCGATAGCCGTGTTAAGTATTAACCATGTATTAAACGCGAGCGACACGCGATTTCCGATTCCGACTTTACGATTACCGGATATACGTCCGAACGATGCGAAAAAAGTGGAAAAAAAACTCGTCGGGTTCTGGGAGAGTGAAAAATCACAAGATCTCGCGTCTCGAATATCAAGTCTTCAACTCTCGCGAGTTCCCCCTGTTCCATCTCTCTGTTCTCGCATGTTCGTCGGGTTAAGAAAAAAAAAAAAAACAAGAAAAAAAACGATGAACCGTCCACTGGACGCGGGTGTTCCCACAACTTCGACTCTATTACAATCTATTTGATTATTTATTTCCAAAGGCAGGAAGTGTTACGTCGTATCAATGATGTTTCGTCATTATTTGCCAGATAATGGGAATGATATTCGTCGTATCTGTTGTATAAAATTAAAGGGCAACGGGTTCGCGAACCAAGAGCCAACTTCGCGTTTGGACAAGTTTTATCGACTGGCTATGTTGCGAGAGATTCTCCTCTCTTGTCTCCGGTACAGTCCGTGGACGTCGCGATCGCGGTCGATATGGTAGAACAGGATGGGACAACGACGGTGGCGCCATCTCGAGGAGACATTCGTGTTACGTAACGTCGAACCGGAAAGTGGTTAGTTTGAAACTCGTGCACGAGACAATGTATTTTGGGTTGCATACGGGACGGCGTTGTGGACGACAATAATGAAACGGAGATACGTGAAAGAACACAGATTTATTACCATGTACGGTCTCGACAATAGATCGATCACAATAATTGTACACGATTTGAAAAGTGTCATCGCATAACAATGATATATGTATAAAGAAATAATTTAAAAAATCTAAGGCACTATTTTTGATTTTTTTACCTTGCACACGCGCGCATTTAGATCATGCGAGCGTCGCTGATCGGCCTTTAATTAATCCTAAACGATCGATATCGGAGGTAAATATTGCTTACTCGCGCTGTTGTTATTATTATACACGTGTATAAGCTTCGTCATAGATGTAAAGTTCTTTTGTAGAAATTTAGAAACGGGAAGATTTTGTACAAATTAATGTATATTTATACTACGTGGACACCATGGTCCTTTGTAATTTCTTATTCTTCCTTTCGATTCGCCTTTGAATCGTAGGGATGAGGAACAACATCAGACCACTGACGCCGATCATTGCGCCCGCTAGCAAAAAACCAGGGTCGTAGGAACCGATCGAGTCCTTGAGCCAACCTGAAATCAACAACGAGTCGGTCGGTGAACCGTAGTTGACGAAGAGATTGGTAAACCAAAAGTGCGACCAACCTGCGATCGGTGGTCCTAACAGCGACGCTACACCTTGAAATAATAAAAGTAATCCGAAAGCATTTGTCAAGCGATCCAGTCCCAATAAATCAACGAGTATCACAGAAGTCAGGCCGACGTAGGCCCCCGCCGTAACTCCGAAGACAATCGAGTAAATGGCAAAGGTTGCGAAACTCGTACATACAGAGCTCAGCATCGTGGCTACACAGGGGTGGGAGATAAACGAGTGTTAAAAGATATATCAAAGACTGACCAATGATACCGATGTATAGAAAGATACGTTTTCATAATTGCGACAAGCGTCCGAGACGTTACTATCAGCTAATCGGTGAACCCTGTCAACACAACGTATCACGAGATACGAAACGACTCGAAGTATGACTTGACAGAAGTAGTTCAATTTTTATTTTATAACGTGTATACATATATATATATATATATATATATATATATATATATATAATACACGTTGTTGAGAAAAATGTTTAAACGTCTTTGTACAAACAGACGAGAAATACGATTGCGATTGTTCGATGCTATCATCCGTTGCACTCGATCTAGCATCCTACGACAACGGGGATTAAAGTCTCAAGCTTCCGTTCTCCGATATCGCGATAATAACGTTTATCTCGGACGTCGGTAATTGAGTGGAGAAAGTTATAAAGATTTGTTAAACAGATATACATGAAAACTACGTATACAATCACCTATTCCGCAAAGTGTGAGACAGCAATTGTAAATGAGGAGACGATTAACCCAGGGCTTGTCGGCGATGTAGCCGAGAGCGATACGACCCACCGTATTTGCACCACCGACTATGGCCAACAAGTAGCTCGCATCCACTTTGTCGATGTTTTTGTCTTCCGCTTGAGCCTAAAAAATTATCGTTTTTTTGTTTCTTATTTCTTCAAAGAGCTAAAAGCCTTTTTTTATACCGTGAATGTTCGAACTATCGATATTCTTCGTGCCAGATGCAGAGATTGTTCTTTTTTCCATTGGAAAACGATCGTGCAGAATAATTGTTAAATAGTTTGCGTAACGGTTGGAGGTGGAAGTTTTCAATTACCGGCAAGTAGACGTAAGGTACGTTAAAACCGATGCTGGTGCAGAAATTTGACAGCGTGAACAGCAGGAAGACCGCGTCTCGGAGTAACGACAGATCCAACATCTCTCGTACGATATTTGACTTTTCCTCGGGAAGACGTTCTAGATCGCCTGTATTTTTACCATTCGTGTTGGGTAAGCTTCTCAGGGACGAGTAGATCCGGACGTTGTCGACGCTGTTGCCCAACGATCGTCTGTAAATACGTGAAAATACGAGACTTCATTACCGTTTCTTTCTTCGAGCACGGATTTACTCGGGAGCGCGTAGGTCAAAAATATCAACAGCCAGCGCTAAAATTTCGACATTTCTTCGGAAAATAAATCTACGAGTAAACCATTTTTCGCGGTAAAAGTGATAAACAAAGGATAAATATAACGAGTAAGATACGCGTACGTTGTTTATACGCGGGAGTATTTCGCAAGCGCGACTTACGATCTGGCTTGTACATTTTCTAGGCTTCCTTGATAAAACACATCGCGTCGGCTCATTATTCCGCTGCCATAAGATCGCGTCATAGATTCCGTCTGTTGCCCAAGGTTTTTGCCATCGAGAGTCGGTTGGCTTAGAGCGACGCGCATGTTGTAATTCACATCCTCGCCACTTTTTACAGCTGTATATTTTGCACGAGCGACGTTCGTCGCGCTCCGCGGTCGCTCGATGTCGTTGGCATGTTTCACGGTGGTATTAGGCGATCCGCAACTTCCATTCAGCATCGGCGTCGCGGCTCCGTTCGACCAGGCAACCTTACAGCGATCGTCCTCCGTTGCGGCGTTTATGGTCTGCGCGAATGCGAGGGACGAATAAATTACGAAGGAGACAAATAATCTCAAGCGTCTCTTGAAGAAAGACGAGGAAATAGGATCAATGAAATAATGTACATTGTAACTTCGCATACTCCTCATACGATAACTGACCACTAGTGGGATTTCTTTCTTCTTTTTCGGTTCCAAAGGTCTGAAGAGAGCACCGAAAACGACGCAGTTCAAAACTATACCGGAAATTATCATCACCGCACCACGCCATCCGTACTGGTCGATGAGTTGGTCCGTCAACGGCGAAAAAATCACCGTACCCAGGCCAGAACCGCACACTGCGATGCCAGTCGCCAACGAGCGATATTTCTCGAAGTAGCAGGTCACGCTAACGATGGCTGGCAGGTAGATCAACCCGAAGCCGAAACCTGTAATTTCGAAAACAGAATTGTAACGTATTGAAAAAGCAGAGAAAACGATTATCTTACGACTGGCAACACGTGTGCAAATATCAACGATCGCATTGAAATTCCATCGTGCGCGTATAATCGAAATGTAACGCCAAAAATGCAACTAAGTACTACGATCATCATGCGTCATCATCGGGAAGCGTTATCCAGAATATCAGCGATGTGTCTTACCGGTTCCGAGCCCAATCGTGAAATAAAGCGTCAAAACATTTTGCGCGAAGAAACTCAACAGCAGGCAAATACTTGCGAGAATCGCACCAGCGATCGTAACCGGACGGCATCCGTACTTGTTCACGATCGAACTTGAAATAGGACCTGTGAAAAATAACAAAAATCATGTATTTCACAGAGGTTCGTTTTTTCCCCAATCTTTTCGCACACCTCCGCGGAGGCGAAGGTGAGCGACGAGGGATTAGGTACGCGGCGCGTACCCCGATCCGTGACCCTGCAAGGTTTGCCTCGCGCCAAAGATCCGAGGAAAGAAAGAAACGCAGACTCGAAAGAATGCAGACCTATTAATTGGGCATCGATCGATGGCTCGAAAAGAAGTCCAAATTTCTCGCCCCAACGTTTTTCAGACCGAGAATCGAACGATTGGCGCCAACAAACGAGTTTCAGGCGAATGAGAGAATTGTCAGGAATCGATGCGACATTTTTTTCACAATGGATATGAAATATTTCATCGCACGAGCAAAAATTCGTTACGAAACGAAGATTCGATTAAATCGAATCGCGATGTCGGCTAATCAATCGTAAAGGTTGACAATTTATTATTGTGATTATTGAAACAATTAGCTCGTATGTATTATAACGTTATTCGTTATGCAATAATATGAATGATGAAGATGATCCGCAGACGCGATTCGTCCTATCTCAGCAGATATTGATTTAATTATAAGAAATTGCTTTGCGAAATGAAATCGGGAGAATTATTTGAGAGTCGAGAGTCTTTTCAAGAACGTTAATACAACGAGATCATTTTTCTATTGCTCGCGCATTCGCGGATAAATAAATGAAATGAATCGAGCCGAAAATTTGACGATGCATCTGCCCCTTTTTTTTTTTTGAACTGCAGTCCATTATCGCGCGATTGTCGGGGATGGAATAACGCGAAGAGGATGTTTACCTGAGCAGAGCGTAACTCCGACGAGAATCGAGGCGATCCATGAAGTCTTTCCGTTCCCTTCTCGGAAATAGCGCAGATATTCGGAATAAAATATACCGAAGGAGTACGTGACGCCGTCAGCTGAAATGCAAACGAAAACAACGACGTTAATCGATTGTTGTTTCGTTGTATCAGGGAAAACATATTTTGTCAAAGGATAGGATCGACCAACCATACGAGTTGCACCGAAACTTGCATCTGGCTTTGTAAATAATATACAGATAACGATGACCACAGTCGAACGTGACTAACAAAGATAGGCTCTTCGTAGATTGAAGCCGACTGCGAATAAGTTATCGACTCGACGCGAGGTTTAGTCTCCCTCGTTGAAATTTATTCGCGAACAAAGAACAACATTATTTTTCTTTTTTTTCATCAAGCTTGCGTTCCGATCGCTCTTAAATTAGCGTTACAATTCATTTTCAAGAGATTGGAAACGGTCGCGAAATTTCATGGGATCCCTCGGTTTTATTTTGTAAAATGGGTTTTGCAATTTGTGCTGTTGATCAGAGGAGAAAAAAATCAGGGTTAATTGTTTTCACGTTTGCACGGTTAATTTAATCGTGGGATGTATATATATATATATATATATATATATATATATATATATATATATATATATCGATAGCCTGAATAAAAATACGACAATGTTGCTGCGCTGGCTAAATTTAATTTCGGTTTTCTACTGGCAATCGTCCACCGCTGTGGTAGTTATTGGAAAAAGATCAAGACTTCGAGTGCAAAGTTTTCCAATACAATGAGACACTGTCATTGTTTGCATAGATCGTTTGCAACTCGTGTCAGTGACGCATAAGAGGTTCCCGACGAACAATGGAACGGCGAAGTCGTCTGTTACAGGCCGGAAATAAATAGTCGTCCGAACTGCTCTCGTTTGTGGTAAAATGCGCCGAGATCTTCGTACAACGAACTATGCTCGCTGCATAATGCTTCGCCGCCTCGATCAGTCGTATCGAAGACGCGAAAGAAACGCCGTGATTCTCGATACCCGAGGATTTTCCGGGCATCTCGCGCGAACGCGGAAACTAATTGGAAAGTATGTCGGATCGCGCATCATTTGAGATGTGTTTTTTGCGGATTGCGCGGGGACACTCGAGGGCCGATGTTGTACCTCGGACACGAGGAAGCCGGGGCCGGCAACGCACGCGTACATGAAATTTTCCGCATTCCTCGATTCACGCGAGTCACGTCGGATGGATCATAAAACACTCGGTGAGCACGTTGCACGTAGGCTTGTTTGCGACGTGTAAGATAATCATAGTTCGTAAACGGCTCGTGTATTTGCTTATCATCGAAAATTTTCGCTCCTTTCTCTCCTTATCACCGGATCTTTCTCTCGGCGTACAGATAAGCTACGAGTACTTTACCCTCGGGGCTCAACGCCACACGCGCGATTGTTTGCTCTCGCGAAGCTTCAGCCCCGTCATATCGTCGCTCTTTGTTCTATTTTTCCTCCTCGACACGTCCGTTCCAAACTTAATTTTTCATTTTCAAAACACGACGAGTCATCTCTTTGCCCTATGACACATCGTTTCGGATTCGACATTTTATCTCGACAGTCAACTATTCCGCGATCTCGTCCGTCATACGTTTCGTTTCTTCGGTAATGAAATTTCCGCTTGTTTTTCTTTCTCTCTTCATTTGTTCAATTGGCCATCCACGTGTTGCGATTTTCCAGCACGCATCTTTGCGCAGACTTTCGCTTTTTTCCAGTACGCGGATGCTACATATTTCCAACACGAACGTTCACCCAATGCTTCGCGCTCGTCGTTCCATCAATCGCATTTCTCTTTCTCGCCAATAAACTCACGCCTAGTTTCTTTTTCCGTCCCACATTTTTTCTACCCACTCCTTAAGTCAACGTTATCGCAGAGCTTAAATTTTTCCGGTGTTGGTACGTTATCGCGAGTTAATTTCGCTGCAATCGTACAATTTTCACCGTATAAATAATAATTCGGTTGCGTAATGCAATTCGAAGGACGCGAGTAAGTGGGTCGCTCGGCGTAAGAAGCGGCGACTGATTGTCATTTCGTTGATATCGATCGGTTGTTAATTTTAGTTTTTCGAAACGAGTACGCTTGACAAGTTATCGGATCAGCGTGTATCTCCGCGATGGATTACTCGCGTACCTACGATCGCCGAGATACGCGCGCGATTCGATTATTTTATTTATTCGTACTCTTAATCGTAGCGAAATTCGATAAACGCTAATAAACGAAAAATGCGTGAGGGAACGAGGTATCAGGCAAATGTCGAACAATAAATCCGCGCGTAACGAACTGTTATGTATCGAGTTTCGTTTTTTCCAACAGTCACGTGGCACGCGCGACACGTGCTCGACGTGTCCCTGTAAATTGATCGACGATCCGATCCGCGCTCCATTTGTCTCTCTCGCGAAGCATGGAATCTCGTGGAACGTACGCGATAAGCGTCGAAGGACGCCGGCAAAGCTTTCAGCAAATTCCGATTGAAACGTCACATTTTTTCCAGCCGAAGTAATCAACGAGACCCGCGACGTTCTCTTTTCTCGCTGAAAACTGAAAGTTTTGATTCCGGCGAATCCAAGCGCGTTCGTCTCAATTGGTGCTTATTTATCGACGCTATCGTGCCATTTCGTCCGAGGCGGAACGAAACTGACGTTAATTTCAACTTTTAAATGGATAATATAAGAGGTTCGAGAATTGAAGAAAATGTTCAATTCGCGACGTCTTTTTCTTCTATGGCGTGTCACGCGAAGGGCCTGACACGGGCAATGCTGCGACCTTCGCGGGTCGAATTAAAACTCGCCCACGCTATCGCGCGAGAGTTGCTGATACTCGGTCGACGGAAATAATTCGAAAAGTCACCGTTTTCGTCGATCGTGTGGACTTTACGTAGTCGCAATAATTCATTATCGATAAGACCGGCCATCTGTTCCGATTTCGACATTGAAACATCGCATCGATCACGCGCGGCTAAATAATCGTTTCTGCATCCACACAAATTATTCTCACCGCAACGTATTAAACGGATAGATATTTCCACGAAACAGATCTGAACAAATTATCTCGCAAATTATGCGAATTACGCGGAAAAAGAAATTGGTAGAAAAACATCTTTTCGCGATTAGGGTTGAATTGTGGTAAATCACATTTGTATAAACGATTTCAAGGAAAAAAAAAAACGATCGTTGGCATAGAATTGAGCGTTGCGTTTCTACGATCGTAGAATTTTACCGAATATGTACGTAAATTCGGAAACGAAGCATGAACTGTTTTTGAAGCATGAACAGATAGTGGTAGACTCGCAAAACTGTGTATTTGCATATCGTACTATCGAGTAGCGGATAAAGCGACTTACTGACGATGTGTATCATGAACGATCCCAAAACGATCATCCATCCCCAACCTCCGTCCGGTGGCACGATCGCCGTATCCTCGGGTGGATCATTTTCGCAGCTGTCACCGCGATTTTCTCCGTTCTTTGGTTTATCATCGTTCGTTCCTCGTGCCATGACCACGCGATGAGAACGAAGCGACAAAAGTTGAACGGTAGGCGAGAAAATATCGTTTTTCTATTCGAATATGCCCGCCAGATCGAGGAATTAGCCGTGTTTTGTTTCGTTGATCATCCCGCGCACGCACGTTAAAAGCACCCAGAAAACGTGTACAGTAGAGCGAACGGTTCTCGACACGGGTCACATGCTTCTTTATTCGTTGAATTCACTCCGTTAACTGATAAAGAGATGAATAAAAGTGTAATGTTAAAATGTTAGCCGACGCGGAGTGACTGAGAATGACAGAGACGGAGTGAGAAAATGCGAGATACGACGAGAGACAGGGCGAGAGAAGGGGGGGGGGGGGAGAGACAGAAGCAAGTACGTATACGGTGACGAAACCGATGACACGATTACATCGCTCGATCGCAGTGTGCAATTTCGTTTACAATCCCTACATGTCTCACTCTCTCTCTGTCTCTTTCTCCCGCGCGCACTCTCGTTCTCCCTCGCGGTCTCTCCCTGTCCGAAAATGTTAGTTTTATTTTGAAATATCTTCAATTTCCTACACGCTTACCGCATCGTTTCGTTATCGTGCAACAATGACGATTGATCCGAGTTCATGAAACTGTTTTGTGCTGTTCTTTGGTTGTTGTTGTTGTTTGTCCGTCCGCAGTCTTTATCCGAGGTAGAACTTCCGCGAAATGAGCGTACTTCTCGACGGCTACGTTAAGAAAGACCACGGCGATGGATTCGCGAGGAGCATGTAAACACGAGTTACCACTGCTTCATTATCATAATATCGGTTCGTCGTTATCTTCGCCTCGTTATCATCGTCGGTCGAAGATTCTCTATAAAATTGACTTATTTACCTTCGCTTCATTATCACTTTTCAATGTAGTGTCTCTTACGGAAGCCAGATGGCGTCGGCCCCGTGTCAATTAATATTGTCACACGCGAAACAAATAAGTACGTACAGGACGGCCGGAGACTGTTGACCGAAAGTTTTTCGCACGTGCGATATGTTGTTTATCGGTCGGGTGATGCTCTCCGATGAGTAGGCGAAATATCAGTAAGTGGTAATCTTGCGCTAGCGTTGACCGAGTGCCACGCGTAAACTTGATACCTTCGATAATATAACTCGCGTAAGTCAGCTCGTTGATCTTAAAAACGCGTCAGATTTCAAATTGATCATTACTCGCTCGCACGTGTAGCGGACCGGCGAGATCGCGAGAGAAGTAAAAGCGGGAAAGTCGACGTGCGATCGGCCAACGGACGAGAAACGCGCGCAGCGCTATCTGTGGGGAAACGGGCGAACAGCGGTGTCATCGGTGATACGACACCGAACCTCGCCGAAGCTTACCGGAGCTTGCTCGGGCGATTGTTGCAACCGCGTGTATTTCGAGACGGCGAAACGCGAGATTGGAAAATGTTACAGTGTAGCGAAATAGATAGAGAGAGAGAGAGAGAGAGAGAGAGCGAGAGAGAGAGAGAGCGAGAGAGAGAGAGAGAGAGAGAGAGAGAGAGAGAGAGAGAGAGAGAGAGAGAGAGAGAGAGAGAGAGAGAGAGAGAGAGAGAGAGAGAGAGAGAGAGAGAGAGAGAGAGAGAGAGAGAGAGAGAGAGAGAGAGAGAGAGAGAGAGAGAGAGAGAGAGAGAGAGAGAGAGAGAAAGAAAGAGTAGGATCGACACTAAAAATACATCAGATCCGTAATTCGACGCTTCAACGGAGAGATGATCTATTGCAGAAAATCAGCAATAGTGGGAAAGAGAGAAAGATTCATGTCGGAGAGTATAAAGAGATTTGGAGATGCAAATGCTAATTTTACGCTAACGCGCACCGCTTTGTACCGAAATCATTTTCTTGATTGTTATCAAACTATCCTGCTGCGATTCCCGTCTATTTATATCCCCTATAAATACAGCGCGTTTTCGTACGTTCCATATATTTGTTCAAAGCTAGAAATTCACATTATTTATCGGGCATTTTTCACAATTACAAATTCAAGTGTAAACCACGAGATTGCGCTCCGATGTTTAAAGAAATATAAAAATAAACAATTTTTATTGTTTTGAAATTGAATTTCTGCGCTAAACGCGATATGACGCAACGTATTTTTCACCAAGGTTATCGCGCGGCCAATTGATATAGAATGCAAAACAGGCTAGACTAAAAATACGCGACGTTAGGATTTTCTCCGCGAGAATTCATCCAAACCACGTCTATTATAAGGTGAACAGTTTGCCGGAAGCGTAGGATCTAGTTGATTGGCGGTAGGATCATCGTAACAATGTTGTGAAAATAAAATCGTGGCTGATCTGTTCTGATGATTCGCGATTAGTCGAGATGGAGACGGGTCAACTGTCTTTAATTAATAATAATCCGCTCAGCCAATCAACCTTACTTGTCAATAATTAGGGCGAAGTTGATTCACGCATTGTCCCGTGCAAACGCGACACAAAAAGATAAAGAAATCGGAACGCTACGTTACTACTCGTCGCCGCATCACGTTTTTGGCTTGACAGATTTTTTTTTTTGCCACGAGATCAGGAGAGTTCTCGTACTATTTTACTTCTCGCTGAGTATATATAAAATATCGCACGCGAAAGATTACGAGTACAATTTTAAAGGAGTGCGAAATTTTCGCGAACGCGATTACAATCGACACATTGGACAGAGAAGTTGTTAGAACGTGCGATCGAACTCTCCTTTGTGCATCGAATTATTTTCGATTACCGCAAACAAGTGACTGGACGGTATTGAGAACACTGGATTTTCCTATTTACAAGCGTCTTGCTGAAAATACATGGCTCACAGTAGATACTCTTTTAGCGCAGAGGCCAACGCACTAAGAGATATGTTGCAGCCGACTTTCACGACTCAGCGAAGCTCTTTCCGTGCAACAATACGAACAGGGCGTTCAATTTCCCGCCAATTATTTTTACCTCATTACGAATTTTTTGCGCACAATCCAGATAGGTAATTGAAAAAACTTTTGGAAAAACAGAGCTAGTATAACTCTGGCAGCTACTGGATTTCTCTTGTCATTATATTTTCTTCGGCAACGTGGTCAGATATTTGGGGTCGCGACTCATACGTGCAAATGGTAACTCCATGACGATGTCCTTCGGTCCATTCGCCTTTCAAACCGATGTAATTGATTCGAGTCCTCTCACTTCCCTGGTTTCCGGTGAAATACAAAGAGAGATGATAAACGGATGAAAATTTGACGACCCTGTCATCAAAGAAATTAAATCGAAGATAAATACGTCGTTAAAACAATATACAGGGAATTCTGATATCGATCGATAACCGTTTATCGTACCTTATGGGATATTCGTGCGTTCCTTCCAAATCTCTCGCTAATTCAAATTCTTGATCAGCCGCAACATTGGCGTCGTCGAACGTCATACTGGGGCGATTCTTAAACCTGATACAGAGTCCAATTTATACGTCTCGTTGTATGCACATACAAATGTTCAAGCAAGTCGTTTCAATACAGAGAAGTGAGCAAATATATATAGAATAAAAAATCATGTCGAATCTAGTTACATTAAGGCGGATATAATCGTTGAATTTTCCTCGAGGTAACTGACGAATTTATAAAATCGTCATGTCTAAGAAATTCACAGAAAATCTACGAAACCGATGGAAAAAGAGTTAGGCATAAAAACTCCGAGACATATATTAACATTATTGTATGTTTTCCAACATATTCTCGTCATGCTTACAATTTTATCCTAGAGGGATACGATCCATCGGGATCACCTGTGATGATCAATCCTTTCAATTTTACATTTCCCGTGAATCTGCGAAAAGAAAATCATCTGTACCAAACACGAGTTAGCGTGGGGAAGAAAATGAGAAAAAAAACTCACGGTATATTGAAGAGAAGTTCGTCGTCAACGTCGCTTTCAACGTACTGTAACAATAAACAAGAGACAATAGATTACAACAAGCAGAATTCTAATAAAATCAAAATCCCTTATCGATCGAGCTTATGACAATGCTAGTAAACGGATTTCAAGTAGGTCCCTCGAACAAAATTGACTTCAGCTCTTCCAGTTCCAGATTAAGCTTTGAAAAGTACCGTCTACTATACAAATTGAAAGTTGTACAATTTGCATTTTCAATACGTGCACTGTACAGTCTTCGAACAAAATGTAAAACAGCATTATTCGGGAAACTCGAATGTTAATCGAACAGTATTTTTTATACTAGTCGTCACCAGTATTCCAGACGTTCGTCTGTTTTAACGACGGATTCCTGTTCCCACTGTTCGCTTACAGCGTAGCGGATGTATGCGAGTCTTTCGGTAGCGAACAGAATTGA
Source organism: Arge pagana (assembly GCA_963969455.1). NCBI lineage: Eukaryota > Metazoa > Arthropoda > Insecta > Hymenoptera > Argidae > Arge > Arge pagana. The sequence goes on along the minus strand of OZ018313.1, from coordinate 1,418,431 downwards.
TACCAGGAACAAGTTATCGCGGGCAATTACAATGATATACGTAACAATGATAACCATATAAAAAGAGACTGGTCAATTGATTCGAGTGCATATATACCTCTGCGTGTGACAGACGTTCTTCCCATGGCTTAAAAACCTTAGCGCCTGATCCTTCTTCGTATTCGTTTAGACACTCGACGTTTTCCTTGTCAATTTTCTGATACAAATTGTATTGTATTCCCAGTTCACCCAATTCGCTATGTGCTTTCCCGCAGTTGCAACGACTTGCCATGACGAATTGAAAATCTGTTGCTAAAAACAGTGAACTGCACAATTTATGCTCATTTATTACATTATTATTCTCAGTGTCGACATTATTACATGAAAATATACTCACCGATTTATTCTCAACTGTTGAGTATCAATTTCTCACTATCAATTATACTCATAAAGAGAAATTATCAGAAAATAGGGATGAAATTTTTGATTTGCGATCACAAGATTCAGGCAAACAGGGTCCGATGTTTTTTTCCAAATACTTCTATTATTCTGAGACGTTTGATGTTTGAAAAATAAACCTATAGTTTGAGGTTATGTTATGACTATTCAAATCGTTGCGATGACAGCGTCAATCTACCGGAAGAACTACTACTAATGATTCAAAAATTACGATCCAATAGTATTATGCAAGTGTCTGTATATATATATATATATATATATATATATATATATATATATATATATATATATATATACATGCATATATACAAGTGTATGCATGTATATAGATACATACACAACAGGCAAGAACAATTGAAACGAATAAATTGTTATCTGAAATCCATGATTTGTAGTTCTCAATATGTTACAATATGTTAGGATTACGGTACGAGGACTAGAATTAAGTACTAGAAGACACGAGATGGTGATTAGCAGAATATAATTTATTTTCTGTATATAACTTGTAATGTTTAACGATGAAAACTAGTTTTTACTGTTGTATGAAAGATCACAACCACGTTTGTACGATGTAGTTTTTGAGCCAAAGTTTCATGTGATCATTTCCAAATCGAGCATGTCGAAATCATCATCGTCTATATCTAATAACTGCTGAAACTCCAGATTATCATTCGATGTTCGGCCGCTTTCGGAAACTTTTTCTGTTTTTGAAATTGGAGAGTCGGACGAATCCAATATATGCGAGTTAGTATCTAATGACGTTTGATTGTTCCTCGAGCTGCAGATCGTTTTGGAAGCGTTGTTCCAACTTTGATGAGATTCTGGTCGGTCAATTATAGAAGTATTCGATGACTTCGAATCGGTTCCAGCCGATGATTGATCGTTCGAAGTGCAGGATTCATTCAAGGACCACTTTATAACGTGAGAATCCAATTTCGTTTGATTACTATCCTCTCGAGCAGAGTTTGGCAAGTTGACAAGAGAAAAATCGTGCGTCAAGCCAGCACTGTTCAATACGAGGAGTTTCTCTTTGATCAGTGGCCATAGATAGTCGTCTGCTGTTTTTTTCGCTACCAGGTATTGAATGACGACGCTAGAATCTTGTCCGATTCTGTGAACGCGATCTTCCGCTTGGCACAGTATCTGTATTCGAATATTGGTAAAAGAAAAAAGACGTGAGGGTAGAAAAATAGTCGTATTGAAACTGCATTACCCCAGGGTTCCAGAAAAGTTCAGCAAAAATGACGAGATGAGCCGCAGTCAAGTTTAGACCAGCATTTGCGGCCATGATCGACAGAATTGCAACTCGATAATTGTCTTGTTCTTGAAACAAGTCCACATTTTCCTTTCGATCTCGTGCTTTAGTTTTTCCATCGATTACAATGTACCTGCAAGAATCGCGAAGTGTCATTTTGGTAAATTCGATTATACAGTTATGAATAACTGCAGTTACTCACTTCTCCTTTTTCGATTCCATCAGCTCGCACAGCGCGTCAATCACCACCTGATGGTGAGCAAAAACCAGGAATTTTCTATCACTCTCAAGCATATCGCTGATGTAATTACTAAAAATTGAATTACTGCATGATTATCGCTCGATTCATCTTACAGGTGAGATAATAGCACGATTCTAAATGTAGATCTTGCACATTTCTTACTCAAACAGGATTATGAAAAAAAATATCCATTCTAAATTATACCATTCTAAAATCATACTTTAATGCGCTCATTTCTTTCATCATTGCTCGTTATCTTTGACGAACTTGTACGATTGGCATTAAGTTCGGGAATCATTAATAGTTTAATTTTTTTCATTCACCATATTGCTTTGACTTTCGCCTTGCTGGTTTCGCTGTAATACTGTAATAAGGTTGTATATTTTTCAGAACCTTGGATCGATGATTCTTGTAATTTCTGGGATATCTCGTTCATCTGCTTGGTAGCTGCCTTGATTAAAGATGGATCAAGTATCACAACTTGCCTGAAACCATCGTGGATATATTCAAAACGCGTAATCGAAAAATTAGAAACATTATAACTGGGAATACTACCTAATTTTTGACGGTAACTGCGATAGGACTTCACTTTTAAGTCGACGTATTAAACAGCGTTGTCTCAATAGCAATTGCAGCTCTTGCATGTTAGAAGATCCATTGAAATCCCATGCAAATTTAGTTTTAACACCGGCGCAATATCTCCTACCATAATCGTGAAATCCCATAAATTTTGGCACCACCAAATTGATTTGTGTAAACAACTCGATAGGACGTGACAGAGCCGGCGTACCGCTAAGAAGAATCGTTCGCCGACTTTGGGCAACCATTCGACACACAGCTTGGGTACGAGCAGATTTAATACTTTTTAAAAAATGCGATTCATCCTGGTGAATTTGATATTTTTTCATCATGATGTACGGTTAGCTGCTAATTATTAGTTATTCGAACGAATACGCACCAGTATGATTACACCGAATATGTGCTTTTCGAAATAATCAACTACTCGAGATAGTAAATCGTAGGAAATGATAACGATTGGACTATCTCCAATGACATCCTTGCCGTTTGTGAAAAGGTTGATGTGTTGTATTGGTACAGAGGGTAGAAAATTATAAATTGCTTCAGACCACTGGTATCTGCAGATTTTTGAAGGTGATCATAGTATGGGAAACAGAAATTTCCAAATACAAGCTCAGAGTGCGTGGGACGTTAAGCATGAAAAATTTGCTCCAAGTTCGAATTATATCCAAAATCAAAATGGCAATTAAAATCAAAATATCCTGACAATATAATTCGTAACATCAAATTTTTACCTAACCGACGATGGGCTTACGATTAGCAGTGGCCAGTCATTTTTATAATAGTGAGCAATTCCTAAAGCCTGAATGGTCTTCCCAAGGCCCATGTCATCCGCGATAATACAACGTCCATTTTTGGCAATTCCAAAACTGAAATGACGATTCAAATCCGTGAGTACAGATTTCATATAAAACTGAAATCAATGATTGTTACCTGACTCCCTCTGTTTGGAATGGCATCAGAGTTTCCAATAGCTTTGGATCAATCGTCGATAGGTCTATAGAAGCATTATTTTCTTTGGAATGTCTTCGAAAAGTCTGAAATACCGGTCAACCACTTGCAAATGATTATTGCCTTGGGCAAGTATGCCGATGGTTTTAATTAGATCAAATACTACGTATACTTTTGTCATACCTGAATAACAAAACGCGGCAGACCATTGATAACAACATGCGGTTTCAAATCAATGACTTTGTTCATAAGCATTTCGTAATGGCACAGATGAAAGTTCCAAATTCTAGTTTTAGTATCTGAAAAGAGGATTGTTGTCACAAGAACTTTCGGAATACATTGCAAGAACCGAATAAGCGAATACCTTATACAAATAAACAATAAATTCAAAAATGGAAGGCATAAAATATTGAGATTTTACTAATGGTACGAATTATCGCTTTGCTTACCATAAACTGCATTTGGAATTGTTCTAAATATTTGTAATACTTGTTCATGAAATGCTGACAAATCAATAGCAAATCTTTGATCACTGATCATATAACACGTTCCAGTGGTCGGGGTTGACGCCGAAGACTGTCCAAAAAACATAGATGGCGGTTTTGATAATACGGAGTCGACTCCATTTGGGGACCTCCGAGGTTTGCGTGGTGTCCTGCTTATCCTTCTCTCGGATTGATTCCACTTCGGCCTCGACTTAGGACTTTCCTTTGCAAACGAAGACAGCAATACCGAACTATTCAAGTTTGAACCGCCTGGAGTTTTCAATTGTTTGCGTTGTAATGCTAGAAGTCTTTTGCGTTCTATTTCATCCGGCGTGTACGTTGATGCTGTAAGAATAATGTCGATTCTGGATCACGAGATACGTGAAATTTTGGTGCAACAGTTGTTTATTTACTTTCTGTTAATCGCATCGAATAAAGGTTATATGGATAGTACTCACTTGACATCTTTACAATGGAATAGTCAAGCAGTTTTCGGTATCGGATCAAACACGTGGTCCACGATTTCGTAGTTCAACATCGAAGTAGCCCGACCAAAACAATAGTTTATAGCAGTTACATGTTACTTTCAACAGCTTTAGATTATTATGATAAGCCTGGATAAGCCGGTTCAATTTGAGTTTCGCCACGCTCTCTTTGAACGGCAGTTCAAAGGGCAATCATGATTGGCCAACTGCAGCCAACTGTGAAATTCTAACAAATCGTTTCCACAGGTCTGGAAGTTTTCATAGTGGAGGGAGGGTCGATTAACGTTACTCATTTTTGCATTTCATTCCTGGTCGTGTGGAGCGCAACGGTGCAGGAGTCTTTTTGAGTACATACGAATGACTTGTATATGCCATGGTATATGACGAGCACATAATCTCTGCTCTCGCTAGAATTAAATAAAATTGTTAGCGAATAGTCATCCATGCTATTCATTTCCTATCGAATATTGGTTAGGAATTAGCGCGCGTGCGATTCTTAGACCGCAGCGCCTCTCACGGTCGCGCCGAAAACTGCATAAGCGCGGACCGTTAGCGGGGTCACCTTCAACTGTTACTGTCACAGAATCTCCACAGAGCATCCGATGTAAATAATGTATGACCGATGACCGATTGCCTGTCAATTTGTTCCACAAACATCACGATAATGTGAAGTAATTCGGTTCATTTTCAGCAGATCTATCACATAACATGTCGACGAATATCTAATAGTCTATACTCACTAACGATACACGATTCAAACAAAATTCCGGAGTCAAATCGTCGCTTGGAGAAGAGTTTCTAACCTATCACAAAAATCATGTCAGATTCGAAGGTTCCTTTGGAAGTTTCGGGTTTATCGGGTGAGTATGCGTCGTACAAATCAGAAAAACCCGAGATCACGATGAATAACGAACCACTCATTTCATTCAGCCGAAGACCATGAGTTCGTCGTACCAAAAAAAGCAATCAAAACACCCGAAGATATGGCTGTTTGGCAAAAATCAGAAGCTTATTTCGTTAGTATTTCAAATCCGCAAAATTCTGGAGTGAGCAAAGCTTCAACATTCGCGACCTCATTCGATTTTACCCTCAGGAATATCTGGGCTTTCTGTTCGCGCTCAACGAATCCAGCCGAGGAAAAAGTCTGGATGCGGATTGTCCTCAATCCGAAATCATTCAAAAAGTTATCGGAATGTTACAAAATTTTGACGAATGGATCGATGCTATACCGCCTGTTGATCAGCCTCAACGGTTTGGCAATAAAAGCTTTCGCGTGTGGCACACGAGATTGATGGAGGTATATGCAAATTAAAGTGAAATCCCAGCTTGATCACGACGATAATCGTGATCAATCGTAATCGTAATCATTGTCACTATTGGACTTTCGACAGAACGGAGCCCAAGAGTTACGAAACACCTTGCCCGAACATCTGTCTCGGGCAGTTCCCGAAGTAGTAGAATATTTATACGAAAGTTTTGGAAACCCGACGCGAATCGATTATGGAACGGGTCATGAAATGACGTTTATAATGTTTTTGTGCTGTATGTTCAAAATCAATGCTTTCCAGCAAACAGATAAAAGTGCTGTTGTTCTTAAAGTATTTAACAGGTGAGAAAATCTAGGAAAACAGGTGAGAATAGGATCTAACAATTTTTTCTAAGTTTCCTTTGATTTGTCAGGTATCTACAAATCGTACGCAAATTGCAACTTACTTACCGCATGGAACCAGCGGGCAGTCATGGGGTTTGGAGCTTGGACGATTATCAGTTCGTACCATTTATTTGGGGCAGCGCTCAGCTGATCGGTGCGTGTAGTAATTGTGCATCTAGTTCTTGTGGTTTTGACTAATGATTATCTTTATGTATTTTTTGTTATACAACTAACCACAGAACGTTCGTATCCTATCACGTCTCAGAATCTCGATACAATTCTTGATAATTAAACGAAACTAATAATTCTATAATCTCCAGTTCGATATCATTATGACTAACGTATCAAACTGATTGGTTCAATGATTTACAGGACACCCACGCATTGAACCACCTCATTTTCTTGATCAAGATGTCATTGACATGTATGGCAAGCAGTATATGTTCCTAAGTTCCATCGAGTTCATTTCTCGGGTAAGGAAGTTGTCGTTGTCGGGAATTTATAATTGAAATGCAGCCTAGAATTGAAATCATCCATTTCGTTGTAGGTGAAAACGGGACCATTCGCGGAACATTCAAATCAGTTGTGGAACGTTAGCGCGGTATCATCTTGGTCGAAAGTTAATGCTGGACTTATAAAGATGTATAAAGCAGAGGTAAACTACTTTGTCAGAATATTTTGAAGATTGCCAAATTGATCGGCAATATTTTGAAGCTCGTAAACGTGAAAAATCAAAATTTTCTACAGGTCCTGTCCAAATTTCCCGTCGTCCAACACATCTTATTTGGTTCACTGTTACCAACGACACCCGCAAAGTCTGGACCAAATATCAAGCCTTCTGATCATACGTTCGTGCCACCACGACCGGCACATTGAATTGTCAATCATACAAACAACAGCCCTTGTTCCATTGTAACATATGCAGATATATATTATTTATAATGCATCTCTCAGTTTCGCACTTTTTTCCTGTTTGTTACCCCAAATCTGATTGATTATCTCATTCCCAACCAGGTAAGACATTAGTCTTAGATAATTCGAATTTTCAGCCTAGAAAACTATTTTACGAAGGCTCAAATCCTTAACAAGTTAAGAACTTGGTATTTTTCTTGCAGATAATTATTGAACAATTTGAATTTGCTCGAACGTTAGCTAGGCATCTGTTGGACATGCGCAGTTCGGTGGTAAATCACTGATGATTGATACCTATATATACATAGGTATACAGTGTACCAAGTACGCAACAACATGGCGACGATAGGTTGCTATGGCAACGGAGCTGTCGCTCGGCTGTTTATTGCTTTGTCAATCTCCACACGTTTTATGGCTGATTATTGCACGCTCGCAACATTTTTAGGTTAGGCTACCGCTTAAACGCGTAACAATGTTCAAATTTCTCGTTTTAATCTTATTTTTTATTAATATTTATACCGTGAAATGTGAAGAAATCGACATTGATGACAATGGTTATATATTGTTTTGTCCATGCATGGGTAAGATATTGTGGGCTATATTGGCTTTTCTACCAACCTAACAATTCCGTTTGTTGATGAGTTATTGTTATGGATTTGAGCACTTCATTTTTTACAGGCAGATTTGGCAATCAAGCAGATCTATTTCTGGGAGCTCTTGGATTTTCCGTTGCTCTTAATCGTACGCTCGTTGTGCCACCTTGGGTCGAGTATCGTACGGGAGAAACACGATCGGTTGGTACAATAATGAAATGTTAATTTTTCACAACATTCATCGAGTACTCTTTCAGACGCAAGTTCCGTTCGACGTGTATTTCAATGTTTCTCGATTGGAAACATGTCATCGAGTGATTTTGATGGAAAAATTTATGAAAGATCTAGCACCCATTATTTGGCCGCCGTCCCGAAGAATTTGTGAGAGTTCAATTATCTTATTATTTTCAAATGAAAACGCATGCCATTTAGGGCATCATCTGGAAACGTTTGAATCAAAGAATTGATATTGTTGTTCACTTGTAGCGTTCTGTTACGCGGTTCGTGGAAATACCGGCTCGTGTAACGCCAAAGAAGGTAATCCGTTTGGCCCGTTTTGGGATACATTTGACGTAGATTTTGTTGCTTCCGAATTCTATTCGCCACTCCATTACGACGTACATCATAGCGACATGGTTCGACAATGGAATCGAAAGTATCCTTCAACGAGATGGCCTGTGATCGCGTTTACCGGAGCACCGGCCAGTTTTCCTGTCCAAATGGAGAACAAGAAATACCAGAAGTGTATCGAATGGAACGATGATATTTTGAACCAAGCAAAAACGTTCATTAGGAAACATTTACCCGAAGGAGGATTTATTGGTATTCACTTACGCAACGGCATCGATTGGGTAACAAATTACTTTTGATTTTCGGTAGATCTCAGCTTCGCTCGAACAATTTATACTTATATTTGATGTATGTGTTCGCTCTCGAACGTCAATCTTACAAAACAATCAAACAAACTGACGTCTGTAATTATTCATTTAAACAGAATCGAGCTTGCGAGTATATTTCGAGTACGCCAAATTTATTTGCCGCCCCGCAATGTCTTGGCTACAGAAATGAGCGAGGTAAAGCCACCTCAGCAATGTGTTTGCCACCAATCGAATTAATTCTGAGACATTTGAAGCGCGTAGCCCGACAGCACAACGATGTTAAGTCTGTGTACGTAGCATCGGACAGTAATCATATGATACCGGAGTTAACAAAGGCTCTAAGGCGAATGGAGGTGCGAACGTGTTAGAAAATAAACTTATTTTCGATTTACCTTACGGCAGAAAGAATTTATACGTGATCTTTGATGTTGCAGATCACTGTGCACAAACAGGAACAACAACCTATTTCTCCTCATCTAGACCTGGCAATATTAGGGAGGTCGAATTATTTCATAGGAAATTGTATCTCATCTTTTAGTGCCTTCGTCGCCAGATATCGCGAGGTGCGCGGTCTTCCAACATTTTTTTGGGGATTCCCGCCGGAACGTAGTCTTTCGTCGATGTCGCACGAAGAATTGTAATGTATAACTAATTCCCAATTTTCCATGACATAATTTTACTGGATGTCCGTGCCTGCGTGTGTATGCGTGTCTACTTTATAAGAATAAGCAGTTTAAAAAATATATTAAACATCAATCGTATAAAAATCATTTCCATCGTTTACATTAAATATTCACTTAATCTTTTGTCACCATAACAGGAATAAAATTTCATAAATTTTGTGAACATCAACCGCTTTGGGCGATCTGGTTCATTTCATGCAACGAAAGCCGCATGCTTTCCGCAAATTTTTTTGTATCAGTTTTCTTGCTAGCGTTGAACGAGGAACAAGCGATTAATATGTCGTTCGCTCGTGGATTGTAGCAGCATCCGTAACCATCGGGTACGACAGGTCCGTAACACATAAACGATGATGTTTTGTACGGCACCTAGATGTTCATAAAGTAACTATCATCAAGCCAGTGGAAAAAGACGCATCAGTAAAATCTTAGGAACGTTACGATACCTGACTCGACGTTAGTGTGAAGTGAGTGCTGCGCGTATACGCGACATCTTTGAAAATTTCCGGCATTTGAATTCCTTGCAGCGTCGCGATTTTCTTCAGGCCGAATAGATGTCGATCTACGCCTTCACCTACCGTTGCCTAAAAGTGAAAATTCATGTAAATCAGAGATTGCAATCATTTTTGGGGAAGCCTTACTAAAATATCAAAACTATTCGACACTTAAGAGTTATACGATTGCTTACCTCGCTCGCTAATTTTTTATGAGCATCAATCGCAAGAGCTAACGCGTCTTTTTTTTCTCCCGTCGAAGTTGTAGGCGAAAGCATTGTTCGAGCAAATGCGACAGACTCGACACTGGTCGATCGAATACATTCTGTTCTGGCGTTCCAGTATCTTCTTAAACCTGCAGATTCGTAGTGAGCCGGTGGTTCATTATGGACTCTATAATAAGCGAGCTGCATTGCCGTCTGTATGAAACTATCCGGACTCATGCGATTCTTCTTTATTTGATCCCGTCCAAATTCGGTGAAGGTGAAACACTCCAAGTCTATATTATCACTGAGGCTACACAATCATGTGCAGGAACAGAGGAAAACGAAGGAATTTTAGTGCTAAAAATAACAAAATCCTAATAGTACACTAATGAATAAAACGCACGCCTGAACTCTCGCTGCCGCTGATCTTACAGCATCTTCTAATTCTTTGGTCATCGCAAATTTCAATGCCTTTGCAGGAGAAAAGTTCGATGCTGGAAGACATTTGTTGTCTCGCTTCTGAGCTCTGAAAATATTGACCGATAAGATTTGTCAAGATATTGAAATGAAATTCGAGGCATAAAATGATACGTGTAAGATTCGTACATAGAATTTAGGACGTAATCATGAAGAACAGCGGTTGGACCACCTTCGCAAGGACTATGTTCGTATCCCATGCCGACGAATCCGTCATGAGAAACAATATACTGCAGTCAAATGAACAGAATTGAAACATTTGAGACACACGAATGGTCGATGGTCTTGAGTGCTCGATAACAAACCTGGAGTGTTTTGTCATGCCACCGATTCCCACTGTTGGTATCACGACTGAATCCGGTGAGACTTTGTAAGGCTCTGACATTGACCATACTCTTCGTCCCAACTTTATTTTTCGGAATGGGTTTGTCCAAGCATAAAAGGAACAACGCGTTTTCTATGTCTTGTAAGACATGCTCGTTGCCACCGCAAGCTGATACAAAATAAGCAATCAAGATAACTGTTTTCACAAACATCATTCGTGGGATGTAAATGAAAAAACAAACCTCGAAGTTTTTCATGAACCGCTGCCCAATCATCCCTGTTATTTCCAGTTAGAATCCCAACAGGCAAATCATCGGCTTCGGAACGTTCGACGATGTCTTGAATCGAAGCAACAAGTCGATCTTCCGACACTCGATGTCCTTGCTCGTCATATAATTCCAATTTGAAAAACTACAAAGAAATCAATCCCAACACCGAAATAAATTGTCGATCACGCAGATACTGTTTATAATTGTGACGAGACTCACGTGATTATTGTGCACGACAATGATGTGCTTAGAATTATCTGTGTGTAAAATGCTGTCCACGGAACGTCCCGGCCGACGATGAGTCCCAAGAATTAACGCATATTGTTGCATATCCAAAGGACTCTTGCCAGCCATTTCCTGCTTGATTTTCCCACTACGAACATCCGCTGTTTATCAGTACGGTTTAGGTTACCGGCTATGCCAAGATATACTATATCATTTATTTTAAAACCTTTTAACCATCGAATCATAGTCCTGAACAGCTGAGATCAGCCGCGCTGCAAAAATGTACACATCATCGGGAGAAGAAAAGGGTTGAGGTGGACCAACGACTCCTGGACTCGAAAAAACCAACACCGGATCTCTGTAAGCCAGATAAGCGGCGTTCAGAAACCATTCTTGAACCTAGAAGCAACGGGCACAAATGTCATACTTTCTGAGAACTAAGCTTCTGAACAATTAAATCTCTCCAATTCATCAAGGGTATAATATACAGTTGCTATGATTATAGTTTCATGAATATCGTTGTGAGATGGTTCAAGTGACATTTAAGATTAGCATGGCAAAAATTCAGTACCCAATTAGCAGTATTTTGATAACGTTTCAAGAGTTCTCTTTGCAGCTGAACACCTACGCCGTGTTTAAAGTCCTTTACAACCTTTACGGTTTTCTGATATTCTTGGTCGTGCAATAAAGGTCTAACAGATCTGAAACAGAAGAAATGCTGGAATTATAGTATATTTTGAGGGGTTTTATCAGTTAAAAAGACTTGTTTTACCAACTTCAAATAACGTTGCAGCGTGGCATTCAGTTCTGGTACAGGTTGGTTTAAGAGTGGTTGTTGATTCAGATTTATGGATGTGAGGCTTGCGGCTTGAATGGATTTCAAACGAGCATTCACCTAAAAGTTTCCAAATAAACTATCAATGCAAACAAAGCCGAGGGCCCAAAACTATTGTATAGAATGTGCTGTAAGAATCGTTACACCATAAATCGCAGCAAACAAAAATCAAAGGCTGAAATCTAAAAAAAATGTCCCAAAGTTCACACAGGAGAGAAGAGCATATGGTAAAAATAAACGTTGATTGGAAAGGAGGACATTCTACAATATTTCTACTACTAATAACGTATCTTCGACTTGCCAAGAATTTATTTAACGATGGTATCATCATCATGGAACGATGCATTATTGACAGCCCTGTCTCCTCAGTACTGTGCGTATCAGCGTTTTGACTGGAATGAAATAAGCTTGGTTCAATGACTGGAAAAAAATCATGAATTTCAGCATCACTTTTTTAATTTTCCTTCGCAAGCTCTAAAATACGATTGCCTACATTCTTTCTTTCGTAGGCTCGCGATCTTTCCGCAGTACTACGCTCATTTTTGACGTCCGTTCGATCCTTATCTATCTACGACACAAACTTATCAGAATAGCATCACAGATATCACTGGATCACAACTTTCTAATTCTACTGGACGTCAACTTGTTTTATCATAATAATAATCCCACTTCAAAATATATATATACACGAATACTTATGCACATATAAATATGTACTATGCGTAACCAGATGCAAATAAAAATAAACGAAGATCGAACAAGCTTTCAATATTGTTGACAATAAGTGGAAGCAACGCAATGTGACGTTTACGAATGCAAATTTGTCAATATTATTATAATTATTGTAGATGCCTGTTGAAAAACAATTGTTCATGATAACATTCCGTTGACAGCTCGATGTCTTTCGCAAACGTAATTCGTTGGTATCTTTTTCTCGTGAGTTGGAGTTTGGAGGAACATTTGTTAAAATCCGGTAATTCAAAATATTTGGATGTAGTTTGATCGCACCGCAATCAATTTTCCGATTAATATGTACGAGACATCTATAGAGGATTGCGGGTCGGTTTTTTTACCACAGGTCAACAAACGATGCAGTTAATGATTCGATACGTACCGCGAATCGAACGAAATGCTTCGACTAAACTACAATTAGGTTTCTATAATTAATTGAGCCCATGACTGGTGAGATCCTGCATTTCTAACCTAAATTTACAGTCCCTCATTGACCTGTACGACGATGCTGTCACTGCTCGCTCGCGTGTACTCAGGGTTGCCTGACAATAGGCGCGTTGACTATGGTTTTCGAGGAGCTACGCGTTTCTTGCTATTTCGTTGATCAAAATTACTTCGAGATACATTTTCATGAATGCGTAGAAATTTGTCTATCCCTCATATATTACGTGTTACGATTATCTGAACGATTTCGCATCATTAGTCTCGGCGCAATGAGATATGCTGTGTTTTCGGTGTGCTACGCGCGTCAGGCGATTCACGGGCATGAGATTTTATATCGTTGGAACGCGGTGAAACGAATTCTGGTGACGCTATTCGAGAGAAAAGACACCGCCTCTCAAACTGGTCGACGAATTGAGTCGGTGAAGTTTTTTTATCCAACTGGAATGCAATGGCGCTGAGCAACCATTTAGACTTTTACTAGATCTACGTTGAAAATGAGCGGAGATATAAAATAGCGACGAAATGAGGAAGAAAATACGGAAGGGACAGATTTTGTCGAAATTCTACTGATGATATCGCGTTTCTTCGATCCTCGTAGTTATGTCTCTTACTTGATACGTGTCTAGATATACTTCTGCATACCGCATTACGACAATTGTAATAATTTCTTCGATATTCGTCGACAAATGACAATATTCTCATGTCGGTGTCGGTATTCTTGGTATTTAAGAAGGAATTTGTAAATATAACGTCGCAGAACGAAAAATACATTATTTCAAAGTTTTAAATGTTACCGGAAATTTTCAGCAAAAAATATGACAATTTCGAAACTATTTATTCAAGTTTTTCGCCTTCTTATTTTCGTTACCTTTGTTTTTGGCGATATCGAAATTGCGTATCTCTAAATCATCCGATATTTCATATTTCAGAAATAATTTCGTATGGTAATTTCACTCACGTAGTGTATGGTGCGATCAGCGTAAGCCAATCAACGTTCAGAAAGGTCAGAATTTGAACGAGTTACGCCCGCGAATCGTAGAATCCTGTAACATTTCTCGCCACCAGAGACAGTAGACAGTCGGCACGGAGCGTCCGAGTGGGGGTTGGTGATCTTCACTTGACACCGTAACGTTTCGAGATTTCTCATCGTTATTGTTGATAAAATAGAAAGAAGTGACGTGTAAGGACGGCGCAGAGTATCACCAGACGAGTAAGTAATTCGTACATATCGATAATTCCGATCATTCATAACTGTAGAACCAAGAAATGTATTCGGGATCGTGCGTATGACGTGACGCGTGAATCTCGCGTTAGGTCAACCGTTTGTTTACTATCTAAAGACCAGAAATTGGCATATTAGGCTAGTTTCTCGTTACATTTCAGTAGAATCCTTAGATTTTGTGAGAAAATCATTTCGCTCGCCTCCCAAAGTCGGCGACGTGTGATCGTAATTTGTCTTGTTTTCTAGCTAGATAGAATTAGAAGTGCCGAAATCGTGTCTGATAAATGAGGATGGTCATTTATCATCAATATTGCTGAAATTTGTCGTATTACGGTGCAAAATTATTTCAATATGTCATCGTAATTGAACCGATGGCGTCACTTGATTGTCATTTGTTTCTCATTTCCCTCCGAAATTTGGCGTCACTTGATCGTCATTTGTTTCTCATTTCCCTCCGAAAGTTGGCGTCACTCGATCGTCATTTGTTTCTCATTTCCCTCCGAAATTTGGCGTCACTCGATAGTCATTTGTCTTATTCCTGCCAGTTGTAACAGCATCAGCGAATCCCGATCGAGCATTGCGTAATCGTGATTGTCATTGGTTGCCAAACTCTGATCGCGATCGTCTCCTGTTTTCAACGGTTTTTCTGCCAGTGCATCAAAAGTGGATTTCTCGAGTGCTTTTTTCGCCTGTTTCGTTCACATAAACCGCCCTCGTCGCCTCTGTCATTCACGATTGTGTGTAAAGAACGATGCCGTCGAATAGAAAGCAGATTATTATGCGATCGTATGACGAGGTAAGATATTCAACTCGAAATTGCGTTCTTCCATCACCGCAATACCATTTGTTCGTGATCCACTTTTTGGACCGATCTTTTCAAATGATGTGCTTTTCTATTGAATCTAGCGAATTTTTTGAAAGTTGAGGCTGAATGTTTTCGAAAGAACGTCATCATCAATGAATAATTACCTGAAATCCGTTAGAATTTGCTTGCAAATATACTTATGCAAGCAAACATACCAAGCGTATGTTTGAAAATATTCATATTAAGCTCAACAGCTTACAATTTGATATTTTTCTTTTCGTTATTTTCATTCACTCATATATTCTTCACATTTTTCAATACCAACGTATCATGAAAATAATCACAATATCAAATTTTATTGATTATCATAAAGCTATAATGACTAGTATTGATATTTCAATTTAACACTATGTGAATATTTCCAGGTATCCTGATCGGTCGATATTGAGCTTCAATTACACTCAGCATTCGAGACCATTCGACTTCCATGCAGATTTCTAGTGGCACCACCAAAATTACACGGCTGACGACAAAAAGGGTGAGTAATTAATTCGTCGTAACGCGCGAGAAAGATTCGAATAAGGCAATCGCTCGACAAAGACTGCCTGTTTTTTTTTTGCCTGACGTTATCCTTCGATATACGATTTCGAAAAGAGATAACCTCGCATATTGACAATTATCTGTAACATGGCTTTTACAGAATATTAATTGTTCTCTCTAAGGCCAATTTCTTTTGTGTTTTTTATCTTGGTGTCGTTAAGCAAGAGCGTTTTAAAATAAAAGATATCGTATAGTTCCTCTGGAAATGCCACTTTTGAAATTTGTGAAAATCTACTTATTGCTGATGCGATTTGTCTGCTATGCACATTTAAATCTACGTGCATTTATTTCTGGAGCGTGTGTTTTACTAGAAATGGCATTATGTGTTTCTCTCAAGGTAAGTTGAACAGCCCGTTAAAAAACTATAAATGAAATAAGTTTTCTGAAATGAATTTTCATAACGCTGAATATTTTATCGGAATGTGCTGTCATCAGAAGGGAGGAGTGCTCAGAATATGGCATGTTTGAACACAATTCTTCGACGAGCATCAGCAGAAAGGAAGGTATCCGGAAGATTTCAAACTTCACATTCAAAAGTTGTACCTTTTTCATCCTTGGAAAGATAACGGCGTGGACGTAGCCAGGCAGATGAGCATGGAATGGCAAGCTCACAGCTGACACGCAAACGCAGTCCTGTAAACTCACTGGAGTGGGGATAAGAATATCAGCTGACTTTTCAATTTTTTTATTCTAATGGCCGACAAAATCATGGGCGGGGATGCTGTGAAACCACGAGAAAACAACGAAAATGAGGAGAACAGCGTTGACATGGAAGATGAGGAGGATAGCATCAACGAAGAGGGTAGATCACTTTCGCAAGTGAATTATGAGTATAAGATTCCATTCTCCAAGTGTCAAAAATGTTGACTTGACAATCTAACCTCGAAGCAAACTGTCTTGTGAACGGAAATAATGATTGTTTACTTATAAAAATTGATATTTGCTGTACGCGATAGTAGCTTTTTATTTCAAATGGATGTTTAGACTTTATTATACATGAGCGAGTTACGAATGACAAATGGTGCTCTTTCAGAATTTTTGGCCATCAATGCTCAACTGGATCAATTGAACTCTGCCTTGGATACCCTGGAGCAAAAAAACGACTCCATACACGCGGAGCTGATCGACTTATTAAAGTCTAATCGGGAAGCTCGCGAGCAGTTTCAAGAATCCCAAAAGCAAGCGAAAGAGGAACCTGAAAAATCCAATCCTTAACGTTTTCCTTCATCAAGAATTCCATTATGCTTGTTCGTCAAATAACGTATCTATCCACGTTGAACAATTCCAGGCATTTGTTTCTGTCAAATTTAATCTTGTTTAGCCGGTTGATTTACCAACCGGGCAAAGAATTATGCTGTTAGATATAAAGATAGACAATATTTATTCCATACAGGGCAAGAAAAAGAGCAACAGGCTTTAAAAAGTCGTAAAAACATGATTTTTATTAATTGCTCTTGACTTAAATCACTTAAGTGATGTACCAGTTTTGCTCCTCGATAGCAATACACAGGGCAAAAGAAGGAATAAATATTCTTGTATAAAGCATTTTACTTCTGCTTTCATTCTATGCCGGCAACTTTCACATTCCAAATTTCGTGAACCGGCGCGCTAGTACTATTCTGTGCCAACTGTTACAATTGTTCAGACCTTTACAGAATATGTTCCACATAATTGTCTGGATCAGCGCCGAGTAGCATCAAGTTTTTGAAAATGTCAGTATCCACTTCTACGATTATTTTCACGTTTGGTTTATTAAGTTTCAAGTGATCTAGAACAACTTGGCCTCGAGTTTTCAAGCCACTCAATTCAACATCGGCGTGATGTTCTATCGTTTTTACTGCGATATCCGGTCGAAGAAAAATTGCAGCTAAGAAAGCGTCGCAAGGACTATAATTGTCGATTCCTTTTTTCTCCCGCCGCAACCAAATTCCGTTTTCAATGTCGTCGACGAATTTCTTTCGCGATGTCTTCAACTCGCCAAAGACGTTATAGCGCCATTCCTAAAACGACATTATTCCACGTACTTCGTTCACAGTTTGCCATACGAATATTATCAGTCAACGGCTGGGATTAAAACAAATGGAATTCGCAATGATCGTAAAGTGTCGACTCACAGGTGATATTTTAGCTTTGAGACAAGTTTCCCAGGGTAAAATCCAGTGTGGTTTTGTGGCATTGGCTAATACAACGTGCGCACTTTCTGGATCGGCAAAAAAATTGAATTCTGCTTGCGACGTGATGTTTCCTTGACCTAGAGAATTTAGTTATGTGAATCGTTTCTGTGTTCTCTTGTAAATCCAGAAATCAACAATTTTCACCCGTGCTTTCTCTCTCACTCTCTCACACTGTTGGAGTTTCGATTATGTTCCTACGAAACATCATTTACCGGTGTAATTTCCACCCATGATGAAAATATCTTTGACGTTGCCAATGAATTCCTGATACATTCTGATAGCCAAAGCTATATTAGTCAACGGTCCTAGACAAATGATGGAAATTTGGCCTGCAAAGTAGCAATGCGATTTAAAGCTATCGACAAATTAATACTCTGATATTCTGTGAATCAGATTTTCTGAAATTATCTTACCTGGATGTTCCGAAACGATTCGATTGAGAGCATGGACCGCGTGTTCCTCTTTCAGTCGACTAACATCAGGTTTATGTTGGAAGACATCTCCGAGACCATCCGCACCGTGGAAAAGTTCGTTAGCAGCTATTTTGGCATTTTCTGTATCCAAAAATTGGGCATAGGCACCCTTGTAGACTGGAATCTAATCATTGTCGATACCCCAGTTAAATCTTACTTCCTTTGTTTGGTTTTTTGCTTTTTTTTATCGCTTGCAAACTTACATCCAGCGAGTCGCAAGCCTGGAGGGTTCGAAACACGTTGGTAACAACATTGTCAATCACCGTATTACCGTTGACACACGTTATGCCGAGTAACTCTATTTTTGATAATTTGTGCGCGGTTGTGAGTATCATCAATGCTACCGCGTCGTCGATTCCCGCATCGCAGTCCACGATCACACGTTTCTTCTCCATGTTTCCTACCGAACTGTTGACTCATGGAACCTACAACATGAATACAACATACATAAGTGAAATTCATAGGACCATTAAATCTTCCCGCCTCCCAAGTCCAAAGTTTGCAATTGCGCAATAATACAGTGTGCTCTACATTCTGCTAATACTGGTCATCGCTGATAAGACGGATTGAAGTTCAGGTTTTTTCGCTGCAGTTTCTATCGAAATACGTTGAATATGCTACGATCTTGTACAAAAAATAAATAGAAAAAATGAAACGAATATTTTTTTGGCGAACAGCATAAAAGTTACACATCAACTTCGTTGTCGTTACGATTCAAAAGAAAAATCAAAGACATTTTCGTACAGAGAATCACCGATGAAAGTACAGACAAATATTTTTAAGCCTGGGAATTCGAAATTGGATGCAGTTTCATTATTTGATTAAATACTATGCCTTAGATTATTCTACGGGACGCGGTGGTCCTAAAAATATATGGGACACACTCGAACGCAAATAATTCTAAGGACGACATCGTACCGGCAATAATGGCCCGAGTTCCACGCGTTACAGTTGGATCATACATCTGTTTCTTACTCGCATGTACTTTTTATAAACATTACACACTCATCCAACAGCCCGAGAGAGTTTGAGCGCTTGGCATTCGTTGCGTTAACAGACTACTAGCGATCCTCGCGGTTTCTACCAAGTACTAAAACACTGATATACATATATGTGCATCAGGGTGATTCAAGCAAGAAAAAAAGTTCTTCCAAAGAGGCTTAAAAGCTTCGTTTAGGCATAAAAATAAGTCGCTGACAACATGAGCTCTTAATATTAATATTAAGATAGTCCACGTCGCACTTTTTTATTTTCCATAGGAATAAGCAGGAACACTTTCTGTTCCTGCTGATTTTTATAACGACCTGATGGTGCGTGTTAAAAAAAAGTCTACGTACATATTTTTGTAAAGAATTTAACGTCCTGCAAAAAGCACCTCTTAGTATTTTTCTCTAAATTCATTGGTTCAAAGGTTATTCAATTGCTGTGCGCGAAGAGAGTTTATTTCGTGAATCATGTGACCTTAATTTCGTTTGAAAAAACGATTCTGGAATTTCTCTTCTCCAGTAATCTTTCATACCGAATTGTACACCTCCTTTGCAAATAATTACTGATATTCGCAATCAGAGAACTTGAACCTCAGAATCATACGTTCGCTTTGATACATTTTTGAGATTATTGTCACGAGCATGTAATAAATCGGCTATTATTTTTGTTTCAGCTTTAGCAAGTGTTATTGGAAGTGCGCTGCGTTGTGAATCAGTATGTGAGGTCGCGTTTTCAACGATCGTATCGGCGTCTTCACATTGTTCGTCGCTATCAGTGCGCGCTGCCAACACACGACCTTCAACCCTGGTGAGTCGCATGCGTTGCAGTACTTCGGAATTGTTAACAATCGACACGATGGTCCGAATTGTTATATTTTCCGATGTCTGTCTATCTGTCTCTCGCTCTTTCCTATCGCGTGGTATGATTGCATCACGAACTAACGCTTCGTGAATATTGTACATTTGTCACCTGCATTTCTTAGCTTTTGTCCGAGTAGTTTCGACGCGACGTAACGGAGAATTGCCAAACTTGCTCGTGGAATGTTCGTAGTTGATTTATCATCGATAATAATGTTTTTTTCCGTTACGAAGCAGCGAATATCGTGGCAGGAATGATTGTTGTTTATGCGATTGTCGAGACGATACACGTCTGTAATTTCGCTCTCCTTTTTTTACCATACAAGCGCATAGATGACAATCTTCCTGAGAACGTAGACGTTTCTTTTTCGAGTCTTGCAATAATAATTGATCGTTCCTTTTCCAAAATACAAGGAACCAATCTGTAATATTTGACGAACAAAGCGAAAACTGCTTTCTACGTATTTCGTGCGTTGGAAATTTTGCAAAGAACAGACTGTAGAATCGAATAAGAATTACCAAGTTTTGCTAGAGTTCAAAGTATAAAATCTTTTATTCAACGTCATAGCAGCCCGATTAGCTACTCAAGTAAATTGCAAGGATGTCTAACCTTTCTAATTATCCCAACAGGTTTTACAGGTACGAAACAGTAAGTTTAAATCCACGGTATGAATGCGAGCGACGAGCATGCATGAGATCTCTTCTTTTCGTTGGATGTAGGTGTCAGGTAGGGACCAGTTCATTCA
Source organism: Arge pagana (assembly GCA_963969455.1). Taxonomy (NCBI): domain Eukaryota; kingdom Metazoa; phylum Arthropoda; class Insecta; order Hymenoptera; family Argidae; genus Arge; species Arge pagana. The sequence continues at coordinate 1,397,413 of OZ018313.1, read as the reverse complement.
GGCGCGCGCGAGAACTGGGAACGCGAATTTTGGGTGTGTGTGTGTGTATGTACGTGTGAGAGAGATGTATGCCAATTTTAATTCTAAGTCCGATGGGTGGGCGGGAAACAGAACGGGTAGACAGGTCGCGAGTATCTAGTAATCTTTTTCTCTCAATTGTGTTTCACAGCGTCGAATTGCTACAGAAAAATCGACATCACATGTCCGACATGTGATGTCGAGAGAAAAATATTTCTTCCACTTCGTCAAAGTTCTGACGAAGAACGAGAGTTCCTTTACCGTCGAATCACTTTGATGCGATGCGTAGCAATTCGAATGGACTCTGCGTCGCTGGCCCCGAGTTTTCGTGGTGCTCGGGGCTACGCGACGCTTTCCGAGTCCGAAGACATCACTGAAGCGGACCACCGGCAATCATACCACCAAAAATGCATGCGCTTTTCCTTCCTTTTTCCGCTACGATTTTTTGACTTGATGAATTTGATGTGTTTTGCAAACATTTTTCAAATCGTTGAACCCTCGCCTATCGATGAAATCGATGCGATGACGATAAATCGAATTGATTCGATGAATCGAGTGTGTCGCCATGTGCAATTAGATGTTTGGTATGCGTCAATAAGCTGCGCATGCGCAGCTCATCGGCATCCATGAGGTTCAATAAATAGTATAACGTCTCCGAAGATTTTGACAAGTGTTTGCATGAAAGTAGCTAAAATGCTCCCAACTCGTCGCTTGACGAGATATTGCTGAATAGCATTCGATAGTGAAAAATATTTAACCGAATTTGTCAATCTAGAAATTACAGGACGTCGAATCATGGATGAAGCTAAGTTTTTGAAGAGGTAAGATTGACAGGTCGTCTGACACTTGTGACGCGAAATGCTGGATCTCTTATTTTGAAATGAAGAATAACAAACTTCTACATTTTTAGGAAAGTTAGATCGGGCAATTTGGATGTTCACCCGACGGAAAAAGCCTTGGTTGTCAATTATGACGTCGAAGCGTTGATTCTCGGCGAACTCGGTGATCCGATGCTTGGTGACCGTAAAGTATGAGGGTATTTCATTTTACTACATAATTCCCTGCAACTAAAAATACTGAAAAATGTTTTCGTATGGTTCCAGGAATGCCAGAAAATTATACGCTTGAAAAGCTTGAATGCTGATACTAATGTTGCGCTTCTTGCTAAGGAAGTTATGGAAAAATGCAGCTTGATTCACGAATCTAAATTGCCGGAGGTCGAACAACTTATATATTATCTTCAAACACGTCGAACGACGAGCGACGGTTCTGGTACTTGTTCGTTTACTTGGGTGTTATACGGTGGCTAATTCCTTAGAGCTTGGTCTGCTGAAATTGCACGTATCGATTTGGATTTAAAGTTCCTCTCGATCAGCGTAGCATCGTTCGTTGTTGATAAACTGTTGCGTTAAACCCGACTTCTCTCTACTTCCATATTTTGTCACTGGATGTTTTTCTTATACATTCCAACGTCAATTTATCGGTCTGTGCTTATTTACAGATCCCGTTGCGTTGTTATTTCAAATATATATTCGCGTGCTTATATTCATCAAACGTATGTTTTATACACGACGAGTTTCTGAGATTGGTCAGGGGTTAAAGATATTCGTCGAATCAAAAAGGGTTCTTAGGGGCATTTTTCGAATGCAACTTTAATGCCCAAAAATCATTGTTTCTTCTTCGTTTTTCCAAGTAGACGAAAACAATTCGCAACTTTCGAGACCCACGTCGTCAAACTCTATGAATACTGAGAATGGTGAAATCGAACGAGCAGTGATAAGTAATATAGACAGTTATATCGAATTGATGTACGAGGAAATACCAGGAAAGATCAAAGGATCTTCGTTGATTCTTCAGCTAGCAAGAGTGCCGGATAATCTCTTAGAATTGACGAAAAATGGTTTGTATTCTCGTGTTCTTTCGCGTCGAGTCCCAAATCGTAGACGTTCGTGTAAATAGATTGAATTTTTACAGAATCTCTTCTGAGCGCGCTCGCAAGAGTATTACGAGAAGACTGGAGACGAAGTATAGAATTATCAACTAATATTGTATACATATTTTTCTGCTTTTCAACTTATAGCCAATTCCACGGAATCGTTCTAGAATACAGGGTAAGCGATTTATTGACAACTAAATTGTAACATTCTGAATTTGGATAATTCGATAGATTGGTTCCTTGTGTATGGATATTATTGACTTTGAACTGCGTCGTTACGACCAATGGAAAGAAGATATGGAGAAACGCAGACGTCACTTTGAAAATACGACCGGTTTGTCACTGTATCCCGTGGAAAACGGTAGCAATTCGGAAAAGAAAGTAAAAACTAACGAAGATATATGGAACGCCGACGGGCCGTTGGATTTCGAGGTGAAACGACGTTCCGTTGAGATATCGTTGAGCGTGACAGACATGGATGTGAAAAAGATGAAAGAGGAGTTGGAAAAGAGCCGGAAGAAGTTTAAAAGTTTAACAAAGAAGCAGGAACAGCTGTTGCGCGTCGCATTTTATCTGCTTCTAAATATCGCTGAGAATACGGAAGTTGAACGTAAAATGAGGAAGAAAAACGTGATTGGAATGCTTATAAAAACTCTCGACCGCACGAATACGGATCTATTGATCTTAGTTGTTACGTTTCTGAAGAAATTATCAATATTTCGCGAAAATAAGGATTTGATGGTAGGTATCGTCAAGAATTTTGTTTACACAGTGCCGATGCGACTGTCGACTCATCGCTTCGTCGTTTCCCAGGCCGAATTGAACGTGATCGAAAAACTGCCCAGGCTTCTTCATAACAGCAACACAGACTTGATTCAAAGCACTTTGAAATTGTCGTTTAATTTGTCGTTCGATACTAAATTGAGGAGCAAAATGATACGAGTTGGACTGTTGCCAAAATTGGTCACGCTACTGATACAAAGTAAGAAAAGCTACTGTCGCAACTAAAGAAGCGACTTCCGGTATTGGAAAAACGAGATTCCATTATTTTTATTACCTTCCTCAGGTGAGATAAAAAATAAGACAACAATACTTGGATTACTTTACCATTTGAGTATGGATGACAAAGTGAAATCCATGTTCACGTACACCGATTGCATTCCGATGGTAAATTCTTTTTCCCGACATCACTCCATAGCTCGATTCGAGACTTGAATTTATTTCTCTAAACTGTTCCTATTTTAGGTAACCGACATGATTCTAGTATCTGCTGATAGTCAGATAAAACCGGAATTAATAGCTTTGTGTATAAATTTGGCAGCAAACAAACGAAACGCTCAACTGATGGTCGAAAATAATTCTTTGCAAGGACTGATTAGCAGAGCCTTCCGTACTCAAGATCCACTCGTTATGAAAATGATACGCAATATATCGCAGCACGATTCTACCAAAGAAAGTTTCATTGTGAGCGCGTCGTTATTAACTTTCATTCGCTGTACGCATATCCTCGATTAATCGAATGTTTTTCATTCGTCGTCAGGAATTTGTCGGAGACTTTGCGACCGCGCTCACCCAATCGGACTCCCAAGACTTCGTTTTAGAAATCGTCGGCATACTTGGCAATCTCACTCTGCCCGATCTCGATTACTCCCAAATACTTCAACGCTGCAATCTCATACCTTGGATTCGAAATAATCTCGTGCCTGGTAATCACTAGAATTTTTTCCACATCTAATCTAAGCTTGCTTACGCTTGGAAAATTCCCAATAACGATGACGCGATTTTACTTCAAGGTAAAGCGCAAGATGATTTGGTTCTGGAAGTTGTTATATTTTTGGGTACTGCTGCTTGCGACGAAATGTGTGCTCGACTCATGTGTAAAGCTGACATTTTGTTGTCGCTCATCGAATTGCTAAAGGGTGAGGAAAACCGTACCATTTGTTCTTGAAATTCATTTATATACTCGTCGTAACCGCAAGTCCGAACATTTCCAACGTTATTTCATCGATTGTCTTTTGTTGTCGCGAGCCGAACCGAAGCTCGTACGTATGCCAAGCAATTGGATATAAATTGTTTTTCTACGCAGCGAAACAAGAAGACGACGAGATGGTCCTGCAAATAATCTACGTTTTCTACCAAATCGCCAAGCACGACTCGACACGAGATTATTTGATCAGAGAAACGGGGAACGGTAATACTACTTCGAAAGCTCGAGAAGCGAACAACACAATCGACCAATTACACTTTCTTTTTTCACAGAAGCACCAGGTTACCTCATCGATCTGATGCACGACAAAAATCCAATGATTCGCAAAGTATGCGATGCTTGTTTGGATGTCATTGCGGTAAATACTTTTCAGACTCGAGCGAATGCAAATGATCTTGGCAGCTTTTCTTATCGATTCACCATTTAGCTATGCGACAAAGACTGGGCAGCGAGAATCAAGGTGGAGAAATTTCGATCCCACAATCAACAATGGCTAGAAATGGTCGAGTCCGTAGCGTTGGATCCAGCTAATCATTCGATGCCGGACGACGACGAAGGCTTGCCACCATTCATGAGCGGAGATTTGCTCAAGCATACGATTCTCTTCCCGACAGGAAACCAAATGTCGTTCAGCGGAGAAGACGTTGATGGAATTGTTACCAAAGCTTCGTCCGACTCATCTGAGAATCATAGTCGTCCGGTCAGCCGGTACGTGGAATTTACGTTTCATTTATTCAATTGTCCCCGTCGCAGCATTAATCTATCACAGTATCATACGTTTGCTTGTACATGCACATTCGCACGTGCATCGTTATCCGTTGTTTTTATCTGGGATGTAAAGTGGCAAATGCCTATTGTTTTTGAAAATGCAGGTACAGCAGAGATTTCGACGAGATTGGAGAAATGATGGCACGTTCCAAGTCTCGAATGTCCATCGGTTCCGGAATCGAAGATTTCCACCACAATTCGAGAATGAAATTCAGCGAGTCGGACATGTCGCACGTTCTTATATAAGAACGGACGTGCATTATATTTGGTTCGTTCCACAATCCCACGAAATACTCGTCTTGCAACAAAGCAATATTTATACATTACCTAGATGACAAATCAATTCCTCTGGCATCGCTGCTACTTTTTTGTCGACATTTTTTGTTTTTTAAATATTTATTCGAACAGTCTAGTCGTAATTTTAACAAGCATCATGGCATTTACTCTAGTTAAGCATATATTATTTCGACTTTTATGGAATGAAACACATTTATGCGTCGCCAAGCAATTCTGTTTCGATCCTAATTGTCTCGAGGTTTTTAAAAATATCCTTCCTTCGTTTTCGATTCGAATCGATCGTTATCGACGATCATTTTCAAACTGTGTGCCGAAGAAAAAAATACTTTCCTATTTCCATATCATGAAAAAATGATTTTTTATCCGCAATTCCTGTTTTCCCTACAATTGCAATTACATCGATGTCTCTATAATTGGCAGAATGCCACGCGAAACCACATGAAAATTGATACGTAATAAAAATGGATATTTCGACGACGAAGTCGATAGTCTTGAGCTTTCTCGCGTAGCGAATCGCCAAATGTCCACGATGAGATAAGGTAAGGATGTTGGATTGAAATGTGCAAGAAAATCAAGAGGCGTTCAGTTTTCACAGAGAGATTCGACTTTTATTGTTAGAGCTCAGACTCGTTCTTACGACACACTCGCCATCGGGTTTCAGGAAAATAGCGTAGCTGTTGTCACCGTCGACGTAGAAACCGTGCTCCTTCAAGTCCCAGCTGACCGGACTGTCTTGAAATCCTTGAATATCTATGGCAGCCCAAGGCAACGTAGGTCTGCTTCGAACGTACCGCAAAAGCTCTTGAAAAATCTCGTCGACTTGTTTTCGCGTCACAAATCCTGTCCACTGTACCAAGCAAGCTTGTCCAACCGGCATCGATGGTTCAGGAGTACGATATTCGCTGACGTACGAATTTTCAGACGAGTTATGTCTGAAACGTTTCGAAAAAGAAGTTTACATGGATGAAAATGTCATCGGAGCATCGTATCTTAAAAGATTTGTTCTCACAATTCACCGTCGACGCAAAACAAGCCGAGCCATTCGAAAAGTTTCTCGATGTCGGTTCGAGAGTCGACGATCGGTATTGCGAGCGAGTATTTGTTACGCTGCGTCGGTCTCTGACGACACAACTTCACCTCGTATCGCCTCTTGTGAAACCAAGCTGCTATCGACGAAGGACACAACCTGACGTCTGAAAATATGATTTTTCATTCCAATGAAGATAGAAGCGGAGAATCGTAACGAACTTTCTGCTCTACTCGATGAGCAAGAACAATTGATTACTGATTGGTTTCTTTTCTTTTTTGCCTTTTATATCTCCGATGCAGAAAAATGAATTTCAACGTTAGATGAGCAAAGTCATGTTATTTCTGTGGTTGTTGTCCCGTTAGGTATTGTCCTTTTGTCGAGAAGTGAGAAGAATGAGAGACAGATACCTGGGGAATTCCAAGCAAAAATCACATCGAAAGTTTGGTCGAGGTTCTCGCTTAAGCATCGTCTGACTCGTTCGTAGTTCTTCTTTCCCGGGCAAAAATGTTCATCCTTCAAATCAGTCTTGACGACTACTCGACCGGCAAAGGAAACAAATTAACAAAAATGTTGGTGACGATAAACGCTGACAGCGAACAGAAAAAAATAACGATATACGATAAATATCAATGAACGCGGTAAGGGAAATTATTTGTTCGGGGCTGAAAGAAATTGTAATCGATGCTTAAAGATGTATAATATATTCTTGTCGCCTCGTAACGTCTACGATCAGCAAAGTAAATACATGGATATATGTATAAAAAAATGCCAACACTCCCAACCAGTAGAAATGTGAATTGGATGTAAAAAACCGATTTAGGCACTTAATTAGACTCAACGATTAATAATATTGACAATATCGATATGACTAGTGTACAGATATCGTTGAAACCGAATTAAATAAAACGATCTTGTCCTCTTCGAGCGATTCGTTCGTTTGACACGTGAGATTAATTTCTTACAGTCCTAAGATCATTATCCATCGGATGAATGAGACGCTGGATAATTGTTGCGGATAAACATTCAGGTTCCATAATACAAATGGAAGTCGATTATTATTAGTCTTTCTTCTTTCTTATAAAAGTGCAAATGTTTCGTTTTCTTTGTAAAATTTTACAAAATAGACATCGTTCAGTCATTCAAGACAGGGTATCAAAAAATACCCACGCGTCGTTGTCCACAGTTTCTTCTTCGAGAACAATTCAGCGAAAAATCACAACTCTTATCGAACCCCCGAGGCAATATGTTTTTCTTCTCGTCGCGTCTCAATTTTCATTCCGCCCTCACCGTATTTTTTCGTTATCTCGAGTTTCGGTCACCCGATGTAATATTTGTCCTCTCTGTCAATTTAAAAAAATCTCGAAATTATAGATCAATGGAAAAGTGCGAGTCGATGCTGATTTTATCTTCCAACTGACCGCAATTCAATATTTTTTCTCTCCGTTAAAACAGTTTTCTCCTTTCGTTGTCAATTTTCTTTCGCTCCGTGTTCCCTTTCCTCGTCTAATAACCACTCACTTCTCATCTAGTCCGGATGTTTCCGCCTCTCGCGTAAATCATCTTCCCGTACCATTCTCTGTTTTACCTCGACTCTAATATTCCATTCCGCTTTTCAACACGTTTCCTTCGACGGATTCCAACTACGTCGAAGTTGCAATTTTCGGTACCTAAAGTTGGGAGTTACGCCAACGACAGCGTGGGACTAGTGTCAACGTCGATATTATTAATCTTAACTTCACCGCGAAAATTAACCAACTCTTCCATGGAAATTCCTTGCCAACTTTCCAGCTCCGACAAGCGTCTTAAATTATCACATTTCTGCATTAGCAGTTTCACCGTTTTCATCGACAGATCGTCGCTGTACAAAATCTTTAGTTCTTCCAGTTTGTTCATAGGGTTCTGGGCGAGAACACGAGCCATAGCGTCGTCCCCGATACCGGTGGAAGATCCCAACTGAATACACTTGATGTTGATGCAATGAGCGAGCAAGAACTCCAAGTACACGTGAGCACAATCCGCGACGCACTTTATTCGTTCGAGGTACTTGAAAGGTGGCACGAACAGTCCGTCCCTACAAGTGCCACCACGTTCGGAGAACTCGCAGTTGTAGAGGACGAGGTTGCGTAACTTGGGACACGACTGGCTGATGTGGATCAGAGCAGCGAGATCAATTTCGTTAACGTGCTCCAGATGGAGGCTAACCAGTTTGCCACCTATCAGCTGGAGGAGATCTCGCACATGATCGGTGAAAAAATTGCAGCACAACAACTTCAAATCGGTGAGATTGTTGAGGGCTGTCAGCACGAGCAAGTCGTTTATCGCCTGGTCGTGCATGATGCAAACTTTGGTTAAATTTGGACACATGTCGACGAGTAGATGAAGATGCTCCGTTACTATGTCGCGGCTGTCGAAGATTCTCAGATTCAACGGCTTGGTCCAGTCGCCGAACGATCGTAGGTGCTCTAAAACGTGGCCGAAGTCGTCGCATCGACCGATGTCCTCCAGGCCGGAGTGCCGGAGGAGCAGCTCGGCGTAGCCGGCGATGGACACGGAGGTCTGGAACAGGTGTACGTCCCGCAGCTGCCAGGATTTTTGGAGAACGGCGAGGCTACGATCCGTCACGGACCGGGATGCGGTCACGTCGAGTTTCTGCAATTTTGGACAATGTTGTCCCACCGCGGCGATTATGTTGTCCGTGCAGTCGAAGCACAACGTGAACGAGATCAAGTTCGGCATGCCGGTGACACCTCCGACGATCATTTTTTCGATGTCCGACGTTTTGCACCCAGCAGAACCGGCGCCCAAGTCCAGAACTTCCAGCCCGGTCATGGAATGCAGATTTTTATACAACACGTGACGCATCATTTTAGGCCACAGAGGAAACTCCATGCTTCGCAGGTGAGAATGTATAGCGACCGCCGTCAAATTAACGACCACGTTCAAATCTGTCAAGTCGCTGTAGTTCCTCTTCGTTTCGTTTATCAGATTCGATATGGACTTCAACGCCTCGGAAGACATTCGATCGGACAGATACCACGGAACGCTGGTACTCAGCAGCTGCTTCAGCCATCCGAGCCACGCGCCCAACATCGCCATTCCCCGTGCCGGGTCGGTCAGCGATATCGTACGAACTGGTCGTACGACGCGACGCCCTACGTCCGTTACGAACCGGCCCACCGATCGCAGGGCCAATTCCTCCAACGTCGGCACTCGGCGTTTCTTTGGCATTTCAACGCTTTTCTTTCTTTTTCTCTTTTTGTTCGACACCTTTGTCTCGTTACTGAAACTACTGTGAAATTATTTCCAGACGACGAACTCACCGAATCTGTTCTTTGACTTACGGTCAAAGAACGATGGTTTCCCTTCCAACCCGAGCTTTTGGAAATCCTCCTTCAACAGCGAGAGAATCAAGTGGCCGGTGGGTGTCAAAGCCAGCGCGTTACACGTGTCGACGTCGCATCCGATCGCCAGGAGGGTAACTTCGCCTGCAACAATCGCAGACGCGAGCGGATGGATATTTGCCGGGCCGTTGGTTCGATCGTTCGTCGACAATTACCTCGCTTGACGAACGCTTCGACGAACTCTTTGTCGATCAGATCCACGACCCTGAGTCCGTCGACTCTGTAGTAGTCGGAATCTTGGGAGAAATTCTCCAAGAATTGTGGCGGTAAGGTGACGGTGTCCGGAAGAACTATGGTTACCTGCGACGAAAGAGGATCGAATGGAAAAGATGAGAGTGACAACGATCGAAGAGATGAGGGCGAGCGATTTCGCACCCACGCTTACCGAGTGATTGTAATAATGCTTGTTTATAATGTTCGACACCGTCTTCTTTGTTTGACAATTCGAATGGTCGACCTTGAAACTATGCTGCGGGGCTTTAAAGTCCCACACCTCCGGGCACAGCATTTCCCGAAAGGTCCAAAAATACTATTTCTACTGTCACCAATTTATACATGCGGCTACGATTCTTATGTAATTCGTTTACAAGCTATTTTCGATTTTAACAGCTGCCCGTGGCCGACCACCGAGCACCGACACCGACGAGGAGACGAGGTTCTCGCGGCTCGTCTTGCGCCGTACCAACTGCTCGATGCTCGTGCCTCGTTCGTGACTCGCGCGCAATTACCAGGCCAACACGCTGACCGCCGAGATTCTCAACCTCAACCTTCAACGGCACGTGAGTACTATCGACGCGACACGCGACTCTGACGCGTGCACACAGGTGTCCGGTCGGATATCGATCCCAATCTCTTTGTCTCGTTTCGTCGGCTTTGTTTCCTTTGATTCGAGGCTCGCTCGTTGCTTTTCATCGATCCAACTTTTCATTTTCTCCCCGAGCCTTTATCATTTTCTAGTTCGTAGCTCCTGATACTTCATCCTCTTCCGTCTCTACAATTCGCCACTTGTTTCAGAATCGTCCATTCGTTGAACGCGAGCGGAGCCGGAATGGCATCCGCTACGTTTGCTACGCGAGTCGCGTCGTAAATTCCGGCACGTTGTCGAAGGGTGTAGTAAATGTAGGAGAAGAAGCCGCGAGGATAGTACGAAGGCTTCTGGAGCTTTACGACGGCTAGTGATATTTTTCGACGAGAATTCTTTTTTCGACTCAATTTTATCGAATAGACACGATTGTCCGCCGTCTTTCTGCCGCTCTAATGCAATGAAATGCTGCGTAATTGAAGCTTTTTGTGCGATTCTCCGGCAGTCATCGTGTCGTCATCGGTGTAAATTCGGTTGTCTAGCGAAAGGCGTCTCCAGACTAGAGGTGTGCGAATCTTCGAAGCAATATTCGAATCACTCGATCATTAATTGATCAATCAGTACTTTAACTTATTAATGTCACATAAAATTATCGAACACTTGACAAAAATTATGTTATAGCAATGTATTGTAATAAGTTGTTTTTATCTGAGCAGAATTGGAGCAACAGATGAGAATAAACCAATGCGGGTTTTCTAGAATTACACTTGGCACGAAGAACTTCTTTATCTTTTGAACTTCATTAATTATCTTTCTTTTGTTTTTCTTTAAATTTATAAAAATTCGATGAAATTTCAGTTTATATGCGAGAAAAAAGTATACATATATGAGAATATTTACCTTGAATGTCAAGCCACCATGACTAATTCTATAAAATTCTATAAAATCATGAACTAACAAGTTGTCTCTGATTAGATATGCCATTATAGTTATGCTAACTAGCTAACCAATTGCTTAATACACCTAGTCATTGGAAATTCTATAAAATTATCAACTAAAAAGTTGTTTATGATTAGATATGCCATTCTAGTTATACTAACCAGCTAACCAATCGCTTAATACACCTAGTCATCAGAGATTCTATAAAATTATGAACTAAAAAGTTGTCTATGATCAGATATGCCATTCTAGTTATGCTAACCAGCTAAAGAATTGCGTAATACATCTGGACATCAGTAATTCTATAAAATTATGAACTAACAAGTTGTCTATGATTAGATATGTCTGTATATGCCTAAGTAGGTATGGAACCTATGCGTGGTAACTCCACCTGAACCTATTATACCAGGAACTGACTTGCTTGGGTTGAATTGAAATAATATCCCTGTTGAGAAAATGGTTGATTAGAAAGCAGGAGATCATTCTAGCGTTGAACCAATTACATGAGAAATTTCCACATTTGAAATTCATAGTTACCGGCGGGCCGAGTACCATCGAGACACCTCCATCTGGAATCTTCGGGTCACAAGATTTGGTCCTCTTCCACCCACTGGCATGTGTAAAATTGTACTTCGCATCTCGTAGCCTACAAGATGAACGAGTATCGAGAAATAACCGGCGCTGTGTCGTTGGATGGCGTTCGGTTGGTAGCGGTTCGACGGAGATGACGGTCACCTGTTGGAACATGCCAAATCCTCTGACCTCCGACTACGTGGTGAGTGCCACCAGCCGAGATAGACAATGCCCAGGTCGTTCGACCGGCATTACGTGTACCCTCACTACTCCATTCTCGATACTTGTTCATCTGCGAAGCATTTGCAGTACGCTTCCGCGTCGAAGGTCTTCCAGCCTTCGCACGATTCGGAAGAACTGTCGGTGGAAGATCGTCTGACCCGGTGGGCCGCGGGGGCGCTACATTTGGAGGATTACAATTATCAAGTTGTCGTGGTCAAAATCGATGATCTGGTTCGCCGGTACCGTATGCGATCCGGCCAACGCCGTAGAACGACCGCGACCACCTTCCTCGCTGGAAGAAATCGCAGCCAGCCTCGATTTGTCAATACGATCTAATATTCGCGATCTGCGGGTTACGTAATCGAAATCGGTGCCGACGTTGCTTACGCGATAGCATTTGTGAACATACAGATGATCACGCAACGGGCATGTTCCCAGAATGTACATGTTTAGTTCGCAAATATTAGACACCAAGCGTCGTAACACCCGTGACAAATATACATTATTCGTGGCAGAAGAATTGAAACATCTGCGTCTAGCAGAGTAAATTTATGTACGTGGATATATTATTTAATCTTATATTTTATTTAACAAGGTACGTCAGCCGCGGTAAGAATATATATTGCTCGTCCACGGGATCCCGGCTCACGGTTCTGGGACTGCGATTAACTCGCTTGCTGACACCATGGCTACCTCGAAAATATGCTACTTGCTGCCGATTCTGTTGACCTGGGTCGGAGTATCCGTAGCCTCCAACTTCAGTATCAAGTACGAGTGGAAGTACGTCGACTACAAATGGCAGAGCGATGCTCAGAAGAAGGAGGCCGTCGCGAGCGGAAATTACAACGCGTCGGGTATTATCATTCTCGATGCGCAGCCGCTCTTTGGTACGTAGAAAACTTGAGCTGATGCTGATCTCAGGCTTTGCGAGGTGTACGACCTGGAAAAACTCTCTTTCGGTGTACGGAAATTTTCGTCTACTTTGGCGAAGACCAGAATTCCGGCGCGGCTGCTCTCGCGAGTCGCGTGGAATATTGTAGATTCAGGACTCCGTTGTTTGCAGATGGGCGCGTGATTGTGACGCTGCCGAAAGGATTGAGCCCCAACCCCGCTAGTCTTGCGACTGTTACCAAAGAATCCGGCCCGGGCGGACCGCTGTTGGCGCCGTATCCTAATTGGTCTTACCACACGTCTCAAAATTGTTCAGGAATCACGCAGATTCGCAGAGTTGTGGTAAGTATTCGAACCAACGCATCTTTTCCCACTCATTACGAATCCACGTTTGTCCGCAGGTCGACGATTACAACAGATTGTGGGCTGTCGACACTGGTACGTCCGGTTCGACTCGCTTGTGTGCCGCTAAGATCATCGTATTCAATCTAGCCACCAACACGATACTGCAGACCATCCCAATTCCGGACACGATTTCTAAAGCTGACAACCTGCAAGTATACGCCGTCAAAACGAATGGATTTACCTTGAAGGACGTTACGGTTAGTTTTCCGGTGGTGTTCGGCAAATTTTTGTGCACCACGTGTTACATCCGATCGTGTTGACTAGGCCATTTTTTGCGTACTACAATATTAGGATGTTAAAATTACGAATCAGCTTTAACACAGGTCTGTGTTATTCCTTTCTCACGGAGCTGGACGAAATTCGTTTGTCGTTGCAGGTATACATAAGCGATTTCAGTGGACCTGCTCTCTTGATCTGGAATGGTGCGAAAATTTGGCGTTTGGAGGACGCAGTTTTTCAGCGTGACGAGAACCAGAATACTCTGAGCGTTGGAGACTACGCGATCGACTTGAGCGCCGTTGGTGGCGGCCCCAGTACCATCGAGGTACCTCCTCCTGGAATCTTCACCTCGGATCTGGTCTTTTTCAGGCCTTTGGCGTCGACGAAATTGTATTTCGCATCTCGTAGCCAGTTATTGGCTTCGGAAAGTGGATCCGTTGACTATTACGTCAGCAACTACACGATGCCGCATCAGGAAATAAACGGCGTCGTGTCATCGGATGGCATTCGGTTCGGTAGCGCTTCGACTGAAATGACGGTCACCTGCTGGAACATGCGGAATCCTCTGAGCTCCAATTACGTGGTAGAGTACAACGAATCAGAACAACCGTAAACTCGCCCTCGTTGGTTTCTTTTCCAATCGCATTGATATACTCTCGTGATTTTCAGAACTACTTCAAAACGGACAAAGAGAATTTGCAGTACATCGCAGCGTTGAAGATCTTCAGACGGTCGTGGGATTCCGAGGAACTCTGGGCCATTTCCGATCGCTTGACCAAGTGGAGTAGGGGCGCGCTGGACTTGAAGGATACCAATTACCGAATTCTGACCGCCAACGTCAAAAGCCTAGTCAAGAATACCGTATGCGATCCAGCTAAAGCGATTCGATCGCGTGCAGCCGAGGGCTGCGCTTCCTCCGTCCAACAAGACGCAACCGATGCCGGATTTTCTGCCGTGAGCGGGAGCTCGTGAGCCACGAGTTATACCAACGACGAACGCTTTCATCGGTTTCGTTCGGCTGACGGTTCCTCGCAGCTGATTGCCGCTGTTCTCGTTGCTATTACTAGCCTTAACGTCTCAGTATCGATTATGCAATTAAAACCTTGAGGTATCTACCGCAGTTATCAACGGGAGGAAATTGTTTTTTTCCGAGCTGTCCCATCTCATTTCCTTTTATGGAAAGTCAGAAATTGTTCCGATCGATGATACTGAGAAGCTTTCACGATCTCGAGAGTGAAATATGCGCGAAGAATTTCTCCACATGCGACAACTTCGAACATCAATCCTTAAAAGCTGCTCTTTGTTAAGCAGTTTTTTTTTAGTGAGTTTATCATGTCCGGAGGTAATTTGAAATTTTATTGGCATTCCGCGGAGTTGGTCTGTCGTGAGACTCTTCGTGCGCACGCTTCGCGTGATCGATGCCTCGTAGAGATAGCAGCATACTGCGCGTAAACGTGCACGTTGCAAGCGCGTTTCTGCACGACTCAACACAATTCCGAGATAAGACACATATGCATTCCGAATAAGGTGTTTCGCGTAAGTTTACGTTCTCACGGCTTTTGGAAAATGGTCGCCTCTTCGAGGACGACCCTTCGAGTATTGTCACAGTTTCCGAAGGATGTCGAGTTGTTCCATGCTCACAGCAAAAGTCGGTAGATAAATTGTACCTCGTTAGTCGCGGAGACGCACGAGTAACCGCTTAACACATTTTCGGAGTGCCAAACGTCCGCTTGCGTCGAGAATCACGAAGGCTGTGTTCCACTCGTTCGCGCGAGTGGGTCAGCTCTTCAACCGTGCATTGTGACGTAGGTATGTTATACAAATCGGTCGATACACGAGTCCGAATGCTAAGCCTTCAATGCTCGCGGCTCTCGCACCCACTGTACGAATATGCAGCGGGTCGGGTCAATATGACCCACGCGAGTACAGAAGGATTCCCGAACTTTATTCCATGGCCGCTCGTATCATTTTGAACGAAAATTGCAGCATAATATGTAATATGTAGTATACAGTGATCACATCGAAACTGTTATTGAATTAAGTGGTAACGGATAAAGACCGACGTTGCTTACGTCGCACGACAATTTGTCCACGTACGTCGACACCAGTGAGATGTCGCATATTGGTTCCACGACGGTTGCTGGGTCGCAGGCGGTACCAGCGACGATGTCGTCGACGAAACCGGACAAGATGAAGAAATTCAAGTTGTTGTCGAAGTCCATCGTCCCGGCGAAGAAGTTGAGAATGAGGTTGGACGAGACCCACAGTTTTTCTTTAGCCACCTCTCCGTCGACGACTTGTTCCAATTTCAAACCGAAGACGTAGTTCAATCTTGCCGCATCGGTTTCGAAGATATGCTGAAACACGATCGAAGAAAAGGTTTGTACAGCAACGTTCAACACCCCGGAACATCCTCGGACCTCGCTCACCATAAAATCGGTCGTCAGAGGATTCTTCAGATTCCAACAGGTGATCGACATTTCCGTGGAAGCACTGCCAAACATGATGCCACTGGGTGTTATCATCTCGTAAAGCTGCTGATTCTCCATAATATAGTCGGCAACGTAGTACGTCACCGACCTTCCCGAATACGAGGCCAACAAGTCGTCGCGGAGTGCGAAGTAGAATTTCACGGACGCCGCGGGCTTGAAGATTATCCAATCGTTTGCGAAGTATCCGCTGGGAGGTATGGCGATGGTTCCCAGGTTTCCGCCGATCGCAGTCAGGTTGAACACTTCGGTATCGATGTCGAGGATCACGTGTGCCGGATCGGTGTTGAAAACCGAGTTCTCCAGACGCCAAATGTTACCGCTGTTGTAGATGAGCAAGGCACCCAGACGGTAATCGGAGATGTACAACTAACAATGGGTAAGAGACGCCATCGAGTTACAGTTTTTGAATGGAAAATAAACGCGTGTCTTCTCGTTTCACAGGAAGAGGGGAAATCGGACGTTCGATGGACCTCTGGATCGGGTACCCACCGTTACGTTGTCGGGATCATCGGCGGGCCAGCCGATGGCCTGGATGTCGAGGATTCCGCCTTGGACGAACGTGCCGTCGGGTATATCGATCTCGTCGATGATCGTGTTGGTGGTCAAGTTGAAAGATACGACCTTGGGTTGGCATCGTTGCTCGTTTAACACCCTACCGGTATCAACGGCCCACATTCTGTTGGAGGCGTCGCGCTGCGAGGGAAGAAGAATCTCGAGTATTCGGCGCAGCGAGGATTAAGGCACCAGCGATACGACTATTCCCGTCCGCCATTTTGACTCCTACGGAGTGAAGCGAACAACCGCAAACCTTCGTTCCCCCGCTGTTGTTGCTGGTGTCAAAATGGCGGGCGAGAAACGACCTGCATCTTTAGTGCTCTACGAGCATGCGACGACAGCGACTGCACAGACACACCGCCGACGAAGGGCCCCGTTCAACTCACGCGAACTCTGTCGATGTTCGTGATGCCCGTACAGTCGGTCGTCGAGTGAGCGGACCAATCGGGGTAGGGTTTCACCAATCGACCACCTTCGCCGGATTCCTCGGAAATGGTACCGATACTCGCGGGATTGTCGCCTCGCCATTTCGGCAAGGTCACCAAGATACTACCATCTGATGACGAGAAAAGGTTGAGATAGCCAAGAAAAAAATCTGTGGAGGCGCGTGCCCGCGAGTCAAGTATGGTCGATCGATTTCGGTCGAATGTAAACTGTAGCGAGAACCTTTGGTTCAACGGAGCTGATGAACTTCTTAGTTGATCAAGAAAAGTTTGATACCTACAGTCAAACGTTACCAATAATGAAATAGTTTCGAGCTCCGAGGAGCCTGACACTTTTGTTGGACTAAACCTGACTCGTGATAAAGCTGCTCTACTTATTTCGAACGGGAAGACGCGTTCAAAGAGGAGTCAGGTGCGTTCGATTGCCACAGCGGCGTGACATTGTTCGCTTACCGGGAAGTAATTCGAATTCGTTCAGGATGATCCTGCTCTTGTTGTAAACTCCGTTCGCAATGGACTCGGTCTTCTGAGCGTCGCTTTGCCAGACGTAATCGAAGTATATCCACTCGTATTCGACGGTCAGATTCAAACCCGACGCCAGGCTGACGCATGCCAACAGGATTGGTAGCAACCACATGATTGGGGTAGAGTGCGAGTTGCTGCTCGAACTAAACGTGCAATGTAGCCTCGGTCGGTCGGCGAAACTTTCCGGTATTTTGCAATTCCGACCTGCTGTTATTTATACCCCCGAGGTGGCCGGCTATCTATTCGAATAACTCTTCGGCCTACGACAGGCTTATTGGCTCAGACGCACGAAGTTCAATTAAAATCGACCCGATACTCGAAGTTCTCTGAAATTTTCCTACACCCGGATACGGTCGTCGGCGCGCAGCGGACAAGAGATGCCACGATTCTCCCGTAAACATCCATTCCGACGCGAATTTATCGTCCTTTAACAATAGTTCGTTCGTGACTTTTTTTTACCGGTCCGTGATGCACGTGCGAATCGGGTTATTTTCGTATCGGTGCACCGATTGCGCGGCGAGAACGTTCACGCTCGAGAAGTAGCACTATAGGCGTTATCCGATGTGACGTCTTTCGTTGCACCACTCGACAAGCCACGTTGCACGCTGTACTGTCGAGATCATTTTTTCAATAGTTTCCCCGCAATATCGAATTCTTTTGCAACAGGGATTTGGTATTCGTTGGTCGAATATCGTTCGCCACACTTTCGTGTCGCTCTACCTGCAAGCTTTGCTGCGGGTATTTACACCGAATATAAAACGAGGGTCGACGAACGATGAAGCGTATTTCCATCGCCTATACCTTCAAAAATAGCATACTCAAATTTTAAGCGTGGATCTTAAATGGTTTGTAAGGTATAGCCTTCTTAAGAGGAACCGCTCGTCTGTAAACGCATTTTGAATCTAATCACTCGCGTGTGGGCTACGAGAGGAGGAAGGTCGTAACGCGCGGCCGATTTATGTTTTGAGATGCGTATATTTTACTGTATTGTCATCGATGAAAGAAACCGTATTTCTCTGCGAACGTATGCCTCTGCGTGATTCGACTATTCGATTACAGAGCCTTCAAGCAGACGCTCTTCAGGTCGCTAGCCAACTTCTCCGCTTTGCTGAGTTTCGACGTATCTCCGATGCTCGGAACCGCCCTCTTCGGGTCACAGGGTGTGTTGAGGACGAGGTCGTCAACGTAGCCACTCAGGATGTAGAAATTCACGTTGTTATTGAAGTCCATCGTACCGGCGAAGAACTTGAGAATGAGGTTCGAGGAAATCCACAGTTTTTCTCTGTAAGTGCCGCACGACTGGAGTTCTTGTTTCGTTTTTATGCCGAAGATGTAGTTCAGCCTCACCGGGTCTTTCTTGAAGTAGTACTGAAATACGATCGGACCGTTAAGCCTGCATCCGTGTCATTCGGCCATGCAGATTCAGCATATGTTTGCTACTCACCATGTTCTTGTCTGTCAGAGGATTTCTGATGTTCCAGCAGGTCAAGGTCAGCTCCGACGCGGCGCTGCCGAACATTATACCGCTGGCCGTCACGTACTCGTAGAGCTGTTGAGATGGCATCGTGTAATCGGAGACGTAGTACGTCACTGAGCGTCCCTTGCGCGTGGCCAACAAGTCTTCGCGGCGTACGAAGAACAGTTTGACGGATGCCGCGGGCTTGAAGATCACCCAATTGTCGGCGAAGTATCCCTTGGGTGGTATCGCGACGGTGCCGAGGTTGCCTCCGATCGCGGTCAGGTTGAAAATGTCGTTGTCGATGTCGAGGATTACGTGTTTCGGATCAGCTTTGAAAACCTGGTTCTCCAGACGCCAGACCTTACCTCCGTGGTAGATGAGCATGGCGCCGAGACGGTAGTCGGAGATGTACAGCTGCGCAAGACGCGATGGTTAATCGTAAGTAGACGCCGAACGAGTATCGCTCGAACGTTTGACTAACCGTGACATCCTTGACGTCATTGGCATCCCAGTCGATTGCCTGGATGTCGAGAATACCTCCGAGGACGAAGACTTTGTCGGGGATGGTGATGCTCTTGACGATCTTGTTGGTCTTCAAGTCGAAGGCGACGATTTTTGGTTGGCACCGCTGTTCCGTGAATACTCTACCGGTATCGACGGCCCACATCCTGTTGGCACCATCGAGCTGCAAAGAGGATCGCGAGCAGCGCGGGTAAAAGTAGTCGTCGCGCCAGCTAGGACCGAATCAGCAACGAATCATGATCGATCAACTCACGCGAACTCGGTCGATGTTCGTGATCCCAGTGCAGTTCTTCGCCGAGTGAGCGGCCCAGTTGGGGTACGGCTTCACCAGGTTACCACCCTCCCCCTTCGTGTTGGAGACGATTCCGATACTGGCAGGGTTGTCACCGCGCCATTTCGGAAGCGTCACCAGGATTTGACCGTCTGGATCGCGAAAGAAGTCAGAAATTGTAGAAATCGATGCGCATTCGGCGTTCTCGAAAACCATTAACCCTTAAAGGTCCCAATATCTATGGGGTCATCCTGACCCCACGTGAAAAGCTCTCATAATTCGACTACCAATCGTGTTGATACGAATGAAAAAAATGTTAATAAGTACCTAAAGCATTGAAAAATTAAGTGCGATTGGTTATTGGAGCGAAATGATGATGTTAATACGTGGAAAAAATCGCCGGGGTCTGAGTTACCCCTCGGAACCATTAAGGGTTAATGAGATGAAAATGATAGATTCTATTAAATCTAGGTATCCTAGAATTACAAGAAGCGGGCAATTTATCCGAGCATGCCAAAAGGACAGTTGCTCACGTTTTCGTTGCTTTTCAGAGAGACGCCGATCAAGAGCCTCTCCACGCTTCGTCAACGCTACGATAAGATATCCTCGACGTACCTGGGAGCAATTCGAACTCGTTCAGGATGATCCTGCTCTTGTTGTATACGCCATTCGCGATCGACTGGGTTTTCTGAGCCGGGCTGTCCCAGACGTAGTCGAAGGATTTCCATTGGTACTCGACGTTTAGGTTCGAACCTGCCGCCAGGCTGGCGCAAGCCAGAACGATAGCAAGTACCCGCATGATTGTTGACGAATCTTCGGACAGCTTCGATGACTGAACTCAATTCTGCGAAGTACCGTTGCATGATAACGATATATATATACATCTGCATCTGTATGCTCGTCGAAGAGCCTCGTTACGTAAAATTTGACGCCTCGGTGGCGTTTTGTTTATTATTTATCCAGATGTAGGAGCGTATTAATTTCGCAGCTGAAATCTCAGCTCCGCATTTCGCGACGTGCTTTCGTGATTTTGCCAACGAGGCGTTGAACAACACGAAGGAATATTTATATACGGGGCATTCCCCGCCAAATCGGCGGTTTCAATTTTTGAACATTTTTTAGTACTCGTGTAAAAACATTTCCTGCTGAAGTTAGAAAGTTGTTTAAGTGCCGGTTAAAAAAACGCTCTTTTTCGGGTTTTCGCTCATAACTTCTCCAAAAATCATCCAAATTCGATTTTTTCTTCTTCGTAGATTCTTATTGTTAGGAGGTGTTTTAAATACATTATTAGCATTCTAATTGCTGAAATTTTTTAAGAAGTAATGAGTGAGCGAAACCCCGAATTTTTTCGATGGGTACTCCAAAATATTTATAAAAAATGAAGGAAATCAGAAATTTAAATAATTTAAACCGTGCGATTTAGCGTGGAATGCCCCATACATATCTCGGCTCGCTCGTTTGAACAACGGATAAACCAATACAGTCGGACCGTGCACGCGTGTAAGAGATTCTCGCCTCGATGATTTTTCCAGGCAATTTGCCCCCTTCGTTCGACTTAACATTTCAATAGCTGTGATCAAATTTACTCGTCGCTCGGACGTAACTGTTGTTGCAGGACCTTCGATGACGCTCCCGCCATCTTTTATCTATAATACCTACGTCGAAAATGGAAAATTCCAAATCATTGCTATTTCGGGCAGAAATTCGTCGTTGATCGATATCCGATCGAGCGCCACTCTCCGTAGCTTTGGCAGAAAAAAAATCGCACGGCGAAATTTTCATTCCTATTCAATCCTAAGCAGCCCAAATGCGGATCTTAGACGTTGACGAGCATCAACAACGTTGTGGTGAGGTTCTTGAAACAAGTTCTACAAGTTCGCCCCGCTGAAATTCAGGTCTTCCATCTGGATACCAACAAACTTCGACGGACCGCTTGGCTACGAGTTTCGGAAGATTCGTTTTTGCTGAGAGTTCATGGAAATTGATCGAACGGCGAGGGATGTATTATGTTGAAATATTTTATTGATTAAAAAAACTTAATATCAATTCGGTTATGTCTGTAGTATCGAGAAAGTCAGGTACTTTATATTGATGCTAAATTATACTAAGCCCGTCGCTGTCGTGCCGTACAAACGCCATTCTGTACAACAATTTTCGGGAAAGTCCACGCACCGCCGTTGGAGTTTTTGTACCAGTTACCAGTACTTGCGCGTGTATTCCGTTGCCCACGAGATACTCGATCGGATTTATATCGCTAAGACAGTATTTAAAGCTTGAGTTTCCGTTTCAGATCTCTCTGCGAGGTGGCGACCGGAATTTCTGCACGAAGGGAGGCCAAAATCGACTTGGTTCGCAAATATTCCACATTCCACATCCCCACATCCGAAACAACAAAGTTCAGCTACCGCTCAATTCGTTCGACTACATCGAATAACCGTGGCTCCCTCTCGCAGTACCTACATATTTCGCCAAGCAATCGTTGTCCCATGTCTGGAAAATGGTGGGAAACCGGAGAAAGGTTTGTAGGTTACGTGAAAATTTGTACTACTCGGTAGTCCTGATGAGTGGTAAAACGGAGCTTTTCATCAGCTTGAGGGAAACTGACGAGGATTACTGACGCGAAGGAAGTCCAGATTTCACAGCCATACTTGATCGTCGTATTTCCTTCTACCTCGACCCGTGTAGATTTTTTTGCGGCAAAAAAGCTCGAAATTTGGATGTCACCCCGACTCGCGGAGCGGGGAACAGATTCTGCGACTAGCCGTTGGTAGAAGAGACCGGTGCTGAAATTGTCGCCTTGCGAGATTTGTGCGCGAAACGTAGTCGGAATTTCGGGAAGATTCTTCCCTTGGTCGTCAGATCACGGAGTCCTCGTTGGGGTCATGCCCGTCGATCGAGGAATCATCGTCGCGCTTCACGCCAAACGAATGTTGTCCGAGGAGCAAGAAATCCGTGGATGAGGGAGAATCGAGGCCTGGCTGCAGGTTGACGTACCGCAGCTTCGCATCGGCCCCGAAGCTCTTGTCAGTTTCTGGAAATATCAAGGTTGGCGGCGAGCTGTTCAGCAGGGGTCGCGTGCTGTCGGCTACCGAGGTGTCCGAAGCCTCGCAATACGAATTGGGCGTGCGAACGCGCGACGTCGACTCGTCGAGGGTCACCAGTCGATCGAGATGCCTGGAAGTGGTCGATTCCTTCGGTGAATGGTCGTCGCAACGGCCAGCAGCAGGGTTCTTTAACGATACGGAGAACTTCCGGAATTTTTCTGGCAAGCGTGCCTCCAGCTCTCCGGTGTGCTCCAGCTGGACGCTGGACAACGGCACGTCCAGACAGGGCGACAAAAGCCTGGGATTCGAGCCCAAGAAATCCACGATTTCCGGAGCATTGGGTCGCATCTTACGATCGATGGACCAGCAGGAGCGTATCAAATTCTCTCTGCAAGCAAACAATGCGTCGATATGGCGAAACTCTGACCGTTGGGTCACGGGATACTCACAACGTGGGCTTCACGCCGGAGGGAATCGTCAGCGTGTGTCCGGACTTGACGTGCTCCAACACCTCGAGATTACTGAGTCCTTGGAATGGAAAACTACCAAACGTTATTATCTCGTACAACAGAATTCCGTACGACCAGACGTCGGATGATGGTGTGAACAAGCCGAGGCCCAGCGACTCGGGTGCCATCCACCGAACGGGCAACATTCCTGAAACGGATCGAAGCGAACATTTATCGTTCTGCCGCTGAACGTTTTGCTAGTAGCACCAAAATGTACCTTTACGGTTGAATTTGTAATAATCGTTCTCGAACATCGGTCGTGTCATGCCGAAATCACCGAGTTTGACGACCCGTTGAGCGTTGATGAGGCAATTGCGAGAGGCGACGTCCCTGTCAAAAACGGAGGAGGGAGCTGTGAGACGAGGCCCGTCGCGATGGGGAAGGTAGTGATAGGAAACGATTGCTTACCGATGAACGTATTTCAGTTCTGCCAGGTAGCTCAGGGCACGCGCGACGTCCAGCGCCATCGTGGTGAGCTTCTTGTTTGATATCTCGGCGGAATCCTCGTAGTTACGGTCGTTGACGAGGTGTCTTCGCGCCAGGAGATACGTTTTAAGGTCTCCGTAGAGCATGAACTCCATCACCGTGTACACCGGCTCGCATTTGTTGCACACGCCAAGCAGCTTCACGATGTTCTTGTGGTCGAACCGTTTCATAACCTCGAATTCACTGAGGAAATCCAACTTTTCGTCGGTCGAACTACCGACCTTCAGGGTCTTCACCGCCACAGCCAGCCAACCCTTCTCGGGGAAGAACGCCTCGCCTCCGTACACCGTACCGAACGCACCTTCGCCCAGCTTGCGATTTATCACGACGCATTCGCGAGGAATTTCCCATTTGTCGGAAGTTGAGGCGTCAGTCGGAAGTAGATCGATGCCCAACGAGCGGATGTACTTCTCCTGCTGCTTCACCTTCTCTTCGTACCTGAAGAGACAAACGATAGCGGACAGTCGTCGCAACGAACGTTCACCAAAAGAGAGGAGAAAAAAAAACCTCGACTCACTTCTTTTTCACAACAACAAAGCCAACGATCAGCACGATTCCGAGCAAACCGAAGCCGATGACGTTAACGATGACGATGGCGACCTCGCACGAGACATCCAGAAGTTCCGAGATACCGGCAAAGACACATTTTTGCGGAGGCTCCGACCCATCGCCGGGCTTGTAGCCAGTCAGCCAGACGAGCTTCTCGGGATCCAAGTCCAGCAAGCCGTCGACGACCTCGTTTCGGGTCTCCGAGACGTTGGGATGAAACTGTCCGACTAGCCTGGTCTCGTTACCCACGTACTGCATGATGTCGACAACGGAGATGCGCGAGGCTCCACCCAAGAACTTGATCCTACCAGATACACCTTGGAAATCTGTGTCCCCGATGATCCGTGCGAGTCTGTCGACGGTCTCCTTTTCGTTCAGAGCATAAACGTAACTCGGGTTCTCGCGCAAAAGTTGATCCACGGCGTACGCGTAGGTCCACGTCGCGTCGTAGGCGTAGCCCGCGTAATTCGACATGTTCTGATTCGAAGCCTTGCATCTGGCTTCGTATCGGCTTCTCCATTCTTTCACCGTGATTCCCTCCTGCATGACGACGTCGTCGGGTGCGTAGTAGGCGTGGGACAAGCCGAAGTAACCGTTTATGGCATCCTGCATCTCGGTTGTCGTGCAGCTGACGTTTTCACCCTGGCGATTGTAGTTATCCGTATCGTACCAATCGTCCAACAGCCACAACGGTAGAAACCAGACGTAGCCCTGAGAAGAAAATCCACGTACGTTTCTGCCTCCAACGAATCCTGCAAATATGCCAATAAACTTCTCGATCGCTCACCTCCAAGGCCGTCATCTCGAGCTTGTAAGCCTCGCACATCACTTGTCTCGCCGTCTTGTCGTAGACATCCGCGATGATAATCTTTGCCCGTTTCCGTTTCAGATTCTTCAGATGCTGAAACAGGGAGAAAAAGCTGAGCACGTTAGGGCTCTTCGAGTACCGAAAGAGAACGCGTTCGTCTTACCCGCCTCATCACGTCGAAGTCTCGTTCTCGAGGGAACTTGGCGTTGTCAACGAACGTGATCCCGTTCTCCTGCAGCAGGTCTTGCATCAGGGCGATGTACTCCGTGTACTTTTGACCGTCTTCCGTGAGCGCGGCGACGCGACGCCATCCCATGCGCTGCAGTAGCTTCAGATAGACGTGTTTGTACTGTCGATTCTCGCCGATGGTGCGAAAGAAGTAGGGATACTTGCTTCGATCGTCGAAGCTGGATCCTTCGGCGCTGTAGCTGATGATGGTGGTGGGGTGCTGCGTGGCAACACCCACCAGGGGTTCCAGGGTTTCCGAACAGGCCGGGCCCAGGATACCGATCAGGTTCTTCGAGTTCTGATCGTACATGATGTAATCTATGAAAGTCTTCATGACCGTCTCCGCCCGACATTGGCCGTCCTTAGCCGCCAGGGCCAAGTTGTAGTCCCGGAGAACCCGGTCGTCGTCGTTCACGGCTTCGGTGGCCATGTTGGCAGCGATCAGGATGGATCTCGACTTGTAAGCTGCTCCGGTCATGGGGAATATACCGCCGATCACCAGCTCCGACTTGTCCTCGTTCTCCGGCTTCCAATGGTCGATCGTGTGGTTCAGGTTGTCCCTGATCCACTCGCAGGCGATCGTCTCCTCCGACTTGCTCGACTTGTCTCGGTTGTATCGACCGATGAGCTCGCGATAGCCGTCCCCGTCGAACGAGGCCGCATGGACGGCTTTGTACGCCATCTTCGCGGCTACCTCCAGCTCCGACCAGGCGAGTTTCACCAGTCGTTTCGTGACGTAGGGACACTCCTCGTCGTACTCCTTCGATCCGCATCTTGGAAACGTGACGGAAACGAAGTCCCGATCGTCGGGGATCACGTCGCTCGGCGTATAGTGCAGCACGACGATTGAATTTCGCGCGCCTGCGTCTCGCGCATGTTCATTGGTCAAGTAGCGGCTCACGTTTCGCAGGTTAGGTCCGACCCAGGCGACTTTAACGTAAAGCTTCAGCGCTTGTACCTGTTCCACGACGAATCTCGTCGCGTTCGGGTAACCGGCGAGCAACAGAGCGCAGTTATCGCTCTTTCCGTTCCCCGAACACAGCGCGGGCACGAATACGCCTTCGTCGTTGCAGTACCTCTCCGTGCAGTAGGGGCGACCGGAGGCGCCATCTACGCTCGCGCGGCGTAGCTCCAGCGCCCACGCGGGCCCCGGATCGAATCTCGCCGCCGTGTCCGCGCGGGCAAACATTTCCCAGCTGTCCAGGAAGTCGGGTCGCCACAGTTCCCGCGGTACGAACCATCCGAAGTAGCCTGGCGACGTCACGGAGCCGCATTCTCGCACGTGGAGGTATCCGAGGAGCGTCGTAGTATCGATGTGCGGGGAAACCCAAGTTTCCATGTTTATCATAGTCTCCGGCACTCTGCGACGAGGAATTAAATTTTCTTATGCTCAACACGATCCTCGTCCATCGGTCGGACTTTCGACGGTGGAAAAATGAGATGGTTGCTAGACAAAGATAAATAGAACGAAATCGAGAACCTACAAGCCTTTCTTCTCGGCCGTGTACGTCTCCGAAAGTCTCGAGAAAACTCCCAGAGCATCGAATGCGTCATCCTTTTCGATGAGCGTCACGTTCTGGTATCCCAACACCTCGACGAGGAATATTCTCATTATCCTCGATACCAAGCGTTGACTCACGCGCTGCGACAACTCGAAGCGGATATCCAGCTGCTCTCCGTTCATGTACACCAGACGCTTGGGCATCACATCTGTAACGCGAAACGAGCATGAAAAAAAAAACCCCGGGTCGCGACGAGGATCCATCCTCCGCGTGTGGTTTCCTCGACGTTCGAGAAGCTCGAGCTTCCGCTGCCGTCGTGCAGATTTTCGCGGGGAAAAAAGCTCGAGGCTGGGAAACAAATCGGGAAAACACGCGTCGGGTGGATGGATTTTGAGGGCATCTAGAACACCGATAATCGTTGACCTTCGTAGGTCGCGAGGCATTCATTGGCGCTGATCGGTCCCAGTATAGAGCCCAGGGCGAGCAGACTCAAGAGATAATTCCATCCCGGCGACATCGCGTCTCTCGTCGATCTTACCTGCGAAAGAGAAAAGAAGACAAAGGATCGCAACATTTTCGTAGTAGAACCGAGATACGATAGACGAGAGAAATCTATGCATCGACAAGCCCGATTCGCTGTTAATTGCTACCGCGATACCTACTCGCGGCGTTCCGCCGTTCGCGATGACGAAATAGGAAAGTCTTAATTCCTATTTCGTATGTGGGCCGGGCAGCGATATTTACGACAATTTCAGAAACGAGCAACTTTTTAATCTACCTAATTGGTATTCGACGAACCGTCGAGCCGCTGCCTCGATAATCCTAAGAAAGCGAACTCGACGTTCGACGTACGAAGCCAAAAAGATGAGAATCCAGATCGGAAATACGCCGGTAAAGAACAAATAAAAATACAACAACAATAGCGACGATAATAACAACAACAACAACGTTTTCATAATTCCATTACATTTTCGAATCAGAAAATTTGTTGCCCAAGTTTTTCCGAGTTTTTCCGACGACGCGAACGCGAACCGTCGGTCGTCATCGGCCACGTGGGGCGCGCGATGCGTTCGCGTTCGGCATTCCCATCGCGTTTGGGCAGCGCTGCCACGGCCAAATCGCGATTGCCAAATGAAAAGGAAAAAAGCAAACAAAAAAAAAAACGATCCGATGGCCTTGCGACGCCGAGGGTCTCGGAGACGTAAACGTGGTCGTAAAACTAGCGGACAAACAAACGAGAAGACGAAGCGTATCGAAGAGAGGAAATAAATTCGCTCGTGGCTCGGGCGCAGAAACAAAACACACGCGCGCGGGTGCCTACACACATCGATACGGGTGGCGCGCGCGCGCGCGCGCTGTGGCGACAGCATCAGCGATTCGCAGCTGTTTATCTATTTGTCACTTTTTCCAAAACGCTGCTCGCAGCGTACGTGCCCGCGTCTGTCGTCGGTTATCCCAATAATTTTGCGGCGGCTATTATCCACCGCTGACGAGTCGCTCCGTCGCGACGTTGGACAAACGCTCCGACACGGATCAGACGAGTCGTCGACCGATCATTTGGAAGGAAATGAACGCGCGTTGCTCTCGGGACTATTTTCTCCTATTTTTTGATTTTTTTCCATTCGCTATTTCCACGCGGTAACAAATTTTCCGTCGAATGAAAAACAAAAATTGTGTTAACGACTTTGTTTTTTACACAAAGTTAGTCATTTCAACACACCGCGTGTGTCGATCAGCATTTCCAAAGTGTTGCTTTAGTATCGCATAGCATTTGTGCGTGTTGAAAAACGAACTGTGAGAACGACACTAACGATTGCGTTGTTGACGCGACACACGAGAGTTAGTGGTGTGCGAATAGCGTTCGAAACGAATCGAATGATTCGAAACCTTCGAATTAATCGGAGATTCTTCGAATAACTCGAAACTTTCGATTAATTTCGGAATCGTTTGTACGATTAAATGATTTTCGCTTTTTCAAATATGACGAAAACTTCCATCAAATTTTCTTTATCTTATTTCTCTTTCAATTTTCGTTTCGTTCGTTGTTGTTTGCCGAATCTATTATTATCACCGAATAAAATATCGCGAGTTAACAACCTGACACACCGCAAATGATTCGCGAATCTACGAATAATTTCGAAATATTTCGAATCACTCGATGCGAATTTCAAATCGGATAACGATATTCTACTCGATACGAATAATGTGTAAATTCGAACGTTCTAAGTTGAATATTCTATGCGAACATTTTTACACCTTGCACAATGACGGAAAATCTCTTACTTCGTAGGCTTGCGGCTTCCGCGGTCGTTCTCGTTAGTCGCGTTGGTTTCCGAATAGATTCCTATCGTTTGAAACTGACTCGCTTCTTGAATTTATTTCACACGCGCTCACCGCCCGAAATGTGTCTCACGAGCGGGTGAATGTATTCGTAATTGGGACGATTGGAAAAATTACTTTTATGTTCGTGACTAATTCTGCGAAGGCGAGAATAAAAACGACGAACGTAGGTTGTGTTTTACTTCGCCACGAGTCATACTCGTCGAATTTCTGTCCGTGCATTCCTCCAAGTCATTGTCTCGATCATCCCACGCGCAACTTTCCCAATTTTTGGCACGGTTGAGGGCCGTTGCGAAGTTTCGCATCGGAATAATAGTAACAATGATAGAAATGATAATATTAATAAATTATTAAATTGTTGAATTATTAAATTCCTGAACAAATAAAATAAAACCAGTTCGAAATCAGTTGTTTCTCTGCAAGGAAGTCGCCAGATTCTGCTTTTCGATATTTCATTATTCTTATTATTCTTACGGGTACCTCGTCTTCGATCGTCCTTGACGAAGGTCAAAGCCAAAGACGAGCGAAAAACTTGCAGTCGTCTGCGATTTTTTTGGGGTTCGTAGGATCCGAAATACTTGAGCCGTGGGCGGCGATTGATGAATAAATTATTTGGCATATTTGTGGGACGCGCAATCGTGTCGTAATTAATGGGGCAACGATGATGCAAGCAATGTGCATGATGCGAGCGCGCAATATTTTCGAAGTCATGAAGTCGATAAAATAAGACTAACGGAGCGATAGATGGCAACGAACGCGTTCGAAGACAAATTCAGAAGGTCAAGGTTTCGTAACTGCTGCGGATAATGTTTTCGCGGAAAATTGTACGTTACGTAAGATGGTCATCTCGAGAAGTTTGATATATTTTGTTTGAAACGTTTCTCCGCGGGACGTATATTCACAGAGACGGGAGAGCTTTTCAGAGCATCCCATCTCCCGCGGGAATTACTTTATCGAGAGAT
The DNA here is from genome assembly GCA_963969455.1 of Arge pagana. Lineage (NCBI taxonomy): Eukaryota > Metazoa > Arthropoda > Insecta > Hymenoptera > Argidae > Arge > Arge pagana. The sequence goes on along the minus strand of OZ018313.1, from coordinate 1,367,230 downwards.
TGTGCTGAACATGAAACGTTGCTCCTGTCTTTTTCGACATTTGTTATTCCACGTGTTTTTCCGTTCGACGAATATCAACGGAGATACGAGCGCGTTTTTGCGGTAGTAAATTTACGGATTCGCTCCGACGTTGGTAATTTGTAGCCGCGATCCACGGATATTCTCGACGCATCGTCGTAAATTCCGCGAGATGACGGCGAACGAACAGGAAACAAGACACGACAAAATCAAAGCGAGTGGAGACCACCGAACTTGCGGGAAATAAAAGTTCGCGATGGGAACCAGGCGTCGAAAAGTTTTCCATTAAGTGTAATTTACTACAATCACCCCGCCGTCACTACTAGTTTATTTTCCTCGTTATAAATAGAACTCGATTAGATTTCCGTTGTCTATTCGCATGTACGTCGCTCGATGGTCTTGAATCATTCATATCGAGTGCAAAAATCACGGAGATTTGGGAGGGGGGGGGGGGGGGGGGGAAACCGGAATCACGCAGGAAACGTGTCGCGACTTTCGGTCGCCGTCGCGCTAATTGTCATATCGTCGGCCAATGTGGTTCGAGCTACCACATACATACCTAATTATGGAGGTTTGCAGAAAAATCGTTGGTCAGATAATTTATACAATTACGAAGACCTTTGCAGACTAATTACAGACTAACTGTAGTTGAAAAAGTATTGAAAAAAGAATTTTACGGTGAATGACTTTACTAATAACGCAAGTTTGTAATTTTTAATAATAACGATATTAACTCTCGTACTTCGAATGATTTGATCATTGAAAGCAGTAATCCGAAAGGAAGAAAGTAGAAAAAAAAACTCATATTCACATGCTAAGCTTAGTTTTTGGCCTTGAAAATGAAAATGAGCCCAATAACTTGGGATCCACGCTTTACGTATCACTGATCACTGTAACGCATGTTTAATGTGACATGACACTTGAAGATTAGCTAAAAGTTGGGAGAGAACGATCAAATCAAGTTTATTAGTTTTCTTCGCTGTGAAGATTATTAAAAAAAAGACGCAAGAGTTATCAATAGTGAAATTGATAAGGGACATCTTGGGAGACGAATGATCAAAATCGGTGATATATCGTTGATAACGAGGCGTCGCGCTTATTTCGATGTTATTCAATTACGACTAGAGAAAACCACCTGCGTAATACGTGGAGCGAAACACCTGCGATTAAAACGTCATCACCGATTCGTGATCGATGAAATATCGTTTTACGACGTCTGTGACATCTCCTCGTCCACACCTCGTTATCTCGTTATTCTACGCGGGCTTTCTGCCACTTTACCGGGAAACATTTTCGACTCGACGCGCATCGACGAGACGACTCCAGGATGCCATATCGAAATGCCGTTCGAAATCATTGGAAACGCGAGATGCGCGAACCGGAATCGAGGGAACTTTGAGTCCACGACCAATGACGCGGCACTTTTTCCGTATTTTCCTACCGTGCGATGCTGTACCAAGCGTTATGCTCGTTGCCGTCGTATCGTTGCGATTGGCGTTAGTCGTCACGGATCTGTCGCGATGTGCTCGATTGTTCGTTAGGGGAGGAGGATTTTGCTCGGTGCGCACGAATTTCAATAGCACTACTCGCATAACGCGGCTGTGGGAATTATTTATATATATTTTTTTCTCGATTCCTCGTCGTAACTTGGCGTTGATCCGAACATCGAGGAGGCGACGATCGAAAATAACGCTCGAGATCCGTGCACGAAGGAATCTCAATCTATCGTCGGCTATTACATGTTTTTCCGCCGCGTCGCCTGCCCCCCGAAATCTGGGGAAATCGTAGAATTTGAAATTGAGCCGTGACGACAAATGCTGCTGATGATAAAAAATTGGTGGCTGCCGCTCGAGCGAAGGTCGTCGCGCCGCGTGGATCATCGAAGCTGCATTCCATTTCTCGTAATCTCATCGAAGCCGACGCGACACGCCCTCCGCGCGTTTCCTCTAAAAACTGCGACGCGTGGAATCGGAACCAAAAAACTGTCCAACGATCCACCAAGAACGTTGCGTTTTTGCCGATTCTATCCGTGCGCGAAATGCGTCGCCTACTCGAATATTTTTAACAGCTCGACGCCCCACCGTTACTCTTATCGAATGATTAGGCGACATCCGCTTCGACGAGCGGCACGTTACATCGCGAAGCGATTTGAAACTTTGCACCAAAAAATAAAACCTGATCAATTTTCGTTCACTCGCCGATACGGGTCTTGAAATTCGAGTTTTCGAACCTATTTCCCCCTTTATCGAACCTATTGCAATCCTATTTCGCCCCATTTCGAACCTATTGCAATCCTATTTCGCCCCATTTCGAACCTATTGCAATCCTATTTCGCTCTATTTCGAACCTATTTCAGACCTACTTCGAACTTATTTCGCCTCATTTCACCGTATTTCTGACCTTTATCACGACGAGGAATTCCTGATGTTCAGTCGCGTCGATACGAGACCGATTTCGGGTATTTTCCGAGTTGCTCGACGATGCTTGATCGCTTATAGCTTTGGAATGACTACGATGGGAGAATCGACAAAAACTATACGCTCGCCACGTGTCAGGCGTCGTATCGTTGTTCCAGAAGTTAACGACTTCCGCCCTAATACCAGTCGGCGGGGTAGATATCATTTCCAAATATCGTTTTCTACGCAGTTGCGGGTAACGCGTTCGAACTGCCATTCCATTGAGGAGAGATGATTTCGCAATTTCGTTGCTCATCCGCTTCCGCGTAGAAAGAGACTGCGATGCTGGGAGATATCTCCTATGTTCGGATGAAAGTTGTTTGTCGCGATTTTGCGAAAATTGCCGCGAAGAATACAATGGAAACGACGAAAAGTTGGAATTTTTCCCGACTACGTTTCGAAGGATCGTTTCCCCCCGTGAAAAGAGGGTGGCACGTGAACACGTGATCTGTGGCGTTACAGTGGGCAGCGATCGTTTGTTCGATACCCGAAGATCTCGCGCCCCGCACCTCATTCGACGACAACGAAACTCGTCTTCGATGAAAAAACTTGACCACGACTCGTAGAAGTTCACATTCGATTTACGCCGAAAGGCGACGAGATACGTAAAGAATGCTCGGAATACTTTTCAAAGAAAATTTAACGAGCTTCATTTCTTTCCCGAACATTTTTTCGATAGGATCGATAGTTTTCGAGTAAATTGGAAAATTGTATCGATCAACGTGCGGTTCGAGGCAGAGGGTTCGAGGGTTCACATTTCAATAGCGGCGAAACGCGACGAGATACGAAAAAAATGTTTCGGGACGTTTTTGTAGACGCTCGAACGGGCAACATTTCTTGTACGAAAAGCTTTTCGATACCGTTGCCGGTTTTCGAGATATTTTGGGAAAATCGTCGTCGCGCGAACGTTCGCGGGGCGGACCCTCGAACACCGCTGAACATGGAGTTTCCGTAATATCCCCAAGTTCCTCTCGCTCGACCAGACCAACAATGAAACAACTCGACCGTCATCGTCTCGATTAATATTTCTCTATTCTCGCGATATCTCGAAACATTTCGAACGGCAAACATCGAAGCTGTGTATACATACAAGCACGCGTCACGACGCGACGAACGACGTTCGGCAAATAACATGTTTGTCCCGGCAACCAGCAAACGTGTGATCACACGCGTTTAAAAATAATCGAACAAGTAGGTATTCGCGTGCAGTTTATTTTTGGTCGTAATGCGGATCGTCCGACGAACGTCAGCCGCCTCGCGCCTCTTATCGAGGTGAAATAAATAATTGGACAGGGCTGTGATTATCATACACATTTATATGATAATACGCGTAACGCGGGATAATTATCTTCATTCGCGCAAGTTTACGCGCGCTTTCCGTGAATCGGTCGAGTTTTAACGAGGCTAAAGACTATTTTTCTCCGACGATAACAACGTTATTTTCAATGGATCGTCGTGTACTACGAGGCCCATTATCTCAAAGGCCACTGGCCGCGTTCGTAGGAAAGCGGAAGCGGCCTCGGGCAACCGTTGAGAAATCAAATATGCGCCTCGGAGCGAGTTCCCGGGGAGGAAACGTAATTCCGGTCCCGATAAAACGGCATTTTGTTTTCCTCGCAAAAACTACGCCGGATCCGGACAATATACGGACACCGATTCAAATCCAAAACAGCATTACTCGCGGTACGAAACGCTATTTCGACTGACGTCATTTTTCCCGAAAACCTCGCGCGCATTTCCTGCGAACGATGTCGAATTCGCAAAATTGATAAAAAGGGGATGGAACTTGACGAAAAAGTTCGAGCTGAACGCCCGAGAGTGTGAAAAGAAAAAAAAAAACAAATAAACAAACCGTGGCAACGAAACTTTGACGGAACGCTCACCCCATCTTCTTTTTCTCGACAATCAAACGAAGACGAAAACGATCTCGATTGTTGTTATTGTTCCAGCTGGTTCAGACGTATCCAAACGAATCGAGCGTTCACCACTCCGCGAATTTTTTCCAGGTTCACTTCTCATCGACAACGCACCACCGATCGCTCGCGTCGATCACGTTCGTTTTTTTACAACTAACATTCGGTAAACTCGACGCTCGATGCATGCTTTGTTTGTTTTCTTTCTCGCGATCGCGACGAACGTGTGACGTCCTCGATAGATCGGCGCGCGCGATCGACTGACGGCTGGCACCGCGACGCTGCTGTTTTCATTACCATTTCGATACACTAACCGCGCAACCGCTACTACTACTATTACTACTGCTACTACTACTGCTACTACTGCTACTACTACTACTACTATTACTACTACTACTGCTACTACTACTGCTGCTACTATTACTACTGCTACTACTGCTACTACTAGTGCTAATATTAGTGCTACTATTAGTGATTCTACTACTACTACTACTAGTGCTACTACTACTACTACTACTACTACTACTACTACTACTACTGCCATGTCTGACCCTATTCCCATCGGTACTACGCCGATAATCGTGCAAATACGTACTTCCGCCACGTGGGCTCTGGCCGATACGCGGACCCGTCGTCGTTTCGAATCGCGTGGTTGACCTGGAAATCGAAATAAACGAGAATCGTTCATTTTCGCAGAGGCTCCGACAAGACTTTGGGTGGGACGAATCTACATTTTCCTCACCTGGCTGAACACACGTGTAGAGAATACCACGGTCATCCGGGGAAACGGGAACGTTAGTGGAGAGCGAAAGCTCTTATCGTCATCGGAATCATTAAGTATATCGTTTCGGATCGGTGGGATGAAAAGTGGGAAGAGTTCATCGCGACTATTTAGAAGGAAGTAGATTACTCGCGATTACAGAGACTACAATTTTCCGGGGAAATCGATCTAAGATGTTTGGTTTCCTTTTCAGACTGGATCGAAAATGCCGCGGACGCGTGGCAGCCGCGTGGGATAAAATTGAGATTGTTTCACCATCGTGGGAATCGAGCCAAACGTCCGAATCTGTTCGTCGGCCACGACAGAGGCCGTGAGAAAAATCTTCGCGAATGGTAATCGCTCCGCGTAACAGGAATATACTCATCGCGCGAAGGCGACGTGTTATCCGACCGATCGTGACTTTTCCGCCGCTCTTCATTCTCGTTGGAAGCGGCGGAGCGCGGGTCGCGCGACGCCTGCCGCACGGCAACCGCAGCTACGCAGCTGTACGCGGTTGAGTATTTTTGTTGTCTCACCGGTCGCCGAATGCTCGATCTTGGATCTAATATTGGTACTGGGATCCATGCTGAAGAGGAAAAAAAGCGAGTCTGGTACGAGTACGTAATGATAACAACGATGTATTTTTCCAAGACCACATCTGCAGCGGCGATGGTACGAGAAGTCGACATACATCGATGTACTTCTCCGTACGTACGTACATATGGCTTAGAGTGATTAAAAAAAAATATTATTTTTCTCTTCCAAACAAGCTCAAAAGCTTTGTTCGGGCATAAAAATTAGTCCCGGGAAATACGAGCTCTTCAAACGAGCATTTTCTTATTTTTCGCAACATTAACATCGGAACATACTTCTTGCTCCTTCTGATTTTTATAACGTGCTGACGGTGCACGTTGAAGAAAGTCTGCGTACATATTTAGGTAGAGAATTGAACGCTCTACGAAAAAGGTCTCTTAGTATTTTTCTTTACATTCACTGGTTCTAAAGTTATTCAAGGTCAAAGTTGAATTTTTCGTAAATTTACGTAACAAAAATCGGAAGGAGCAACAAAATGTTCCTATGTTATGCGTATGGAGAATAGAAAAGTGCGATCGCGGACTATCTTAATATTAATTGAAGAGCTCACATTTTTCTCTCTGCTTGAATCATCCTAGTATGGATTCTCTTACGTTGGTAAGTAGCGATAATGTGCTGAGGGAAAATCGTTGGAATGTTTTCAGCGAGCACGTAGCTTTGAACGATTCGTCTTTTTTTTAATACAAATCCGTTGACTGGCGAGCGAGTATCTTGCAACGTCTCAACGTTCGGCTATAAATCCGGACCAACATTCTTCAAGAATATCGAATGTGACGTGTATTTGATCGATCGAGGCAACGAAGGCACGTGGTTCATCTTTGAACTTCAGACTTTTTTTTCCTGATAATAAGAAGGCCGCGCTCGACGACTTGGCTGATATTTTTTGTCGGGGCCAAATTTCAACTGGTCGACGAAGCTCCTTTGATCACGCGCAGAGAAAAGCCTTCGTCTTCGCGATCCAGAATGACTCAACCGACAAGAGCTGCACGATGCTCATCCGCACGTGCCAATGGCACCGTCCTCGAGATGCTTCATTTCTTGAACGTCCTTCCTCCTCATCTTCGGCATGATGTTATCCAGTACTCTCAGCTCGCGACGCGTGAAACACAGATTCAACAGTTTCCTGACCCCGACCAGAACGGCGAGCTACGACAAAAGATTTCGTTCATTTTCTCCCGGAGCATTTGCCCTCGGGCTGTCGAATCATACTTAAGTATACATTTTTTCAAGGCTAACGACAAAACCCCGTTTTATTCTACGGGACTAACGAGAAATGGCGCTTTCAGGTGCTAGGAGCGAACGTATCGAGTCAATTCAACGCACCATCAACGGGAACAGAATCGACGTTTCGTTGAAAGATTCCAAGACCCACAGGCTTGCGAGGCAGAGCAATTGGATGAACGTGAACAAGTGCACGCGTTTGACGGGTACCTGCGAACGAACGAGGATCGTGAAGAGTGGAATTGGCATCTTCAAGGAAGAAGATCTCGCGATATTTTGGTTTTCTGCGTACCTTTCGAAGGTAGGTGTAATCCGGCTGATACTTGGCCGGCATCAGCGTGATCAGCGATCTGTCGATGAACTGCAGTCCATCCAACGAAGCGACGCCCATGTAGAGGAACACGCCGAAGAGAACCGGCATCGGGATGTGGCGAAGGATCGACGTGAGCAGAACGGAACAGCCGATCATGAAGAATATCAAGATTTGCGTCACTCGCTGTTCCCTGACGCCGAAAAATTGCGGCTTTTCGCCCGGTGCCGCGCATTCCGACTCCAATTTCAACGACTGTACGTGACTTATGGACATCACGGTGGCCCCGACGAACCACGGTAGACCCATTATCGAGCAAATTTGAATAAGAATTGCTACGACGAACAAATCCAAGTGGTAACCGCATCCTTTCTGAAAAACAAACGAGGAAGCGAGTAAACGTTAGTCTCTCCGTATCTATCTATCGGTCCGTGTCTCTGAAGTTGGGTTATAGTATACCGTAATCGATCGGATGTCAGTCGTGACTATATTTTTTACTCGCACGTTTACGTGTCTATTTATTTATTACTGTCCTTTCTTATTGTCCCTCATTTATCGTATTGATTCCTATGGTCTCTGTCGTCTATCTATGTTTGTAGCTCGATCAGCGCGCGTCGTTGGAGTCTAAACATGTTCACGCGATCTATCGTTACCGTATTCTCTCTGGTACCTTTGCCTTGTCTGATTGGTATGTCACGGGTTATGCTACTCGAAATAGCCGCTGTACACGCGGCGCTGGCTAGCCAGCCATATCTCCGCATTCGTTGCGAGCCGGGACTTTTTTACCGTCTCATCTGATCCGAGTCTGATACTTCTTTGCACTTCGTTGTATCGCCGTTCTCGGTAGAAAACTAGCCGACTCCATTTTTTTTTACATTTTCAGGAGGTCCATTCAAAAATGTGGAGGTGGACGCTTTACCACCGAGGTAGTATTGTACGCTTCTATTCTATGAATTTCAATGGTGATGTCACGCGAATATGCTTTTTTGTTGCAGCTATAGCGCTCATTCGTGGTCATGGCACGCGGAAACGCACTATCTATCTATCTATCCCGAATCGTCCGAGTCGCGCGGCAGGCTTATCTTGCAGGAGACCGAGCGAACTCCTCGGCGAAATTCCTCGTCTTTTGGACAAATACCTTCAGCTTGTTTTCCTTGCGGTTTACAATGACGGCGGTGATTTGCTGGTCCATGAAGATGAGTATGGTCCCGAGGAGTGCCGGAGCCACAGCGATGAGCGCGCTGTACCATGGATTTTGTTGGAACGGCCAGATATACCATCCGCGACCGTCCAGCGTCGGTTTGAATTCTTGGGGCACCTCGAGTTTCGGTGTCGACATGCCAACGTGGTAGTCGAGTAGCGACATCGAGAAGATCGCCATGATCACGGCGAAATCGCTGACGACTTCTCTGACCTGCGTGGAGGGAGGAAGAACAAAAAATTGAAAATCAACGCGCATCGATCAACGGCACCCGACGATGCTCCTCGACTAACCTTCGATGGGAAGAAGGGAGCGTTTCTGAATTGCTTCAGGTAAACGCAGAGGAGGAATGTTCCGCAGAAGAGGATAACCGACATGAGAAAAATGTTGGGCATGCAAACGGGCGCGTTGCACCCAGCAGCTCCGACGATCGTTCCGTTGAAAAACTGCAAGCAAAAACATTCTTCTCAACGTACCTACTTACATTCCTAGTTCCAGTTATCTAGTTTCGTTCGCTATAGTATCTCGCGTACGGAAATCGTGGGATACACTCACGTCGCATTCGGTATCGTTGTCGTCCAGGCTGGTCCAGTTGGCAGTCTCGTAGCTCGATGGCGTTGTGGCGTTTGGTAACAACGTTACGTTGAACGGAACGCATCGACAACCCATCCCATCGACGCTTGCATCCACGTTGATCGGGAATTTCTTACCGATCAACAACACGTTTTCTATCGCCTGTAAATCAATCGACCGACATTATTGTTCACCCTCGTCGAACATTCTCGTTGATCGTTTAATTTTCCGTTTTAGTGCAAACATCTCCATTGGGAAATTAAAGTCGACGAATTAACGTATTATCTCTTCATGAAAAATTTGATAAACATGTTCTTCGCGTTTACAGGAGCTCGAAATTCGCATATCACCTTGTAGACGAAGACCAATGCGATCAGCGCGGCGAATATCTCCTCGGTGAATCGTGTTATGTAGCAGACGTAGGCACTCGCGTCGATCGCTACGAGGACGATGAGAGTGAAGGTCATCCAAGTGCCGGTCCAAAACCTGAACGACATGTAATTCCACTCGACCAACCTATCGAGAGGAAGGAGACGAGCTGCATGAAAAAGCTTATCGGACGAACGGTATCACTTTCACCGTGTCGACACCGACGGCGGGTTCGTTTGGTTTAGAGGAGGAGGAGGAGGAGGAGGAGGAGGAGGAGGAAGAGGAAGAGAGGTCGAAGCGACTCGGGCCAGGAAAATATAGAGCTCACTTGCAGAGTTCGAAAACGATGGTTTCGAGCACGAGGACCGGTCCCGTAGAGGCGAGGATGGTCAGGGGCTGCCCGGCGAAGAAACCGTAGATGATGCCGCAGACGCAGCCGGAGACCAGCGATTCCATGGCAGCCATGTTTCTGTCCGTCGCTTCGCTCAGCAGACCGCCGAACGTGATGATCGGCGAGAGGCAGGCGAAGTAGATGTAGAAGAAGGACGCTACGCTTTGGAGGGCCAACGCGTCCTTGAAGTCGGACGCGTACCAGGGAGCTTTTCGCCTCACGTCGTTCACGAGGCCCCCGAAGAGCTTGCCGCTCCTCGTGAGACCCGAAGCCTCGCGTTGCTCGAAGTCCGCCCTTTCTTCCTCGTCGATGGCCACCTCGATTTCTTTTCCTCTCTTCGGCCTCCGTCGCAGTTCCTTTGCGATAAACATAGATTCGCCGTTCTCTATCTCTGGCAATCTCGCATTTGGTTAGTTTTAACGATAGACGAGCGGAGGAGTCGCAACGAACGGGTTAGTCACTGGAATATTCTGTTGGAACGTTGCACGCTTGTTCCGGATACTACGATGTTGGACGACGCGTGATAGAAATTTTCGAATACTGAATGGTACGAATTTAGCGCTTGTGGGTTGGTTGCAGGTGTCGCGAGGACGCGAGGAAAGGGGGTGAAACGCGAGGCAACGATACGATACTTCTGCGGCCGTGCGGAAAGAAGAGTAATCGGTAGGTGCTTCGCGTACCTGTGACGGTATGACCGTTGGAGGGTCTATTCTGGTCGCAGGGTCCCATACGCCCGGCGGTAACACGGTGACGGCGTTGAGAAACTCGTCGATGCCGGCTAGCAGATGATTTCGATTTCGCGCCTTGTACGCCACGTCGCGGAACACCTCGTCGGACATGAGCGTTGCCATGGCTCGGCCGATCTCGTGGAATCCGGATATGCCGCCCTGCGAGGAACGGTTTGCCATCGGTTGCCGCGTCGTCCCGTTCCGTTCGATCGAGACGAGTCGACTTCGAGCCGTCCGACAACCGGGGCAGCCGCGCGGTCGCGGGAATCCCCTCGCGACGCGGAACCTCGCGGCGGGATTCCCGCGAGACGCCGACGCGCTCCCGGTGGTCGTCGGGGTTCGCGACGTTTGACGGAACGACGGTGGTCGAAACGGCCTCGATCGACGCGGAACGGAGCTCGGGGCGCGGCGGGGGGCGAGAACGTAGGGGAGCGGGATAACGGGAACGCGGCCGTCGATGGTCTCGGGACTCACGGTAGGTCCGAGGAGCACGAAGATGAATCGCGTCGGGACCGGAACCTCCGTCAGGTCGCCCATGATCCCGGCCTGGCTCAGCCGCACGAAGGCCGACAGGGTCTTGTCGAGGAAGTCCACCTCGCCGACGAGGATGTTGCTGGCCTCGGCGCCCGGCGGTATCTTCCTCATGAAGTTCGTGTTGCCCTGCGCGGGGGAGGAAAGCAGACGGGTCAGTCGGCCGACGGGAAGACTACGTCTCTCGCGCTCACCCTGTGATTCGCATCGCCGTTCTCCAAGCCCGACGAGCAGTGGTTCCGGCTGATCGACGCGCTGCTGGGACTCCGATCCCTCCCGCTGCCGCCCGACGATTCCTGACCTACGCAACGATCTCAGCATACAGCTTACGTAGCAGCGCCTACGATTTCTCGATCGTGGCCGAGCGACTGGTGTGAAAAAACTAACCTGGGACCAACGAGTAGGTTCCTTTCGTGTCGGAGACCTGTTTCGAGAAGCGAGCCGAGCTCGACGCAGACCCCTTATCTTCTACGACGTTGTTCGCCGGGACGTACGCGTTCGTGGTCCGTCGCTTTTCCTTCGAAATCGACAACGCTCGGAAGCCACAGGAACATTCGCGATCTGTGAATTATTCGGTTCTGCGATTTATTTTCTCCTCTCTCTCTCTCTCTCTTTCTCGCCCTTCGATCCAGCTGTTCGAGCCTCGCGTCACGCGATATTTCGACTTACTTCTCGACGTGGAACGATACAAGGCGCTGTTGAGCTTGCGATGTTCGGGCTGATGCCTGTGCCTTGCGAGGATCGTTGTCCGAACCTTATTTTTTTAAACAAACCATACCCAAGGTTTACGTCAAGCTTATCACGTTATCCCATATGAGTTGAATTCTCCGACTTAGATTCCCAATACTATACTCGGTATCGCAAGCTATCGATACTCGATGCTCGCGACAATTCTCGACGCGGTCCCCGGGGACTCGCCCAAGTCGATTCGGATCGCGTCGCGCTCGTACCTTCTCTCGCGACTCCGCGGGCAGCACGCTCCTGCCGATGAGATTGTCGAGGACGAGATCGGCGATCTGCTCGAGGCTCGACGCCTCCATGTCCAGCATCACGGTCCCGTTGAGCAGCAGACTCCGCAGCTCGAACAGGGAATGCAGCGAGAGCGTCGCGACGTGCGGCTTGCTCCACCTGTTCCCGCCCTCCTCGACGTCCTCCTCGAACTTGATCCACCTGCAATCGCCAAAAAACGTTTCGCATCGCGCGGCACCCCGACTCCCCGGCGAATCGTTGCCCCGCTCGTCGCGCCCGACGCTCCTTCCGGCCCCCGCGCGTCGTCGCGTCGCGGGGGACCGGAAGGTAGCCCGAGAAAAGCTGAAAAGAGCTTGCCTCGCCGTCTCCTTCCACTCCATCTCGTCGCCGTCCTTGACCAGCTCCTCCATCTCGGCGAACAGCGGATGCGACTCGCGAGCCTCGTCGCCGACCTCCTCGCCGCGGATGAACTGCACGCGTTCCGCCGGCGGCGTAGCTGCAAAAACGATCGTTTTCCACATCCGCGATTTTCAGGCGACGCGAGACGAAAGCCAACCCGGCGCCGTCTCTCCGGCGAACACCATCCCCTCGAGAACGGCAGCTCGGCGCGAAGAGGTATCGGCCGTTCGCGAGCTATATACGTAACGCGTCGTCGTGACGCACCGCGCTCGAAATGGAAACGCGGCTCGCGCGCGCCCGGAGCCGACGCGACTCGCGAGAAGCTGTGCGCTTGGAGTTTTTGGAATAACGAGGTAACCTCGTCGCGGCCCCAAAGACGAGTCGCGAGAAAAAACCATCGCCGCGCGTCGCGCGAAGGTTCGACGCGGTACCGATGTCCGAACACGATCGCGCGATTGGATCGACGAGGGACGAATATATTCCACGTGTCGTACATTTTCCCGATATGCCCGTCGTGCTCGGTGGGAATTCGTCGTCGAACGTCACAAAAACTCACCCGATCGATCGCCGTGCTCGAACGAGTCATCCTTATCACCGGGCGACTCTCTCCGACGTAGACCTCCCTGTTCTCCGTGCAGCGAATGCTCGTCGACGTTCGCCATAGCGCCTCCGTGACCTTAAACATCGAACGCGAATTCGTCACATTCTCTCGTGTCGCTGGAATTCGGATAAGGCTTCCTCTCTTTCTATTCTGCCTCCACAAATATGCCTCGACGAAATACGAGGGCGAGTCTCGTAAATCGTTCTCGTCGCCGCTGAGTTTTGCCAATTCGGACAAGCCAACGGGCGTCTCGCGATCAGTTTGGTCCGATCGTTTACTTATTCGCCTACGAAGGTTCGGCTAGCCGAGCGTAATTCGAATTCAGTACGAAGCGCGATCGCGCGTCTTTTATCAACGTTGTTGTCGGTGCGCAAACAACGCGATAATCGTATGCGCAGCGTCAACTCCGACACGCGAGAAGCTTACGATAGAATTATTTGCATAGTTTACTGAATTCTTGACACATTTTCCGACTCGCACCAGACGAAACGCTCGCGATATCGTCATCCGGTCATTCGTCCCACGTTCATTCGCGTTCCTTTATCGCGCCCGATCAACTGTTCGCATAACCAAAAAGTATTCTCATTCTCTTCTCAGTCCTCCGTCCGGCGTGGGGTCATTTTGACCCCAGGATGCGTACTTCCTAACGCGTCTCTCGATTGTTCGGTCACTTAATTTTTGTTTCTCTCGGAAAAAAAATCTTCCGGCCATAAAATGAGCACGGACGAAGCTCTGTGTGCAAAACGGAGAGGGTTCCGCCAGCGTAACGCGACACGCGATCGAAGACGCTGATAGCGAATCGGCGAGTCACGCGAGTCGTTTGTCCGTCTCTTCTACCGCGACGTGATCTTTCTCCTACTTTTTCGCTCCTTCTCGCTGACTGTTCCGCGAATTCTCGCTCGCCGTTTCGCGAACGTCGCGCCGGTTTCGAAGCGATAGACGGTATCTGCTGGACAAAACGCGGAATCGAGCGCCCATAATCGAAAAGTAGATTTGCGGGCAGAAAAGTAAACCGGCTGGCGACTCCGTGATACGATAGAAATGTAAACTCCTCCCCTGCAGTTTTTTTCTCGCGAGTAATCTCTATCTGTTTGGAGATAAGGCAGACAACGAGTTTCACGGTTTTCTTCGTCGAGTCGCGTCGTTTGACCGCTCCTATCCTCGCTATTTCGACTCTGACGGAGAAAAGCTTCCAGCAAAAGTAGTAGCCCTCGAGTCGAGGATCATTTCATGTCCGATGCACTTTTTCGCTAGGATCGTTTCCGAAGAAGTTACGCGAGCTTCCTCCTCCGCCGAGATCGTCTTCCCGCGCGTGAGACTAATTTGCCCGCTCGTCTATTATTCTTCGGCACGCGTCCCTCGCGCACGTGCCAACTTTTCTGATTTATCACGCGAATACGCGGAGCTTGACTCGACGGTAATTACAACGATCCTTACAACGTAGAAATCGTAATTGACATCAACGATAAATCGACAATTATGTAACGGCGTTTAACGCGCCACACTGATTGCCCCGCGCGAGGCAGCAATTACATCGGTGAGACGTCGGGATACGCGCGACGGGGATCCAAAGAATCGGTGCTGTTCTCACCGAAGAACAAAATTGTTACGTTGCAACGTTCCTCTTTCCCACGCCAATAAAGCTACGATCGTAATTTCCTCGACTCTACGCGCGCGCGAACACGATTCGCACGAACGCGTTACATCATTGTAACACTCTGCTCATCGCGTGAGATTATCCCTCGCCAGCGTCGATAAGCGGGACGCGGTAGCTGATTACTCCGCGATAGTATCGTCCAGATATCATATTTCCGTTGTCAAGCCGGTCTCGATTCTCGGATCGCGTTATCTGCGCTCGTTTTTTTTTCTTCTCCCCGTCATTACTTATCTCACGAACGTTCGGCTTTCCCGTCCTCGTGTAAAAATCACCGAAGAAACGTTGTTACTATTCGCCTCGGGAGACAAGTTTTCGTAGACGGGTGCCTCTTGGTTCCGTGGATTCTTCGTTTTTGCATCGTTTCGGACAAACGCCGAAATATCCACTTTTTCGGGACCCACAATAATGGATTTTGCATTCAGTCGGCTTCCACCTCGCTGACGATGCAATTCGCAACCGAATCGAACCATTCCGGTCTTAAAATGCTCGTAAGCAATCGTACTTGTCGAGGGTCTCGATCCTTTCCGCCTTTGGTTCGTCGAATCGTCGGACACTGGTACAATATCTCGATAAAAAAAAAAAATACGCATCACATCGGCGACCTTGAGAATGCAAAAAATGTGACCTTGACAGAAAGGAATCTTTCTCCACTGCGATCAATCTAATTACCTCCTGACGGTTTTTTCTCGGAGATATTTGGGTGGTCACGTCAAATCGTCCACCCTGAAACGGAAGCGATCGGACTCTCGCGTCGGAATTCAGGGGACTGGCGGACAACAAGGGTTTGACTTGAAAAACGTGATTTTTGAGGCGAACTACGGAAACGGGGGAAACTGAGATAAAATCGGGTTGCGGCAAAATGCTTCGAGAGAATTATCGGGCAATCGATCACAAGTGTATAAATCTGACAACAAACTTCATCGGTGATCCCAACTTTACAGCATCGATAAAGTCTTTTCGCTACACCGTCAACGTAGTATACTCACGTCGCGTACCTGTCGCAAGTTGCGCTCAATATTCCAATCTCAGCTCAAAGTCGTTATAAATCGAGCGACAGTTTCGTCTAGTTTTCTCCGCGTGTTAGAAAAGCCCCTAGATCAACCTCCTCGTATCGCGATACCGGAACGATGATATCGCGCCTCGAAAATAAGCTGGCGCCGAGGAAAACTACCACTGACATTCGAGTCGATCTGTTACGCTCCGCGTGGTGTTTGCCGTTTTATCTCAACGGCCGACCGATCCGTCAGGTAATCTCCTCTCATCGCACGGATCGACGATCGAAATACGTAAACGTTGTCTCGCGCTCCGATTCGACGAAGGCTTCCAACGAGTATTTTCATGGCAGGTACTCGTGTCTCTCGACGCAAGGCTATGCCCGGAACAATGGATGTTGGAAGTCTGCCGTGTCGCGAGTTCGGAAGGTGTTGGCGAAGCCTCGAAGAACAATGCGACAGATACTACAATACGCGGAGACAATGGATCGCTAAGGCGAATTCCGATTTCCATCTTCCGTCGTCTAACGCGTCTGATTTCGACGTTCCACAGCCTCGTTGCTAGTACGCTAATACAGCTAACGATCTCGACTCGACGAACGCAAAGTTCGACCTTGACACTAGCGAAAATGAGAAGAACCAGATTTTTCGACTGGACAGCCCGGAAATCGGTCTTTTCCAGCATACTGAAATGAGAGTCCACCTCGTGAAAAAAGTAAAGTTTCGTATCGATGCAAAGCTTCGAAGTTCACGGCCTTCGAGGCTCGCGCTACGCCCGGTGATTCTATTTTGGTAGATAAACTCCAACATTCGTGTTGGCTCGAACAGCTGTAACGCCGAGTCTTTTGTATCCGCGTCACAGATCCGCGAGGCTGACTGGAAAAGACGGTGGTTGAACTCTGTGGATTCGGCAATGCGCGTGCAACGTGACAGAATCGCAACTGTATCACGAACGCTTTCCACGTACAGCGATTATTCAATGGCAGCGCGAAATAATAACACGCGTGACGCCATGCTCGATTCCGTGGAAAAGCGACACGCTCGCTACTTATTTGTATCGTACTCCGTCTGCGGGAACAGATTTCTCGTAATCTCTCACAGATACGAGTATCATTATTTTATTTACCATTATTGTTGTTGGAACGACGCGCGCTATCCGGCTGTTATTAGGTCATTATTAGTTTCAGTGGTTCTTCTGGAAATTAGTGAGATAAAAAAAATGTAGCTCGACGTTCGTAGATCTGGAATCGACTTTTCTTGTTATCCGTGAGAATTGTTAAAATGTCGAAGAATGGAAGATGAAGAAAAATAAAAAGACAATTTTTGACTTTCGGAAGGAATAACTCGGAAAGTATTGATGTTAGAGAAAAAAGTTTCCTATAAAAAAGTTAGCAAATTTAATTTAAAAGAGAGAAGATCTCCATACTTTTTTGTTTCGGACTAACCGTTTCCGAGATATCGAATTAAACGTGTTTGCAGGGAAAAGGGGTACAACTGATAATCGGAGATCCCCTCGAGTGAAAATTTACACTCGGAATGCGCTCCCATATCGATCCCTCGTAGTCCTCAACCTAAATAATTTAACGTTTGATCATTCGATAATTTGACTCGACTATCACTTCGAGTGGCGGACGGATGAACGATGAAAAATAAACGTACACCTCGAGGTCTCGCGGCGATGACGGAAACTAATCTTGTCAGATGGGACAAAGGCTATAAATTAGAAATACCGTTCTCGCTGGTCGCTGGTCGCCGGTCGAACCAGAGACCGGTTATCACGATGTATACCGAGCGTCGGAGAATCCCTCGCTCACGCGTGACCATCGAAGTGGAAAGATCTTGATCTCGGAGGGAAAAAATGTTGGAAAAAAATGTGAAAAAAGGCGAATAAAGCACGATCGAGACCGTAACCTTCGCATCTCGTCCGGACGAGCCGCGAATTTTATCCCTCGCACGGTTCGCCTTGGAAAAATGTGGGCGTCGAGCTACGATTTTTCCTCGCGACGTTGAATATCGGAGATCGTTGCCAGCCGATCCGAGCGCGGCGCGAGAGCGAACAAAAGTTCTCGCGGCAACGTTACTGCGAACGACGATTATTGCCCGAAGCGAGAATCGTTTTTCTCATTTTTAATCGTTTATTCTCGCCACGATCCGGCTGCGTGCTCGACGCTCCTGGTCGATGTGAACGGCATTCCTCGGCTACCAACTGTCACTCGAGTTACCCGCGAATGTTTCCACGTATGAAGCGCACGGTTGTTCGCGACCGAGGGAAAAAATTCGTCGGCGTTGAAAAAATAAGGAAGAAAATTTGGGGAAAAAAAATGATTATCGTGACTAGTAAATTTCGACGTGCCTACCTTTCGCAGCGAAGTTGTCCGCCGAATTTCGAAACGGCGGGACGAAGCACGACGAGCGATCCGACGGGATCACCTTTCAATTTCTACCTCGCATACTCGGAGTAACCATCGCCTCGGGTAGCGAAGAAGAAGAAGAAAATCGCGACGCGATGAGAATATTTTTACTCGGCGATTCGAGATCTTGCGTAGAATCTATATCATAATTCCAACTTCCAAGCCAGCTGAAATTTCTCCGTTCTCCAATTCTTCTTCAATTCGCTTAGTTCTCCTCGAATCGATCGACGAGCATTATCCGATCGTTGGATTATCGCGTCTCACTCGACACTCGATCACGTTATTTTTAATTCACGTTCCAGCGCCGCCATCGCAGCATCGGCTGTACCAATTATCACGCTATTTTCGCTGCAAATTCTAGTATTCGCGAATTATTCCCACGAACGACAAACCACGGACGCGCGAAACGAAGCGACGCGTCGGCTTTCGCGACGAGTTGCGCGTAAACTGGAATGAGCTCTGGCAGTAGTAATGCTTTGCCGATCGCGAGTCGAGTGCCACGAGGAGAGAGAGAGAGAGAGAGAGAGAGAGAGAGGAAGAGAGAGAGAGAGGCAGAGAGATGGAGAGATAGAGAGCGTCAGAGGAAGGGAGAGAGAGAGAGAAAGTCCTGGACGCGTTACGATAGAGCGAACGACGCTACCGATTAAAAAAAAAATTTCGCCTATCGCATTTCTTTCTATTCACCGACGAATGCGCTGATCAAATTTACCTCGAAAACTCGACTTGTTGGGAAATTTATGCGGCACTTGTATGGAAAAGTTCGCGAGATACTCGTTTTACGATCGCCGCATTTCCGTCCAGCATATTTTCAGTCGGACAAACATCGTTGACCTTGGCGAATCGAATGAAAATGAGAAACGGCGATGCGAATACAATTGTCGATTTGGCACCTGTTTATAATCGTATTCCTCGCACTCGGTGCGATGTCTGGGAATATTCAACCGCCGCTAACGGTCGTTGACTGCGAACAGTTTTTTTTTGCATCTTTCATTTTTCGCACATACGTATGTATGTATATTTTCCAATGTTTTCCGTGCTTTTCCCAGGCGAGAAACGGCTATCTTTTTACTTACGAGCTGATTCGCGATTTGATCGACACGTTTCGATCAAAAAATGTCAGCGACCTTGAAGAAAAAAAAAAACAAAATTCACCGCGTTTTGCAAGTTCGACGCGGCGCTTTTATTTCTCGGCGTCAGATATTCGCGATATTCCGGAGTAAGCGCGTTATTTTCGTACAGGTCGCGCGACGGAATTGGCACGATGAATTCGCGAGACGGATGTATTCTGGGCGATATTCGAAAAACATGCTCGTCGTTATCGTAGAAAAAAAAGGATTACCGAAGATTTGTTTTGTGGCGCGACGACTCGTATGATTCTAGAGCTCTCGCCGCAGCTGATTTGCGGTGGTACGGATATGATTGGATTGAAGAAATGTAAAGACAGGCGCGAAGTGGGTAAATAATATATCGTCTATCTATTTCGCTCGGTTAAACACTGCTGTTCCGATGTTGAACGCCCGTATGGTATGCAGAGTTCGCTCCAGTTTACACGCGTAACAACGCGATGATAAGCAGTTACCGCGGACACGCGTACTTTGCTTCGTGACCCGGGAATTCGCGAACGACTACGCAACGCTCGCTAGTCGAGTGTTTCAAATGTTCGAAGCACGTTCCTCCTAAAATCCACGGCAAAATCACCGATACGCGAGACCTCGTTTCCTTTTTCCGTTCCCCCCGCAGACGAATCTCTAACCGCACCGGCGAGCGCCTGGCGACCGGCAACCCGACTCGCGTCGACGGCGAACATTTTTCGATTACCTCTTCACCGAACACATCGGTTGATTTTTATCGGCGATAGACCGGTTTGATAGTGTTAAATGGTTACGTTTTTCGTTCGTCGTCCTTCAATTTCATGGCGGCATGATAACGATAACAGCAACAACAACGACAACGATAATACTGGTGACAATAATAATTATGATAGTAGTAATAATAATAGCAATATATTTGTAACATATCCAAGTCTATAGTACATCGAATTATTTACAGCGGATATTGATAACGGTGATATTTTCACATTTTTATATACGTAAGTGTATATCAGAGTGATCGCAAAAAATATGTATTTTTTCTAAACAGTATTAAAAGCTTCGTTTAGGCATAAAATTGGGTACCTGGCGACGCCCTCTTCTATTTTCCGAAAGAAGAGTGCTGGAACATTTTTTTTGCCCCTTCTGATTTTTACAACGAGCTAACGGTGCTACGAAGAGGGTTTGTTAGCATTTTTCCGGTGTAACATAGAAGGATCGGCGAAATAGAACTTTGACCTTGAATAACTTTTGAACCAATGAATTTGGAAAAAAATACTAAGAGACCTTTTTTGTAGAGCGTTCAATTCTCTACGAAACTGTGTACGGAAACTTTCTTCGTCACGCACCAATAGCTCGTTAAAAAAATCATAAAGAGCGAAAAAAAAAATTCTTATGGAAACTAAGAAAAATGTGGTGCCGACTATGTTGATATTAATATTGAGAGCTCGTATTGTTAGAGACTTATTTTTGTGCCTAAGCGAAGCTCGTAGACCTGTTTGGAAGACGAAAATATATTTTTTTAATCACTCCTTCCCTCCTCGATTACGCAGCTTTCGCAATCGAGCGAGTCGACGAAACCATCCTCCGTGTTATTAGTACACTCGAAGCCTCGATCGATCGCGCGCCGACGAAGAACATAAATATTTGAACGTAATTTTTGATATTATCGTTTTTTCGATTACAGAGCGGTTCGATTATGTTTCGTGGGTCGTTTGGATTGTATTTTTTTTTTATGTTTGTCAATTTTACTATTTTTTTTTCGTTTTTTTTGATTCTCCCCTCGATCTACGTTGCCGTTGGTCGACTACGGACATGAAAATATATCGTTTCTTCCAAAATTACGTTTACCTAGGTAGCGTACGTTTTTGCATTTCTCCAGGCTCGACGAGCCGAGTGATCGGAATCTTTCGAGCAGGGTTTATCTACCTACGAGCTGCCAAGCAACGAGACGCGAAGCGTTCCTAATACGTACGACGAGAGCTTTTCAAAACGACGTACCACAGGTAGTGAAAATTTTCCAATCGTACGCGTTTTTCCGCATTCTCCTCAAAAATCCACGGGCATCGTTGAAAAATCCAGCGCTTGGTCGCAAAAACTCGCGGGCAACGGCGTAGTTTGCCGAGTCTTGGCAATAATTCGCGACGCGTTGGGTTGAAAAGAAAAAATTGCGCATACTTCTTAAGGGTAACAACGAGGCTACTTTCTCGCCGGTCTTCTTTATTCGTTTTCCCGGACGATCGGTCGCCCTCGTTCGCAGTCAGACCGACGTCTCGGCGGATGCGGTGCGGTTCGCTTTCGGAGGACTCGGCGATTCCTTCGATCTTATCATATCGACCTACAATTATTATTATCGCAACGTATAGAGAATCACAGTGTTTTCGGGAAAAACCTTGGAACTGTGTGCGGTCGAATCGTGTTCCATCGCGAATGCATCACCCCCGGAAACCAACGACTCTTTCTCGTTCTCTTTCCAATTGTCTTTGTCTTTCATTCCGATTCGTGCTCGGTTCCGAGTGTGATGATGAGATGGCGAGAGGTGATGAGACGCGGTTTCGGCTGCCGATGATCGAAGCATGCTCGGGTGTGCGGTGGTGTAGTGTGATGTAGTTTACAGTTTCGACTCTGTTACCGTTACGTTGTTCACCTTTATCGATATTCCACCGTCGTCTTCCTCCTCTTCGGTCATCGTCGTCAGCCGCGTCGTCTCGTCGACGATCAGGGGATTTTCCTTCCTCGAATGCTTCTTCTGCTTGCCGACGCTGAAAGATCGGAACGGTTTGTTTTTGCCGGCGAAACCTCGAATCCGAATCTCTAGGCTCGACCGGAAAATTTAATTTTCCAACGGAACAACGAAAAAAAAAAACAGTGACCCAACACTCGCGATAGAGAGCGGATTTCGAGATCTACGCTTTTTTTTGCATGATTTACTTGATCAGCCTGGACTTGTCGCCGGCGTTCTCCTCGTTCACTTGCTTCCAGATCCCAGTCTTGTTCACCTCCTCGCTGATGTTGATGTTGGCCAGTGGGATCTTCATGATGTTGCCGTTGGCCAACGGGATCTGGAGGTTGCCGGACGCGCCGAATCCCAACTGCTTGTCGCGATCCTGTCGAGGAACCAGAGAAACATCGACGACAGGATCGCATTACTCTCGGGCGACGCGTGCGGTAGGAAAACATCGACATTCTCTGAGAAACGCAACGGCAGCAGCGAGCAACGCTCGATACTCGTCTCGTAGACGTTCTACGAAGCTGCGATGTTTCTAGGTACGAGATCGATCGTGCCTCGTCGATCGGCGCCGAGGAATCCCGACTTGCAGAGGATCGAGCAACGCGCGGTGCGAGGGAGGTTCGAACGGAGGAGACAAAACCAAGGAGAAACGGTGCGGAAAATGGGGATAAACAAACGTGATCGTGCTTCGTACAGCGACAAGCGCGGAATCGTGACGCGGAAGGTGGAGAAACGTCGAAATGCATTTTTCTTTTTTTTTTCAAAATGCGTGGGAATATTCGATCGATCGGTGGCTAACCAGCGGTCTGGCGATCTCTATGTTTAGCGCGCGTTCGACCACTGATTAAAAAAAAAACAAACGTATATTTCCAACGAGTAGACGGTGGAAACGGGTCAACTACGATCGGCGACCGCTCGCACCATTCGCCTCCAAATGCTAACCTCGCCGTCCTCGAGCTGCTGCATCTCGTGGGCGTGTTTCTTGCTGGTCTCCGGCATCACGTCGTCCAGTATCTTCAGCTCGCGACGCGTGAAGAACAGCTCCAACGATTTCCTGATGCCGATCATGACGACGAGCTGCGGGAAAAAAAAGGGTCGCATCTCTACTTCACGATTCGGAAGGAAAAAAACGCTAATCGGTCCGTTTCACTTGAGAAATCGGTCGGGGAACGCACCATCAGCGGGAACAGGATCGACGTCGCGCTGAACGATTTGATGACCCACAGGCAGATGAGGCAGAGCAATTGGATGATCGTGAATATATGTACACGTTTGATAGGCACCTGCGAGAAGGAAAGAGAAAGGAGAAAAACGACGCGACACAGAGACGAGCGGGGAAGATCGGTTGTGATCGTTATTCTCGTACCTGTCGAAGGAACATGTAGTCCGGCTGATATTTGGCCGGCATCAGCATGATCAGTAACCTGTCGAAGAATTGCAGTCCCTTCAACGACGCGGCTCCCATGTAGAGGAACACGCCGAAGAGAACGGGCATCGGGATGTGGCGAAGCATCGACGTGAGAAGAACGGAGCAACCGATCATCAGGAAGATCAAGATGTGGGTGACGCGCTGCTCTCTGACGCCGAGGAATTGCGGCTTTTCGCCCGGTGCCGCGCATTCAGACTCCAATTTCAACGAGTTCACGTGATTTATGGACAACACGGTGGCCCCGACGAACCACGGTAGACCGACTATCGAGCAGACCTCGATGAGGATGGCTAGGACGAACAAATCCAAATGGTAACCGCATCCTTTCTGAAAAACAAACGAGGGAGCGAGTAAACGTTAGTCTCTCCGTATCTATCTATCGGTCCGTGTCTCTGAAGTTGGGTTATAGTATACCGTAATCGATCGGATGTCAGTCGTGGCTATATCTTTTACTCGCACGTTTATGTGTCTATTTATACAAGTTTTGGACAAATACCTTCAGCTTGTTTTCCTTGCGGTTTACAATGACGGCGGTGATTTGCTGGTCCATGAAGATGAGTATGGTCCCGAGGAGTGCCGGAGCCACTGCTACGAGCGCGCTGTACCATGGATTTTGTTGGAACGGCCAGATGACCCATCCGCGACCGTCGAGCGTCGGTTTGAATTCTTGGGGCACCTCGAGTTTCGGTGTCGATATGCCGACGTAGTAGTCCAGCAGCGACATCGAGAGGATCGCTATGATCACCGCGAAATCGCTGACGATTTGTCTGACCTGCGTGGAAAGAGGAAACGGATGAAGAATTGGGAATTCTTCGCGGTGAAACCAGACGATGACGAACAACATCTCGACCGACCTTCGATGGGAAGAAGAGAGCGTTTTTGAAGTCCTTGAGCTGAACGGATATCAGGAATGTCCCGAAGAAGAGGATAATTGACATGAGAAAGACGTCGGGCACGTGAGCGGGAGCGTCGCATCTGGCGCCGACGAGGGTTCCGTTGAAGAGCTGCGATAACCGATGGGTTACAACGACGTAGTTGGGAAAAAAGACATTGTATCAACGGATCGGCGTATTGAGCCCGCGAGCCTCGTTTACGGAGCCTTCATGCCGATTCTTTTGATACGACGCGTCTGTCATTGGCGTAATAGCTCGCCTGATGACAGGCTCCTAGGTAGTTAACTACTAGTTATTTTCATCAGAACTCACTTGACACTCGTCCTTGCCGAGGCGCGTCCAATTCACCGACTCGTAGCTCGACGGCATCGTCCTGTTCGACGGTACGCACAGACAATCGTGGTGGAAAAGAGCCGCGTCGTTGTGAGTATCGATCGGGAATTTTTTACCGATCGACAAGACGTTCTCTATGGCCTGCAAATTGATCGAACAGAATTTCGCTGCATTTCGTCGTTTCGCGTTTCGTTTGCATGCGGTGGAGTTGGGGGAAAAATGGGCCCCTCGAGGCGGAAATTACTCGTACACCGAGTGAAAAATGAGAATCTTGAAACGCGGGGCAAAACGGGGTTTCCCCAAAAAAATCTATGTTGCCCCTGTTTCTAGAATTGTGGCTCGTTTCACTTTCGCGTGTTCACGCTGACCTTGTAGATGAAGATGAAGGCGATCAGAGTGGCGAAGTTCTCCTCGGTGAAGCGCGTTATGTAGCACACGAAGGCGCTCGCATCGATGGCCACGAGGATCATGAGGATGAGCGCCATCCAGCTGCCGATCCAGAACCTGAAGGACATGTAATTCCAGGCGGCGGATCTGTCGAGGGAATAGAAACGAGAGCTCGGTTTTGCGAGACGGCAAACGTGTGTGGTACGAAGTGGGTGGGGGGAAGGAGAGCGCGATGCTAACTTGCAAAATTCGAAGACGATCGTCTCGAAGACGAGGACCGGTCCCGTGGAACCGAGGATGGTTAGCGGCTGACCGGAGAAGAAACCGTAGACGACGCCGCAGACGAAGCCGGAGACCAACGATTCCATGGCAGCCATGTTTTTGCCGGTAGCTTCGCTCAGCAGACCGCCGAACGTGATGATCGGCGAGAGGCAGGCGAAGTAGAGGAAAATGAAGGATGCTACGCACTGCAGGGCCAACGCGTCCTTGAAGTCGGAAACGTAACAGGGAGCCTTTCGCTTCACGTCGTTGATGAGTCCGCCGAAGAGTCTACCGGTTCTCGAGAGACCCGCGGCCTCGCGCTGCTTCAGCTCGTCCGCTTCTTCGTCCACGACGACCTTGGCCTTCTCCTCTTTGGGCCTTTTGCGTATTTCCTTTGATGGGGAAGCGTGAAGGCAAAGCGTCGTCGTTTGGCATTTATTGTGCTATGCGGGCGAAATTTCCTGGGGGCTGCATAGGTCGGCAGTGCGGAGGGATCGGGGAGGGTTTCTTTGGTCGTACCTGCGAGGGGATGGCCGCCGGTGGCTCTATTCTGATCGTAGGGTCCCACTCGCCCGGCGGCAACACGGTGACGGCGTCTAGAAACTCGTCGACGCCGGCTAGCAGATGATTTCGATTTCGCGCCTTGTACGCCACGTCGTGGAACACCTCGTCGGACATGAGCGTTGCCATGGCTCGGCCGATCTCGTGGAATCCGGATATGCCGCCCTGCGAGGAACGGTTTGCCATCGGTTGCCGCGTCGTCCCGTTCCGTTCGATCGAGACGAGTCGACCTCGAGCCGTCCGACAACCGGGGCAGCCGCGCGGTCGCGGGAATCCCCTCGCGACGCGGAACCTCGCGGCGGGATTCCCGCGAGACGCCGACGCGCTCCCGGGGCTCGTCGGGGTTCGCGACGTGTGACGGAACGACGGCGGTCGAAGCGGTCTCGATCGACGGGGAACGGAGCTCGGGGCGCGGCGGGGAGCGAGAACGTAGGGGATCGGAATAACGGGAACGCGGCCGTCGATGGTCTCGGGACTCACGGTAGGTCCGAGGAGCACGAAGATGAATCGCGTCGGGACCGGAACCTCCGTCAGGTCGCCCATGATCCCGGCCTGGCTCAGCCGCACGAAGGCCGACAGGGTCTTGTCGAGGAAGTCCACCTCGCCGACGAGGATGTTGCTGGCCTCGGCGCCCGGCGGTATCTTCCTCATGAAGTTCGTGTTGCCCTGCGCGGGGGAGGAAAGCAGACGGGTCAGTCGGCCGACGGGAAGACGACGTCTCTCGCGCTTACCCTGTGATTTGTATCGCCGTTCTCCAAGCCCGACGAGCTGTGGTTCCGGCTGATCGAAACGCTGCTGGGACTCCGGTCCATCCCGCTGCCGCCCGACGATTCCTGACCTACGCAACGATCTCAGCATACAGCCTACGTAGCAGCGCCTACGTTCGAAACTCGACGCGTCGCGTTTCCCGAACCACGATCGATCCTTCTCACTCTCGGGGGACGATCGACAATTCACGTCACGGAGTTTCATACTCCATCTAATGCAATACCGCGGCACTGCCTTGCATCACGTCCCTACGTCGTTATACGACGGAACTTGTCTCGTCCTCTCGGGAAAAGAACGTAATCGATGGATGGTTCTCGAAAACGCGTACCGCGCGTCGGTTTCGCGTCACGTGCATACACTGTAGGGCAATTTCTCTCCTACGAGGTCTACGAGCAGGCAGCTAGCAAATTCGGAGAAGGTCATGCGGCATGTCGGAGAACGGATCCAAGTAGCGGGCAGGCGAAGCATGCGAGAGGGAAGCTCAACATTCGTGCCATCTATTTATTCCAACGATCGCTTGCGCGCGACGCGTTGGAACGAAACGAAAGCTTATTTATCGAGGTATTACCAGGTATGCCGAGAAAACGAGCGGCCGTATTTATCGTCAGTGTCGAGGCACTGCCGTGACTCGTTGACCCAGCAATCGCTGGCGCGGAATTCGACTCCTCGACTACGAACACGAGCAACAGACAGAAAAATCTTAATCGAGATTCTCACGTTAAGTCGCAGGTGACGTAAAAAGTGAAAAAAGCGCAAAAAGTCGGAACGATTCGGAAAAGATCGAGATGTAGGAACCAAGAAGATTAAAAATACTGTAATAAAAAGAAAGTATCGAAAACGATTAGAGTAGCGAACGTCGAATTAATTCGTAGGCAGATCCTCAAAATACAACGTAGCATAGAATATTCAATAAATTACGGCACATCGAGAAGTTTTACGTAGAAACGATCTTCAAACTCTGTCGAATCGAGATTCATGGTTTTCATAACGAAATATCGAAAAAACAACGTCGCATCGGAGCTGATCGTTCCGCTTCGAAAGTTATGAAAAAATCGACTCGCAAAGCGAAGGACGGATCACTGATAGATAGCTTTTTGTTTCAGGTGGAGCTATCATCGGAACGGTGAGCCTCGATCGCGCGAAAAATCGGTAGCGTGGTCCGTCAATGACGACGACGATGGATGATTCGATGGAAGAAGGTCGGCGACGGTGAGATCAGAGGTACGAAGTGCCAATATTGGCAGTTGACCGACAGTCCCGGGCTGCTCGTTATTAGCCAAGCTGTGGCAGCCGAACATTGGCCCAAGCTTCGGTCCAAGGCTGGCCAGCCGATCGATCGTATTACAGTCGCGAGCCGCGAAAACTGACCGTCATTAGTCAATTCTCGCTGCAAGCTTCGCTTTCAATTTGATTTTCACGCTCCGCTACTTAAAGTGCTGAAACTTTTTTTTCTACGTATTCATATTAGTATTTCTACGTATAGAAATATAATTCATCGAGTCAGCGTTGATGGTTCGTGGTTTAGCCTTGGGACAGTAGTGGCTACTCGATTTCCACGGCTCGAGCGACTATTGTTTCTCCAAGCTTGAGATAGTATTGTTTTGTTTTTTTCTCGTTTTCCAAGTCGCGGGCCAACCCTGGTTCTTTCGTTTCCCAAGGCATCGTCCAAGGCTTGGACCAAAGCTCGGCCAATGGTGTTCTTCCTGCCCCGGAGCGTTTGGTTTTGTACAGTCGTGTACGGCGGATACAGCAAACACGCGCGGATGAAGTACGAGACGTCCAAGGTCAGAGGTAAAGTTAAGAGAAGAAGAGGGCTGCGAGGTGGGAAGAGGGCTAACCTTTTAGCTGACCCGGTGCGAACCACGTCGTGAAACCGACGACGTGAGGGGCGTTGAGTTCGCCTATCGAAACAACGAATCGGTCTTAAATTTCGCCAACTTTCGTTTCGCCTAGAGATGGGATCGCTCGCGATAATTTGCTCGCGGTGGTTCCACAAAAATGGAACTACGGCAAGTCGTACAACAATGAGAAATATTCAATGAATGCGTGAGAAATTATTTTATCCATCATACACGATGGACTGGTAGGATAGCCGGTGTAAACACACGTAAACATATCAGTAATACCACAGACTTAAAGTTGAGCTAAAAATCCTGATAAAAAGCACGTCGGCGATTCAGGGGGGGAGGAAATAACGCGACTATGGTTTCGCAATGATTTTGTATCGCCTGTTCGTTGGCATCGGGGTGGATTCGGAAGAACGTGGTGGGGGTTCTAATGCTAGCGGACGACGAAGCATTTGCTGGGAGGATGTGCGATATTCTTTGTCGACGGGGACCAAGCGTCTAGCCTGAGCGTTCACCTGGGACCAACAGGTAAGATCCCCTCGTATCGGGGGCCTCTCGAGAGAGGAGAGTCGTGTTCGCACTCGGACAACTCCGGCTACGAGACACGGATTCCCTGTTTACGGTGGCGCTGGTCGTAGGGACGCGAGCGTCGCTGGTCGGCCGTTTCTCCTGCAAATCTGAGGTCAACGACGAATGGAAACAAAAAGAATAGTCGAGATCTGCGAGATCCCCGATTAGGTCGCGTGGGATTCCGTTTTTTTCCTTTTTTTAGATTACTTTTTAGTTTTGCGACGCGATACGCCCGAGGCGTGGCGTGACCTTGAAGGTGGATGTAAAAAGTCGAGGGGGAAAGATAGCGCGACGGGAGTAGTTTCGTCGCGGTGGAAAATCGCGACCCTGTGGGGGAAACAAAACTTGATTCGCGAGCGACAAACCACCCGGGGAAACGAAGACGAAGTGGGGCGGGGAAAAATTGCATCGAGGGGAAAATAAAACTATTTTTCTTTCGATCGTCGAAACTAGGAAAGTAAAATGAAAGAATCGGCGTTGTTTGGTGAACTTTTTTAGTTATTTTTTCGTCCACTCGATTTGTTGGAGTTTGGTTTGTTTTAGATGTTTGTCGAACTTACTTTTTGACGACGAGTGATTGCGACCGATTTCCGCGAGGGAGCGGATTATCGGGAGACGCGACATGTTGTTGTCTCTGCGACGCTCGTGCTGATGCCTGTGCCTCACGAGGAGCGCTTCTCGGACCTTTTTCCAACATTTACGTCAAGTTCACGATCATTTCTATACGTTGTTGATATTTCGATCGTTGCTAGATTTCGCGGGCGCTCGCATCGATACTCGATGCTCGCGACAATTCTCGACGCGGTCCCCGGGGACTCGCCCAAGTCGATTCGGATCGCGTCCGCGCTCGTACCTTCTCTCGCGACTCCGCGGGCAGCACGCTCCTGCCGATGAGATTGTCGAGGACGAGATCGGCGATCTGCTCGAGGCTCGACGCCTCCATGTCCAGCATCACGGTCCCGTTGAGCAGCAGACTCCGCAGCTCGAACAGGGAATGCAGCGAGAGGGTCGCGACGTGCGGCTTGCTCCACCTGTTCCCGCCCTCCTCGACGTCCTCCTCGAACTTGATCCACCTGCAATCGCCAAAAAAACGTTTCGCATCGCGCGGCACCCCGACTCCCCGGCGAATCGTTGCCCCGCTCGTCGCGCCTTACGCTCCTTCCGGCCCCCGCGCGTCGACGCGTCGCGGGGGACCGGAAGGTAGCCCGAGAAAAGCCGTAAAGAGCTTGCCTCGCCGTCTCCTTCCACTCCATCTCGTCGCCGTCCTTGACCAGCTCCTCCATCTCGGCGAACAGCGGATGCGACTCGCGAGCCTCGTCGCCGACCTCCTCGCCGAGGATGAACTGCACGCGCTCCGCCGGCGGCGTAGCTGCAAAAACGATCGTCTTCGACATCCGCGATTTTCAGTCGACGCGAGACGAAGGCCAACCCGGCGCCGTCTCTCCGACGAACACCATCCCCTCGAGAACGGCAGCTCGGCGCGAAGAGGTGTCGTCCGTTCGCGAGCTATATACGTAACGCGTCGTCGTGACGTACCGCGCTCGAAATGGAAACGCGGCTCGCGCGCGCCCGGAGCCGATGCGACTCGCGAGAAGCTGTGCGCTTGGAGTTTTTGGAATAACGAGGTAACCTCGTCGCGGCCCCGAAGACGAGTCGCGAGAAAAAACCATAGCCGCGCGTCGCGCGTCCTACCTCGCGCGAAGGTTCGACGCGGTACCGATGTCCGAACACGATCGCGCGATTGGATCGACGAGGGACGAATATATTCCACGTGTCGTACATTTTCCCGATATCCTCGTCGTGCTCGGTGGGAATTCGTCGTCGAACGTCACAAAAACTCACCCGATCGATCGCCGTGCTCGACCAGCTCATCTTTATCACTGGACAATTGTCTGGAGTGATGATGCTTGTGCCGCCTGTGTCGGCGCTCACCCGGCAAATGAACACCGACGTATACCGTGTGTTCTCTGTGCCCTGAAACATCGAACCGCTTAGAAATCTCATCCAGTCGCCCTATCTCAACGGACGGATCCGAGGAGATTCGAATACGCGCGCCGAGCGCCGGAACGAACATACAGCAAAGTAGTACGCTCGACGTTGCGTCAGACGCTCTGTTGGGGAAAAACTAACGATTTAAGAAGCACCGCGAGCCTAACGCGCGAACGTACATACTGAAGCCAGTTTCGTGACACGTTCGACCTCTGCAAACTGGAGCCGATTTAAGTCCCTTCGATACGAGCTTTGATCGAGGGGTGCTTCGCCGACGGGCCGTGACAAACTACACGATCGACAGTTTTATCGCATCGAGTGAAACGTAACGAATGCTCGTTGCTCGAACGCTCGTCGTCCCTCCGCCAATTCGACCATCGCTCGTCGTCCACGAGGAGAAATAATATCGATGCGCCCGCTGCTATTCCGTTGATTGCCCTCGAAGCAGCCGACCTCCACGGATTTACTTACCTACCTCGAATCTAATTACATAATAATTCCGCGAGAAGGGCGATCGCGCTTTCTTCGTTGACGCGTTAACCGCGCGACCTCGCAGGTCAGCTGCGAGGAATGCCGACGGATTTACGCGAGCGAGCCGATTTTTCCGAAAGCTGTTACCTTCGAAATCCTTCTCCGTGTAGGATTGATGGGTCGATCTGGCTCCCGGGTCCTTGGGGGCTTCATCGTCACCCCCCGGACGACCGATTCTGCCACCCTGCTGCATCCACGATCTGAAACAAAAGAACCGCTTTGTCGTAATCTCAGCGATTCGCCTGTTTTCTCCGACTCGCGCCAACTTTCACGCGACTCCAGTTATCATCATGGCCAATTATCGCCATTGTTCAACTTTGTGCGATTCTGCGTTCTCGAAGTTCTCGAGACGCGAATGCGATCGCTCGCGCGAAGGAGTACGCGGTAGCAAAATTTCCGGCGAATGTAGCCCAACAATTTGCGTTGACAACTGTTTTTTGCTACCAAAAGCTTGGCTTATAACGAGCAGCCAGGGACTCGCGGTCGATTGTCGATATTGGCAATTCCTACCCGGTAGAAATCTCGCGTTAGGTTGGATAATTCGTTGTATCTCGCTGGTATACCCTGGTAAACGGGGACCTTTTCCCATCGACGTGTCGCTCGGTACGCGAACAATCCTCGTTCCAATCGACGAGAGGCGCCGTTTGTGTTTCGGGAAACGTTCCGATTCAACGAAATTCAATATGTACTCGACTTCAATGCGGCTATCTGTATTCGCGCGAGGCGCGGGATCGACTGAGAATTCGAAGCGATCGGCGTTCGCGACACCCTGAGGCGCGGGGGTACGAGAAACTGGAGTGTTCCTCCTTGTGATTACGTGTTGCATACCGCATCTCGTCTGCCTCCGGAGCGCGAGAGAAAGAGAAACGAGACGAGCGTCGTTGCGTCGGAATACCCGAGCGCTGACGTTTAGTTGCGTAACGGTGTAACCGTGCGTCCCTTATGGGGTATAAACTGATTGCGTAATTAGTTGATCGTCTCATTGTCGCTTCCAACGCCGACATCGTAACGCGAAGTTCATCCTATAAACAATTATCCAATTTATTAACGCGTTATTCGTTACGGTTTCGCACCGCTCGCGTGTTTCGACTCCTAGCGTCTACGGGCATGCTCGTATCGAAAACATTGACGGGAGATAAAATCTTCCTCGAACATCTGGCTACAGGTTTTGCTTGGCATGTTTTCGCGTGGGGTCGATTAGAACGGAGATACGATCGATTCGACGCCGATCCGCTCGCCCCGGCGTATACCTCATCGCTCGCGTGGTTCTCCTAAATGAAAGCGCGCGTAGCGGCTGTAAAAACGGTCCTAGCTAGAAATGTCAAGGGACACGATATGTTTTCCTATCAACGGACTACAAATTTTATCCGAGATATTTTCGCGTCGCGATGGTATTTCTCGAGATAGGATCGATCGTACAATCCCTTGCGATTATTTCCTCCTGTCGTTTTGTGCTCCCATACTCGTCCACTTTACGCGAATTTGAACGATCCTAGCGAAAAATTGCACGGTACGTAAAGTGTTCCTCGATTCGCGGGCTTTAACTTTTGTTGGAAGTATTTTCGAGTAAAGCGAACTCACACCGAGATATGATCGATCGCGTCCACATCCACCCGCAGAGCTTCGAGGTTGGAACTTCAAAGGCTCGTATTTCGCGCGGGGATTTTTTCTCGGGGAAACGTATCGGAAATGGAATGTCGAGCGGATCGCGTTGAGAAAGTTTTGTCCGAAACACTTTTAATTTCGACCACGGGATTGGCCGACGCGCGGTGATTTCAGCATTCCAATTTCCTGTCCCTGCGCCATCGATCTACCGAAGCTCGCATCTCCCTAACGAGAGCTCTTATAAAAAAATGTTTCCAGTAAAATCTATTGCCCAAAGATCGACGATTATTTCACGACTGATGTGATTTTTCGATAGAACGACTCCCCCAGGAGATGGGAGCCCCCGACTGATCGCGCGACACCCCGCTACCCTACCGGCTCAGTTCACCTGGGGAAAAAAATGTTTGCAGGTAGAATTTACAGCCCGATGCATCCAAATTACAAACAAATTTCGCGTAGTTTCCGTGACTACCGAAAAAAAACCGCTTATAATCACCGATACGGAGTATACTGATCGTCGTATTTGAAAAAAAGGAACTGGAAGTTTTCTCTAGGAAACAAAAGAATTGAGAATCGCGGCTAAACGATTCTGTTACATCCGACGTCGACGTACCTTTCGGAGCGAAGTTGTCCGCTGAATTTCGAAATTTCTTCAGAATCTCGCCACGTTTCACGGAACGCGCATCGTTCGTGGATCGTTGCACTCGCGACCGACGATCGCCGAATTCCAATCACCTTTCAATTTCTACCGACTGAAAAATCTTCACTCGTGGGATTTCCTTCTCAACCAAAGGATTTTACTTCTTCATTCGTTTTACCACCTCGCCGAGGATTTTCAATCATTCGTCGACGCTCCATCGACGTGCCCAATCTCTGGCCCAATTTTATTCGACACGTTCGTTTCTCGTTCCCCTTCGGAAAACGTCAGCTGATCGATGACGACGATTCGCGTCGATTTCGCGGCGATTCTCGATCGTTTCGCGGCAACAACCTCGCGGCTCGCAGTTTCCCTTCGTCTCCTCGACTCACCGATTATTTTCCCAGCTCGTTTGCGCGATTTTCATCGTCGTCCTCCATCATCGTGGCTCCCGGCTATCGTACGTTTTCATTCGTTTGTCGCGAATCCCAGGGGACAGCCGAGACGGAAAGAAGACGAAGAGCGAAGAGCGAAGGCGAGGAAGAGGAAGAGGAAGAAGAAGAAGGCGAGGTCGACGCTATCTCCGCGGGAAAACAATAGACGAGCGAGCGAAAACGCACGGAGGGGGGGATCGAACACGCCGTCGACTGGGCGTGCGACGCGTATTCGCAACGCGAACGAACTGTTGACGGCGAAATCGAGTCGGCTTCCGCACCACCGCCGCCGCCGCCGCCGCCGCCACCGAGCGTATTGATCTCCCCCACGTCGCGGAGGACGAAACTGTCGGGGAACGACCGAACGACCGAACGACCGACCCTCCGCGCGAACGAAGAGGCTGTCGCCTCGTAACGCAACCCGAGATACGCGCCGCGCGACCACGTTGCCTCCGGTGCCCTCCTCGCTTCTTTCGTTTCTCGGCCCTGGACGACCGAAAAATCAATCCAACGCTCTCGAACTACGAAGAACTACTACGGCGCTTGTCTCTTCTCCTCGCGATCCTCATCGTAAATTTCGCAAATTCCATTCCGAGAGCAATATCTAGCCGTTTTTCTATCACCGACCAGCTGCTAATGCTCCTCATCTTTCGCTCGGCCGCGCGCCATCGGGACTCGCGAGCGCGGAGACGCGAAGAGTAGAGCGTTAACAATTTAGTACACATTGCGCACAGTTACATAGAAATCTGTAGTAACGTGTCTCGATAAAACTCGATCACGTACCGCGGACTTTAATTATTTTTTATTCATGCTAATAATTATCTGAAAAACTGAAAGCCGACTATTTTTTTTCTAGTTTTTTTTTCAACAGACTGCTGACGCGAAATTTGAAAAATTACGTTCGTAGCTGTTGTTTTAATTTCTCTGCCGGAAAAAATGCATATTTACCCCGAACACGGAGTGCTTTTTATTCTCACTCCGAAACCCCGAGCGATGGGAGAGATGTAAACGCACTCGGGAGTCTTCGCAGCGCGGATGTCGGCAAGATCACGCGCCTGCCGCGCTTACTGGTCGCAGAGGTAATCGAGTTCTTCCGAAATTTCGCGCGCGGTAGTCTTAACGCCGGATGTTACTTCTTACCGACAGAGTTCTTCCGTCATCGAGCCGACGTTGATAAGGTAGAGAGCAGCGCGGATAAACGACGTACAAAATTGCGAAACAGTTCATTTATTTTTACCGCAGCGTCACGATCACAGCTGATAAATCTGAGAGACGCGCAATTACAATCGATGGGACGATATTCGCACTTTGCTTCGCCCCCGTTGTATAATAAATGAAAACAAAATTTCTCCCTCTCAGAATTTTTTGTCCACTTTAAAATAAAAAATTACAGAAGCATCTTATGTTTTTAATAATTACTGTACTTGCGGCACGTTTTACCGTAGTCTATGGTAATAGCTGGTGAAAATAATGCACCTACTTCGTCATAGTTTTCCGAAGCCGACGTGAAAAAGCTGTCGATCGTATCATGGCGAGAGTCTGATTTTGATCGGCATAATTGCGAGAGGTAGAAATTCCGTTGTCATTTATTGTACAGCGGAGAGTGGGGGGAAATGGTAAGATCGTCTGATTAATCCGGTTCTATCGATATAATTTTATTCGCGCGGATAACCGCGCCGCAGGCACGCGACGCGAGATTTCTGTAAATCGTGTTTGTTGACACTCGAGTCGAAGGATCTGTCCGATGATAATCGGGTAGCATATCGGATCGCGGTCTGTTTATTAGCCGGATCTCGTCACTCGGAACTTCGTAGAAGCGTCACGCGCGTTCGATAAATATTTGCACGGTTCGCTCTACTCGCCGAGTATTATTCCCGGCGTTAAAACGGCAACGCACCCGCGAACAGCGACGACGGGTGTCGGGAGGAAAAAACACACGGAGCGAATAGCAGTAGTAGTGGTAATCTTCTGCGTCGGTGGTCTGTTTTCCAGAAAAGATCAACAGGCGCGGTGGTCCGGTGATAAATTCGTACTCGACGCGCGAAGATTTCTGGTAATTTTTGTCATCGTTTTAATAAAAAAAAATGTGTTGCTTTTTTGGATTTTACAGCGCGAGAAGAGCGATATCGTAGCCTTGAAGCAAGACAAACTGACACAGTTTCGTTATCATCGGGCTGCATAATACTTTGCAGAGGTGAATCATCGTCTTCCCTCGACTTGGAAGGTGCAAAGCTGTTGGGCTGGGAGGAGCAGGCGAGAAATAACGTAAATTGGTCGGAGAAAAGGGAAGCAAAGGAACGAAGATCTTATCCGAGGGGTAAATTTTCGGCGTGCGGACAGATTTTTGAAAATTGGGCGTCGCTAAGCTGAGAAAATGACGGCTTAGCTGGAATCTTTTTTTCCGTCTCTCTCTCTGTATCTCTCTCTCTCTCTCTCTCTCTCTCAGCCTCGTCGCTCGTTGAAAACACTGGGCGAAATTTCGATAACCCATTCGACTTTGCGAGACGGTTGTCCTTCTGCTCTCTAATTTTGTTATCGTTTCGCTCCTCTCGTTGCTCGTTTATTCGACGCACCAGCTGACAGTCGCTGCACACGGAAGATCGTTCTCTTCGATGTTTGAGCTTCGTGCAGGAACAAACCGACGCGCCTTGCAGGATGTCGCGTCAAACATCGCTCAACAAACACGCGCGATGTCTCTCGTTCCCATGCGAAGCTATTACATCGCGTAAGTAGACATATACGTACCCAACCGCGACGATCTCGAATTTTCTCCGTCGCAAATTCGACGCAATTTCGTCCGCGTCTCTTCGCGATAAACGATAATTCGTTTGGCTTGTTCGTACGCGTTAAAAGAAAATTACCAAATCTAACGCAAAATTGTGCGTCGACGACTTTTTTTTTTAAACCGGAAATTAGCGTTATCCCAACACCGTCCGTGCTTAGTGAAGAGGTAGCACGACTATCGTGTTAATAGTAACGCAAACCAACGTGTCGAAATTCGAATCAATAATGATACTCGATTCGATACGAATAATTCGCGAATCCATAACCAAAACGCTAAATATTCAATACACAATAATGTGTACACCTTACAGACCGGTGGCAAAACTTGTTAGCGCGCAGTTGTGGGAAAAATGCGCTCGTCGAGTCGAACAAGCGCGTTGGGAAGGCCGAGCGAAAACTAAAAATTGTACGTTTGCTCGAGTGGAGGATTTTCTTTCGAATAAACGGGAGGATGAAAATCGCGGTAAACGTTTTGGCACGGCAGTTTTGTTAGCTTCGCGACAGGTGAGTCGGGAGGGATTCTCGTTTGTTTTTGTTTTTTTCTTCAATTTATTATCGCTAGTTTTCCCGTTCCCCGCGACTATCGAGTTTCCAACTTTATCTCGAGGACCACGGTAGGTTAAACAGCTCGAAAACTTTGCCGGACGCGCCTCGTCGTTATTCCTCCGCGCCCCATTTACCAGCGACGGTCTATTTGCACTACACTTGTCCCTTCCTTCGGCCGCGCGACAGCAGCTATGGAATTTCACGTTTGCCGTCGAATCCTCGCAGCAACGATAGAGAAACGGGGAGAAACAGAGAGAGAGAGAGAGAGAGAGAGAGAGAGAGAGAGAGAGAGGCGCAAAACTCCCCGGAGGATCGATAAATATTTGACCAAATGTTTATCGGCATTATATTTGTTTATTACCGGAACAGCTTAACTCGCCATTCGAAACGTAAACACGCCGAAGGGAAACCAAAGGTAATCACACAACGAAGAACCGAGAGGGAAAAACATTTCGATGGGGGGGGGGGGGGGGGGGGGAAAGAGCTCGTCGCCGTAGCGCGCGATCATCAGTGCCGTCGACTGATATTTCATCGCCGCGATGGACTAAGACAGAGCGAGAGAGGGAGAAAAAGAAGGAAAAGTAACAAAGCATCGAACGCGACGAGATTCGTCGAGGCGTGTAAAATCGGAAGAGATCGGCGTCGGAGTTCCTGCCGGTTAATTGCACGAGTGTCGTTGATGCGGGAATCTTCGTAGGTCCCGTCAGCGCTGCCCCTCTCGGTCGAAATCTCACGGTTATAACGTTATATATATATACATCTCCGAGGAGGAGAGCCGATTCGTTCGGCTGGCTCGCTGCGCCCTCGGTATTCGACTCGTCGTTTTATCGATTACAAAAACGTTGTCTCGTAACACTCGGCAAACTCTCTTAACGAAATCGGACAGGTTCGAGAAAAGTAGACTTTTTCACTCGTCCGGACCGCTCGCGTCCCCGTTCCCTCTTCTTTGTTTCTTCATTACGCAACCGCGCCCGTTCGCTCTCGCTCGGTCAGCCTCGCAATTGCATCCCACGCTCGTTTCCAATTACACCTCCCCGGCCCGAAACCGAGAGAGAGAGAGAGAGAGAGGGAGAGAAAGGAAAAAACAGAAAGAAAGTTGGCGTCATCGAGTGGAAAATGTGTCGTTGATCCAGGAATTTCCGTGGGAAAAGTATCACTTTAATCGAATGAAGATGCAAAATCTATTGTTCTCCGATCGGCCCTTCGATTATCATTAGGTATGTATGTATTACTCCGAGATGATTAGAGGTTTCGTGACAGCTTCTCTTTAAGTGCTTCATTGTTTCCTCTCCCTCCCGCCCACCCCCTCTCCGTTCGCGTCCACCTCGGTTCTGTCTTCCTTTCCGTCTCTCCTCCCCCTCCCCCCCCCCCCCCCCCCCAACCCCGGAGAGGGAAAAAGGAAAGAGGGACACGCTCGTCGACAGGGCTTAAAAGCTCTTCTTCTTCTTCATCCTCGCCTCTCGCCGTCGAGCCGCACTTCCGAGATTCTTTTCCCAAGAGCCAATTCATCCGTCTATTGGCAATTAATAAATTCAGGTAGGCTGGGAGAGGGCAGAGAGTAGCGTCCACGAGTCATCGGGGACGGCGGTGCTCGGGGCAGGCAGGACGAGACGTGCACGCGCGCGTTCGGGCAGGTAGGGCGAGCGAGAGAGCGCGAGAGACGTGTACACCCGAGCGACGCGACGGCTAGAGCTAGCTGCTCATCGGGAACGCGTTACAACTTAAACCTTTTAGCCGACTGTTTGACCAGCGTTGTATTCTGTTTATACAAACGCTTAAACACGCGAGGATGAAGAATATGCATGTATATCCTATATGAGCCTCGCGCTTCGACTCAAAGATTCTTCGCTGCGCCCTCGTCGACCCTCCGCGCGACACTTCAGCGCTTCCACAAACACTCGAGAGAAACTCGGGACACGAATTACCCCGTCCCGTTGCTCCTCCTCCGCTCCCATCCACCGTCGTATCACCGATGACAAACTCGAACGATCGCGCGAAAATTCTACGATCGTATCGAGCAGCTCGACTTCGCGTCCTAACGAACGGCCTCCGTTCGTTTTTCGACCGTACGATTCCAAAATCTCTTTCGTCCAGTTCAATGCCGATGGGTACGTCGTGGAAATAACGTACGCACCTACCCAGATCAGTTTCAACGCTCGTCGACTTTTCTTCAACGCAAAATCAGTGTACTTCGACGCACGGGGTGTGTAGTGATAAGATGTATCGTGTGTACACGTGTATCGTATTTATTGTTTTATCAGATGAGTTTTACAGCAAGAGCTTGGCTCTGCGCGGTGTTGCGCTAGTATACTTCAAGTTTCACGTAGATTCGAGCGAGCCCCGAACGTGTGCTTGACAAGTGCAATGAACTTTCTTGCTAATCTTCAATTAGGACGTTTCCGTTCTATTTGAATGACGTTCATCTGCTATTTATTTTCTGTTGATAGTAGATATTCCCTTTTTGCAGCGTACCCGGTACATTCGCCACTGCTCATACCTACACTCTATACATACAGTCGTTTCTTTTTTCACAGTAATAAAACGGCAAGGAGGGATATTACCTAACTTATACTCAAACTTGGCGCTTGTGGTTAATCTACGTCGTATGAATTCGGTGGGCGAGTTTGGGCGAGTATTTGGAACCTATCGATAGCAAGATCCAGATCGAGGTATTTCTGTACGTCACTATCTAACGTCATACCGGGAACAATAATCAAGCTACCGCGATTTCTGTATCTTCGTTGAATTTTCCGAAATTGTGGACCCGGTCTATCGGCTTCAGCAGCACGGATCTACGTTAGAGTAACGTTTAAAAAGCGTTGGTTTAACATTTTTATTCTGCGAAAACCTGACCGCGAGAACAACGCTAACGATCCGTGTCGAAACAACACCGTAAAATGTTGAATATTTTACACTTTACTCCCGTTTCTCCGCGACAATTTCCTACAACCGTCGAGCGTGTCGAGTACGATCACGGCCCCTTCGGGAATCAACGGCTACGGTACTTTTGACCTCGCGGATTATGGAAGTCGATACCGATCTCCTCGAGTAGGATATTTTGTTGCGGGTTTTTGGAGCGACCCTTGGGATCGTTGCTATCCGGAAATGGAGCGACGCTCGAGGAGCACGGATCTTTGTCCGCGATGCTCGACCGATCCCCGGTGTTATTAATAACGAGCATGCGACTAGTATTTACCACTTTTTTTCCCTCGATCGGAATCTCTTACGTCACGGCGTACGCACACCTGCCCGCGTACGCGACGTACGCGTAGTGTGTCCGCGGCTCAATTTAGGGATGTCGGATCATGTTAGGCCGGTCGTGCTACCACCGTAGTACAGGTGGCTCTCTCGCTCTCGCTCCCTGCTGGCCCCGTCTCCTCCGTCTCCGTTGCCCCGTATCCCTCGAACGGTTCTCTCGTCCGAGAGGCAGCCTCTCCTCCGCGATATCTCCTTCGAAATCTAGACTTTTGAAAGAACGGACCCGGCTGTCCGCGTGTCGCCGTTCCCAGCGGTGGCATCCCGAGCTTCGGGCACGGGCTTCGGGCCACAGCGCCGCACAATAACGTCGGGGATCACTAAATTAACTCGGATTAGTATATCCACTCCTGATCAGTTTGGTAAATCGTTAATTAACGAGGCTATTAGTCCGATGGGATAACTATTAAAATTCGATCGATAATCAATTCGGAGACCCGATACCGATACACAACGACGCGGGTTCGTCTATCGCGTGGCGCCTTACCCGAGACACGGCGGAGCGCCGCGTGGTCGATCCTCGATCCGGTCACCGCTCGCCGGAAATCGATTTATCACGTTGAAATTCGCACCCGAACAAATTAGTCATCCTCGAGACGAATTCCCGCTCCGGGGCCGACCAATCGACGGAGCCAAAAAAACAACAACAAAAAAACAAATGGAAAAGAGTGGATCAGTCTCTGTTTTTTTTTTTTTTGTTTTTTTTTTAAATTCAATTCCGAAATCGGACGGGAAACTTCGCATCCTCGGTGATCTTTGTTCGTAGTTCTAATTTATTCGAGGTGAAAAAAGTTGTGGAACTAGGAGCAAATAGCGAGGGGGAGGGCGGGAGCTGTTTTCTTTCTCTTCTCGGCTATCCGACGAAACGCTGTGCCATTGTTCTCAATGATACTCGTTCGATCCGTGAAAAGGTAGGGGAACAAAAAATCAGGATCGATCGAACAGGGGGCTGTCGAGGAAATCTTCGAGATAATCCGACGCAGTTTGTTTCCTTTTCTTCCCTCTTTCTTTTTTTCAACCAGGTTCTTCGTCCTCTTCAGGCTCGTGGATAGAGAAGAGGTACGCGAAAAAGTCTGCGAGACGAGGGGGAGAAATTGACCCGGGACAGCGTCGCCGAGCGGGAAGGAGAGGAGCGACAGCTTCCTCGTCCTTTTTACACGGCCGTTTCATTGATCGCCAGGTAAAACCTACACGGGGGGCTTTATTCGCTCTGTCCTTCCGTAACAACCCACCATAGTCCTCGGATAATGGGACTTGGACAATGTTTCAGCTGGCTTTTAGCTCGGACAACCATGTATCCGGGTTAATTTCAACTGACGTATCTTTTCACCTGTCTAGAACAAATTTGCCGCGATATTTCACTCGTCTCTTGGTCTCGCGCTCCGTCGCTTCCGTTCTCCCCGTAAATCCTCGCGCTCCCCGTACTCCCTCCTCTTCCTCTCGCCCTTCTCGCCTTCTTCTCCTTCGTCGACGACGAGTCATTTCGCAAATAGCCGACATCCTCGCCCATCTTTTTTCGCAGGTGATCAGCATCTTCAAAAAGATATGTTTCTACGTTTTTCTTCCCCACGAATCACCTACCTATGTTCACCTACCCATTTTTCAAACTGTTATTCGATTGCCCTTTTTTCTTTATCAACGTCGTTCGTACAAAATTGATTAATGGATAATAAAAAAACAGGATTTGTGTTTTCAGATCTCGTCGGTATGGTATTATCGCGGTTCGTGACCGAGGATGAAAAGAGTAATCAAATCACGTGCGTGTGAAAAAAGTGAAATGATTCGACATCGTCGAGTAGCTTGGGAGGAAATTCGAAACGTGCGAATCAACGAGCGTGCTACGTGGCTTAACGGTAAATTTCGAGTGGGGGGGGGGGGGGGGGGATCGTCGCGGAGTAATTGAACGTTAAATGAAGAGGAGAAGCAAAATTAGCATCGTCGCGTGGTTCGTTTCATCGATAAAGCAGCATACGGCGAGTCGTTCTCGCAGTTTCCTCTCGCTCTCTGTCGTCCTCTTTTCTCCAGGGAGAGCCATTACGTCGATTTGGTGGAACGAGACTGTAAAATCTTTAAATATAACCTTTCGGACGGTCAGGAGGAGCGAGCGAGCGAGAGAGCGAGAGAACAGAAGGCGACGCAGCTTCGAGTAAGATATGCTCGTTGCTCTCGGGTCACGCCTCTTCTCTCTCTCTTTCGCTCCTGCTTCGATAAAACATTTCGCCGTCTCTTTTCCTTCGACGGAAAAGTGTTCCTCTTCTTCGAAATGGCGGTGGGGGGGGGGGGGGGGGGAGAAGGAGCACCGTGAGAGATCGAGCGCGACTCGAAATCCGCTTTCCTTTAATAAATTTCCTTTTCTCTCGCCCTCCACCTCTTTGCCGGGCGATTTCTCATCTCCGTTCCCGTCATCTTTCTCTGTTCGCGCTCGCCAAACGCGCGGATCTTACGAGAATGGACGGTGGAAGAGCTATTTGTTAACTTTGCACCGGGGATGCGATCGTGGAATTCCACATTTTCTACGGATTTCAACTTCGTTCGAAAGTACGGGTGGTCAACGGTGATGGTTAAATTTGCAAAGCGGCTCAAGCCACGGCTAGGCGTGTTATTCTTTGTCCGGGCTAACTGCAAAAGGACAGAAACGAGGGGAGCGAGAAAGAAACAGGCGGCGAGCGATCGAGGGACGAGGAGGGAACGACGGTGGGTCAGATTTGTACAGCGTAGAAAAATTAAGAAAGGCTGACGGACGGAAAGAGGTCGCACAATTATCGCCTCACCTACGCGTATTCCTCT
This sequence comes from Arge pagana, assembly GCA_963969455.1. Lineage (NCBI taxonomy): Eukaryota > Metazoa > Arthropoda > Insecta > Hymenoptera > Argidae > Arge > Arge pagana. Next base: position 1,323,700 of record OZ018313.1, on the reverse strand, counting down.
CGTTGTTCGTTTTTTTTTTCTTCTGATTCTTCTTCTTCCTCGTCGTTCCATGCCGGAGGAAATTTGCGATGGAGAATCGAGAGCGCTCGCGTTTGACCGAGTATCCCAGTGTCTATATATCGTACACGGCTTTGCGCCAAGCGGCGTAACTCCGCTGAAAATCGGTCTACGAGCATTTTGTAAAAACGAAAATGAAGGTAAAATCGTGAACTTTGAGACCATTTCAGGTTCACAGGGTAATCGTATAGTAGAATTTGAAGTTACATCGTTTCGTAGCGAAAAGTTGTTTTTCGAAAAATTGACCCTCGATTTTGGAACGGTGTACCGGGCGAACGAGACAAGGGAGAATGTTGATGTTGAAACAATTGAAAAGATCTGTTCTTTGCCTTTGTTTTGGTAGGTGAAACCTCGCTGTGGGTGGATTTTTGTCGGAGTTATGCTCGTTTGAGCGGACTCGTGCGGATTCGTGATCCGATGGGAAATTTTATCGTCGATTTTTCGGACGAAGCGGCGGACACCGTCGATGCTGTAATCTTAATAACGATTCACCGCGACCTCTTTTCTTCTGTCAGGCCTTTTGTTTTTAACGGGGAGAGGGAAAAGGGGGGACCAAGAGGAGGAGGAGGAGGAGGAGGAGGAGGAAGGAGAGGAGAGATATCCGTTGATCGAACCACCCACGAATCCAAGTCCATTAGAACACCGCGGGTATTCCTCGATCCGTTTGGAGATGAATTCGACTCGCGTGTGTGCGTGAGCGTGCACGATCTCCGCTGCTCGAAGCCTCGAGAAGACGGTACGGGACACCAACCACGCGATCCTTCTCCTAAGCGCGTTATTACCAGAAGAGATCCTCGACTCGCTCTCCCACCCCTAGACGACTTCCCGTGTCCTCCTCGCCCCCTCCCTCCCGCCCCGGGATCCGAGCTTTGATTCATTGTGGGATATCACTGCTACTAATTACTTAAAATCCGGTTTTGCTCCGCTGGTAGCTTAATCCGTCTTCCACTTCTTCCACGGCGCCCACGGTACCTACCTATGGAAGACCGATAGAGCGAGACCAGAGCCGAGGAGAACGTATCTCGGCCGTACATATTTTCGTATACATCTGGTCGATGACCTTTCGGACATCGCGTGACCGAAAGGGTTCGCGTAACGAAAATCCATCGTGCCAAAAGGTGGGACCATCGATACCGCGTATCTATACATACATCTGGGATATCTTCCCGGATCCGACAAATATTTTCCTGCACCAACGCACATCTGGAAATTGGCCAACAATCTTATCCACGTGCCAATTTTACTCGCGTCACGGTAACCTTTTTTTTTTAATATTCTCCGAGTTCGTATTTTGTGGTCCCAGTGTAGGTATTGTTTAGGATATAAATTGAGGCTTTTTTTCAATAATTAGGCATTTATTTAAAAATTTTCAACTAAACAGTGCATCTGTAATGAGCATATTTCTATTTTACCTACTTTGGATATTTTTTTTCTCCAACTTTAATCGTTTCCAAATAACAGCCAAGGTCCTAGGAGTGGCAAGTGGTCACTTGGCAAGTGGATAAAATGGTTTCTCACCGTGCGACGCCGGTAATTATACAAATAGGTACCGGAAATTCGACGAGATGTCTTTTCGATCATTGCGTCTCATTTTTAAAATTGGCAAACCTAGATATTAGGAATCTACGCCGAGGTCGGAATCGTAAAATCGAGTGCGGTCAATGGACGTGGGGAAAAATGCACGTGATCGCACAAGTATCCGACACGTTTGTCTAAAAATGTGTGCAAATTTCCTTCACGCAGTCGCCTTTGGTTCGTTACAACCGACGGTGGCGAGAATTAGCGCGGAATTCGCCCGGGGAGTCATCGATATTCCTCTCCCTCGCGTACGAGAAGCTGCGTTCCGAAAAGTCTGTCCTCTGATCCCTCGATTCTCGCCTCGAGCGCCTCGTTTTTGCTCCTCCCCCCCCCCGTCCGTTCGTACCGCGTCAATCGAAATCGGTGTATAACAAGAGAGAAAGAGCGTACCGCGCCGGTATGACAAACCTCGGACACGTATCGCGCGTCCGCGAAGAGTGAGCCGTCCTTCCTTCTCCCTCTCTTTCTAGGTATCCGTCTCTCTCTTTCGCTCTTTCTTCTCCGATCGGGCCGTTTTACGGCACGCGTGGTCACGCACGCGTCACGGCTGCGTGGCTCGAATGAAAATAGTAGATCGGTAATAAATTGACATCGACGCGTCGCGAGGTTCGGCCATCGATCAGAGAGAGAGAGAGAGAGAGAGAGAGAGATCGGGACGACGAGTCAATTCTCGCGTCACACGCCTCGTCGTTTCTCTCGCCGCGCGTCCGAAAGACGTAGACGCGAGATTCGCCGATGTTCGTTGAAGTTGTCGAGTCGACTAATTAATCGATTAATAATTAGTCTATAAACCGTGTTTAGATCGGTATTAACAAGCCGCGGGAATAGATTCGAGACGATTTATGAACGTTCGTTACCGGAATGCATAAATTATCCGGAGGTCCGACTAGCAGGATGCACGCGCCCGCGCGCGCGCGCGCGCTCCTCCGTAGATCATCGAGATCGGAGCGTCGCGAGATCGTCTCTCGGCCACGAACCCTCTTAATTGCTCCAATTAATTAGCCGATGCTAATAGGCCGACGCGGGACGCGCGTATGAGTGACGCAAGCCCACCTTTAATTGCCTCACCGTTGTATCACAAATCCTAATCACGCGACGAGCGTGCTTCACCGTTCAACGATAATCGTTTTCGTTGTTCGTTTCTCCTCGTAATTCCGTGAAAAAGCTGCGGCTCTCTCGTGCTCTCTCGTCCGACTTTTCGCGACGTGGCGAGCGAAAACGGGCAGAAGATTGCCGGGAAAGCGGGACCGGGCAGCGATTTCGAAGAGAACCGGATCGTTTTGCGGTTAGCTCGAGCATCAATCATGATTCTACGAAAGCAGATATTTCTGTGCATTCATCTTTCGGCGTAAACTCGCACGCGCTAGCCGTTCTCTTAATTATTATCACCACCACCGCGCTATTGAAACCGCACACGTCGGCGCGATGTGGGACGGAGAAAGAGGACGGACGGTATACCTAATAACGGTCGCGGTTTCTCGGTGCTCGCGTCGAGGGAAAGATACGACGGAAATGATACCTGGAGCAGCGAATCCTGGTCCTCGACCGACACCCGTTTATCGCATATAAATTAATAAATCCGACGAATCGCCACGAACAACCGAACGATTCTGCGAAACGCGAGGCGATTATTTTTTTTTTTTGCGCTATCACCCTCTGAAACGTTTACTACTCAATGTGAGAAAATTCCCCACGAAAGATGGCCGCTCTAGCTCTGGCACAAGGTCTCTTTTTCAATTTTAGCTTCCCATTTCATTGACATGGGATTTTTTTTTTATTTATTAAAATTGAAATTAGTTGGAATTAGCCGAATGTATGATAAGTAACCGTCATATATTCTTAAAGCTGACTGTTTGCGCTTCCCAAAACTCTGCAATAACCTATGGTTATCATAATTCAAAGATCAGTTACAGCCATTCGAAGATTACTGCATTTCTGACTGTAGCTGGTCTTGTGATTACGATAATCATATGTTGATGTAAAGTTTTGGAAAGCTCGAAGAGGCAGCTTTAAGAATATATAATGGTCATTTGTGAAAAACGGAGACAATTACGAGTAATTTCAATTTTGATAACAAAATGAAATGTCCACGTTCGTTGAATGGGAAAATAAAATTGAAAAGTTTGGTGAGGATCTTTTTCATGTTCAATAGAAACATTGGAGAGGGTAAGAGTAGGAGAAAAAAAATTCTGAAGCAGCCGATCGTACGTTGCGTTGTAGGTAGAGAGATTGCTGGATACGATAATAGGATTTACGTTTAGTGACGACGAACTAAATACAGAGCAGTACAGAAAATGAAGGGAAACGGAAATAAAATTAAGAGAGGCTTTACATTGACGGAAGCTCGTTGTCTATTGCTCGGTTCGTCGTTCGTTGTTCATTGATCACTTCTGCTCGGAAAATGCGTCGCGAGAGGAGAGAGAGATAGAGATCAGGGAGAGAGAATTGATTATTTCGAAACGAAGCGGAAAGAGGAAGGGAAAATTGGGAATGCGAAGGAACGAGGACAGAGGGCGAAGAATACGGGAAGGAGAAGAAAAGTCGGTTTTAGCGATAATTCAAGCAGCTCGAACGTCCGATTCGACACGGATCGACGAATATACCGTCACTAAGATACACGAGCACCTTTTCAGGATCTTTTTGTAGGATAAGTTGTCAAGAGATTCGAAACCGCCGGCGGTTCCCCCCTACCGTAAGAGTCGGCATTTAATAAACACGTCTCAGGAGTCGGCAGAAGCGTGTGACCCGAGATGAGGAAAGGACGATATATACGCGAGACGAGAGTAGTTGAAGAGCGAGGCAGAGCGCAGTAGGGTGGGCCTTCCACCTAGAGACGGACAGCGAGAGGCAGCGAGCGGGAGGGTGTGAGAGAGAGAGAGAGAGAGCGCGTCGAATACCTCTCAGGTGCGGGAACGTGTATATATGTAGGTGTACGCGCTACCTACCTGAGGCCTCGCGCGCGCGCGCGCGCGCTGTGCGTGCACCTACTCCGCTGTTGTGCGGTGGCATCGCGCACAGGTACACGAAACGTGGTGTTGTTGGCGGAGCGAGGAGGTAGAAGCCACCCACGGGGCTGCACGCCAAATTATCCCCTCTGTTATGGCTAAACATTTATGTATTTATTACTGTACAAATGTCCGACACAATACCATTGAACCGTGATCAATATGCATTATGTTTCGAGTCCCCCGCTCCGCGTTCGCCCGATGTTCTTTGCCCACAGCTCCCAGGCATCTCGCGTTCATCCTTCCCCGCTCCTGCGACGCAGAGCGCACTCTCTCTCTCTCTCTCTCTCTCTCTCTCTCTCTCTCTCTCTCTTACGGTCCTACCGCGAGCCCGAGCCGTAAGAAATGCGCGGCGAGAGAGAAGAGCTTTTGAAAAATTGCCGGCAGTAAAACGGCGATGTGCCCGTGGCGTGGTACCCCGATGCCACCGTAACTCTCCCAACGCACCGAGTAGGTATATCCGCGGAGCAAGCGTCGGGGAGGACGAGAAAGGGTCGAGACGGAGGGATGCGCCTCTCGCTACCGTTTGCCGCGCTCCGCTCCTCTCCGGACGCGGAACTCTACCTCGCGAACGCGGGTAGAAAACGGACGGGAGGTGAATCGCGCGGTTGTCTTCCGCACGTTGTTTTGTTTTCAGCTTTTTGTTCCTCGCGCTCCTCGTCGAGGAGGCGATGCGGCGTGTAGATGATCGGCGGGGGCGAGGACCGAAGGTTACTAGTTTAATGGTAACGGATCGCAACGGTTGGTTTCCTAATTAAGTCGGAAAGAGGCGAGGTATACGCGAGAGCGGGAGGTTCTTTGCGCGGGGTACGGGCGAGGAGGGACAGAGAACTCCGTGAGATCGAGGTAGCGGGTCCTGGCGCCTCTGGATCCGCTCGGGTGGCACACACCGCGCGACCACCGACAATAATAATTACCTTCTCTTTGGGCTTTGATGTGTCCGCCTTGTTCGCACCCCGCCTCAAGAATTTTGTAGGTGAGACCCGTTACGGCTCCGTCGAGGTTACGGGAGGGGGGGGGGGGGGGGGGGGGGAGGGGGAGGGGGGGGAGGTGACGGCGGAGCGACGAGGAAGCTGGTCCTTGGAAGGTGGTCCTTCGCGCTCGGCAGCGAGGAAAGGGATGCCGTGCCGTGCCGTATCTCTCTCCTGGCTCGGGTATCTTCTCGAACGGAGGGAGGTTCGATAAGCTAATCGAAGCTACCTAAACTAATTAAGATAAATACATTAGGCGATGCGTATCGAGGATAAATCGACGGAATATCGAGGGCTTTGCGTATTCCACCGTTCTCGGATTTGTCAGATTTTTTTAACAGGGATCATCCCGCTTATACTCGACGAGGACAATGCGAGGAGCTCCTACCGGGAGCTCGGTTTCCTCGAGAGGTCGGGAACCACCTGCCCTCTCTTGCCCGGCGTTGTTTTCCTACGGGATAATCCGGATGTCAAGATCCTCGGGAATTCAAATCTCATAGCTCCGCGAACAACGAGGATACCGACGTCATCCAACAGCTGCGTACGTAACGGCGCGATTTTTCACGTAAGCACACGCGCGAGATGTTGATCTCTCTCTCTCTCTCTCTCTCTCTCTCTCTCTCTCTCTCTCTCTCTCTCTCTCGCTCGCTCCTTCTTTCTCACTCTCCCGTACCTGCCGTGTCGGACAGACTTGATAAACTTAGGGCTAGAGGGGGGAGGGAGGGGGCGTCGAACAAGCCGCGGGCGCTTTTCAGTACTTTGTGTGGTCCTAAAGATGCTACGGTGGTCCCTTCAGCCTTATTTCTTCCCCTCGTTTCTCCACCTTCGTTTTCCCGTTCATCTCGCCTCTCGTCACTCTCTTCTCCGTAGACTTTCCATCGCCGAGCCCTCTTTTCACTTCCGTCTCCATCGATCTCTTCCTCATTTGCTCGACACTCGCTTCTTTCGTTCGTTCGCCTCCTCTCGCCTCTCTCTCTCTCTCTCTCTCTCTCTCTCTCTCTCTCTCTCTCTCTCTCTCTCTCGTCCAGTTCTCGCCGACTCTTCTGCTTCGTTTCGTTCTCTTGCATTTTTTGCTATTCCCCTGACGATCCATTTCTCGTCCCACTTTTTGTTCCGCCGCTACTCATTTGCTTTCAGCTCCCGCGTCTCCTCGTCCTCCTCGTCCCGCCGTATCATCTCTCTCTCTCTCTCTCTCCGCTCGCATCCCCGTCGATAATGGCGGCTCATTTCAGCTGACCACCCAACTCAACAGTTTGCACCTCTTCTCCAAGCCCCGTACGAGAAGCGCGTCCCGATGACGCGGATGCAGTGAAAGCGCGTTACCTGCGGACGAGTAAGCCCTCGACTCCAGTTCTCCTCGCACCGCGAGGCTGTAGATTCCTCGATATGTTCATACAGCCGTTTCGGACCTCGCTCGTTCAGCAGCCACCGACGATCATCGCGAAGACGAGGATGAGCGGTCACCTTTCCCTCGGAACACGAGTGGAAGTTCCGAGGCGAACGTCCCTATTACCCGCCCACGAACGAGAACGAGATTAAACGATCCACTTTCGCGGAGCGATCCGGTCACGCTTTCGGATAACGCCCGATCACGCACGGTCGCGGGTGTCGTCGTTTCGTCTCTCGAGCCGAGAATAGAAAGGTGCGGAGTCTGGGAGGTTCCATCGGGGCTGCGGAGAAATCTTGACGGGGAATGAATTAAGGGTCCGGTCATCTCTTCGGGCATCTCCATTAGAAGCACGCGCGTTCCGGGGATATCAGCGGCGAAGAGGAAACGCAGAAAGGCCGGAGCGGAAGGAACAGACGAGACTCGGCCACGTGCCGGTGGCATCTGGTCCGTTATTTTTCCAAATATATCCGCGTCTCGGAGAGTTCGAAGTGCTCGCACCTGGCTCCTCGTCGCTTTCGTTGGCTCGAGAGAGAGAGAGCGAGAGAGAGAGAGAGAGAGAGAGAGAGAGAGAGAGAGAGAGAGAGAGAGAGAGAGAGAGAGGGAGACGGAGCGACGAGCTCGCGGAGGTCTCGTTCGAGAGGGTGTAAGAGGCGAACTTCTCGCGGAGCTCGGGAGGGACGAGGAGCGTGGAATCGGAGGTCCCGGCCTCGGCGACCGTGAGCAAACTAATTGTCTCGGATGGAATGACTCCCAGCCGTTCACCGGCGAGACACACTTTGCCCGCTGGTGAGAAGCGCATGCCGGAGATAATTGCTTCTTCGCGATGTTGTTTACCGATAATAAACCAGTATGCGGTACATTCGGCTCGTTGCATTCCCATCGTAAACTCGTGCCTCCCCCGTTCTCTCGGCATCCCGCGAGAGGAAGAAGCGGAAGCAGAAGAAGCGGCAGCCGAAGGAGGATCCGCCTGCCCTCCGCGAAACGAGACGTCGACGTAGAGCGTCGTCGTCGTCGTCGTCGTCGCGCGAACGACGAGATTAGATCAGTTCGCGAAATATCCTATTCCTCCGCCCTCCTCTCATCCCGTTGGCGCTCTTCCCTCCCTCGAGGAGGAAACCGGAGGAAAAAAGAGCAGCGGGCGAGGGGGAGGGCGGAGGGCGTGCCGAAGCACGGCGGGGTGGGGGAGGGGCGGGCCTCGGGCGGGAAACGCCCACGGCGAAGCCACGTGCTCGAAACGTCAGGCTGTTTCTTTCCTTCCTCCTCGCGATCCGAGAGGCGCTCGCGAAAGGCTGCGAAGATCTACGCTACCCGCGAGACGCGACAGCGACGAGCGCCTGCCACTTCCGTCTACCGATCGCCGCGTCACGACGTAGCCACACCCACGTGCCTCGGTATCATGGGAGTAACGCTGCTCTACCGATGCCGAGGATCGGTTCTCCTCTCTATTCCCAAACGGAGATACGCGCTCGCGCGGAGGGGAAGGTGTCGGAGGACGACGAGGAGGAGGAGGAGGAGGAGCAGGAGGAGGGAGGGGGGCGGAGGAGGAGGAGGAGGAGGAGGAACGCGCGGTCGAGGGGTGGGGGAGGAGGGAGGGCGTACCGCGGAGGCGGGACTGAATTTAATCTGTCTCGGGGGGTCCGAGAAGCGGGACACACGGATTGCCGCGGTGGTAACGCGGCGTCGGCTACGTCGCGAGAGATCAACACTCAGGTTTACGGAGGAGTCCGTGAACGGTTGCGATCAAAGTCCCCTCGAGTCGTGATTCGACGAGGAAGTGGCGCTCGACATCGATCCACGAATCGAGTAACGCTCGGGGTGATCGCGGTTGTGACGGTGCGACGACTCGGCGGGAACACGGGGTCGTAACGGACGGGGGCGGAAGCACCACCAGTTTTGTTGTTGTTGTTGTTGTTGTTGTTGTTGTTGTTGTTGTTCCGTTTGTTTTTGCTCGCCGCGAAGGAATCGTTTCGTTCGTCAGGGGAGGACGAGGCGATAACCACGCGCGGGAGGGAGGAGCGGGAGATCGGGAACCTCGCAGCCGAGAGAAAGAGAAACGGAGGGAGTGGGAGGGAGAGGGAGGGTACCACCCTCGAGTTCTCCCACTGTAGGCGGTCGCCGCTGGTGGGCAGCACCCTTTGTCATTTCGTAGGGGCGCGTTCGTTCTCGCTTGTCCTCGGGGGGGGGGGGGGGGGGGGGGGGGGAAAGGAAACAAACCTCGTTCACAGTTAAACTAGAATCGTCAGAACGAAGGGTCGACCAAGACCGGACATCGGTATCGCGCGACCTACCACCCTCCTCCACGATCGCTCGTCGCCGTCCCCATCCCGGTTATTATTTATATATTTATTCGCCACCATCCTCCGCGTAACTCTCGGCGAGGATCGCCCCCCGTCGCCTTCGCTCCGCGGAGAGAAACCGACCGCGAAACGTTCTCGTTCGGCAAGTGTGACTGTGACGTTCGGGAAACGCGTAGTAGTAGTACGAGTCCAATAAGCTCGTCGTTGTGGAGTGTTGCGCGAGCGCGAGTGTCGACGGCGAAGGACTCGCGCGGAAGCCGACCAGGAAGGAATCATGAAGCTGTGGATGATGCTCGGTGCTATGGCAGTCGCGTTTCCGTCCCTACCCGCGGAAATCACGAGGAATAAGAACAGAGGGCGAGGATCGATGTGGTGGTGAGTATGTCGCGCGTACCGCGCACCGCGCCGGGGATGATCGGTGACCGCGCTCGGGGGCGGCGACCCTCGGGCTCGCCTCGCGCGACAAGCAACAAGTGTCACGCGATGAAAATTATATTCCCGCGCTCGCGACCCGAGTTCCGTATAAAGCGATCGGCGCGCGTGCATTCCCCTTCGTCTTCGGTATTCGCGACAGCCGTGCCGAGCGTCAACGCGGCACGGCATCCGCAACGATCGCGACGACGACGACGACGACGACGACGGTGCGCCGCGGCGTGCGTTCGAGTGGGTTACGTACGTCCATAAATAAACGTGTCCGCGGGACCGGTTGCGATATATTGCTCGTAATTTATGTCTCGCGAGACGATCCGTGGTCCGGCACCGCGCCGATGTCGCCTCTTTTTTACTTTTTTTTTTTCTACCGCCACACGGCGACGTACGTACCTACGTCGCGCTTTCCCTCCTCGTGATTATTCCTCGCGCCGCACCGACGATGCCCCCCGTCTACGCGTATCTACCTACCAACTTTGGTCTCGACTCCCGGGTACGCGCGCGCGCGCGCGATCTCTGACCCCGTCCGGGGGGAACGAATGGAAATTACGTAGGAAATTATCAGCTCGTTCGAGTCTCGCGACGCGCCGCGAAGACCGGATCAATTGATCCTGCGTCGCCGTAACGGGAAGCTGCTATTACCATGCAAGGAGGGTTTCTAGCCTACTCTGCATTATTCATGAACCAGTGGCAAATTTGTGTCATCGGGACTCGTCGCTTCCATTCGTTGTTTTTTTACTCGCGACCGAATGCCCGCTCGAGGAGCGCGACTTGCCTGCATCTCTCTTCACGGAACCCCCGTTCTCTCGTCGATGCGGTTATCCTCCGATTTGTTTGTTCGTCGGCTCGTTCGCTCCTGCCTCTCTTATTTTTCCACAGCTATCGACCCCCGCGTTCCGCCTTATTTTCCCATCTCTGCCGGCTCTCCTCTCCTCGTCTCCCCCGTTTTACTCTCTACTCCTCGTACGCGTATTTTGTTTTTTGGAAAAACGAGACACGCGGAAATATCGCGTTGACGATGATTCGTGACGGCATAATAAATATCGTTTCGAGGCTCGGACACGAGGCGTATACAACGAGCACGTGTTTATCGCTCGAGTCTCGTCATTCGACGCCTCGTCACCTCGGAACGACGACTACGACGACTAGGCCCACGCGTCGCTCGATGACGAGCGAGCGCGGCACCAGCGCGACGAAAAATACGACGAGCCAACGTTCTCTCCGTCGCCACATTTTTCTCTCCCCCCCCTCGACATTTTCGAACCGATCGCGTTTATTCCCCCCGCTCGCGTATCGCTCGTTGCTCGACCATTGCTTCTGCGACCATTGTTCTCCGCTCGCGCGTTCGAGGTGGAAAAATCCTAACCGATCGCTCGCATCGCAGGGGGATCGCGAAAGCTGGAGAACCGAACAACCTGCTACCAGTTTCACCGTCGGTCCCGCACATGGATCCCGCGGTTCACGCCACCCTCCGCAGAAAGCAGCGTCGTCTGGCGCGGGAAAATCCCGGTGTGCTGATGGCCGTTGCTCGGGGTGCTAACCAAGCGATAGTCGAGTGTCAGCATCAATTTCGGAACCGGCGATGGAACTGCTCGACGAAGAACTTCCTGCGCGGCAAAAATCTCTTCGGGAAAATCGTCGACAAAGGTGAGCGAATCGTTTCTGCTTTTTTCCCCCGTCGCGCGAAATTTCGCGACGCTCGAATCGTAGGCAGGCGTCTCTCGCGACAGCGTTTCAATCGACGATTTGTCGAGCGCCTCTCCGCTTCTCGTTCTTCTTCTCCTCTGCCTCGTCGTCGAGCCTACTCCGAGCCTCCTCTCCCTCCGCCCGGGGGAGAAGGGGGTCGGTCTTCTTCTGGGGATACCTTAAAGGCAACGCGTAAAAGAAGTGGTCGCCGCGATGTTCTCCGGACTCACGATTTCTCGATAATCGCGCGTATCTCTGTTACCCTTCGCCTCCGGGATCCGTTTTTGACAAATCGATTTATACCCGTCGCATAACCCAGCTTCTCTATCCGGTCGCGAGGGATTCTCGATAAAAAGCGCGATATCGACCACAAAAACGTGAACGACGCGACAACTGAGCAAACAAGAAAATCCTATTTTCCTAATGACCCTCTCTCGCGCACCGACGCTCGTTTCTCTCGAGAAAACACCGCGCCACACGAAATAGAAGAGCCAGCCTTGCCTCTTCATCCTTAGCCTCGCGAAGATGATAATAGTAATAAATAATAACAATAAACGATATGATAAGTAATAACGCGAAACACTCGACCGAGGAACAAGACCTTCTCCGTAGGGCGATCGAGCTCGAAGGAAATGGTATTTAATACGCCGGCGTTAACCCGCAAAAACGACGAGGAGCGAACGGGTAGACAAACGTATCGTAGGCCACGAGGGTTGTAATTCCCGATGCGTTACGACCCAGCCAGGTACGGACACGCGAACTCGTAACTTTTCGGACATCCGGTATATCGCCGTCCCGGAGAACCATGCGCAAATATAGCCGAGCGAACGAGCATTGTGTCGCATGTCAAGTAACATGTAACTACTATTCCCCCCCCCCCCCCGTCCCCTCCCCCACCCCTTTTACATCTTCCCTTCTCGTACGCCCGGTCTCTCGCGCCGCGTCGTTTCCATCGTCGTTCTCTCTCTCTCTTTCTCTCTCTCCTCGTCCGCGTCTCTTTATCAAACTAAATGGCCATATGGCCTTTCACGGAGCACGCATGTACGGGCCACGCGCGCGGACGCCGCCGATGTAATACCGGGCGAGCGACTCGCCGGCCGAAGAGGGGCGAAGAGGTCAACGCGGGGCGACGAGGGTGGCTGCTGCACGGCGACGCGGAGGACGCAGGACGAAAGTTGAAAGCTCGCGCAATCGTTTCGGCAGGATCTCGCGCGACCGATATCGCACGCGCGCTCTCACGTGCATCTGGTCGCGGCGTACGAGAGATACCCGCTGCCTCCGCTCGCCGAGACCCTGCGATCAATGGGACAGATCGGCGAACCTCTCTCTCTCTCTCTCTCTCTCTCTCTCTCTCTCTCTCTCTCTCTCTCTCTCTCTCTCTCTCTCTCTCTCTCTCTCTCTCTTTTATGCGCCTCCCGTTCGATCCCGTTATCCGACGATCTCGAATACCGTTTCCGTTTTGTTTTTCTCTCCGTTTCACTCGCTCCTTGCTCGTTTATTCCTTGTATTTGTTTCCCTAAATTTGCCTTTCCCAACTTAACTTGGAAACTCGCGCCCCCAAACGTTATTCCCCGTTGCGTTCCTCTCTACCTATCAATTTGCTTGCTCGTATTCGCTCGTCGAGTACCCGTGGAAAGGGTGAAAGAGTCGATAACGCGATCGAGATGAAGATGCTGTTCGACGGACAAGGGACAGAACCCTCCGCTCGACCGAAATTTGAATGATAATAGACCTTGACAAAGCAGGCGACGTGAAATAGAGTGACAAATCCTCCTGACCGTTAACTACGGTTATACGAGAGCGATTACAATATTTTTACCAGCCCGACACGTTTTTTTCTCCGTTTGTTTTCGTCTCGTTTCTCTCTTTTTTTTCCTCCTCTTCTTTTATCTCCGTTTTACAGTTTTTTTTCTTCGGCTTCGTTTCTTTCGATCTACCGGAACCGTACACTTTGCCGCTGCTTTTTTCCCCTACTATTGGTTTTCACGATCGTTTTTTGGCCTCTTACTGGTCTAATCGATACGATATTCGTTCTCGTTTGTTCGTTTTTTATTCGCTCTTTTTTTCTATAGCGAGGATGCGTTTTTATTGTTTGTAGCGAGTTTTTTATCTTGTCGCGGTGATAAGTTTCGATTAGCTCGTCGGAGGTGGTAGGAGAGCGTGGGGAATTATTCGGACGGCGAGGCTCGTAAGAGCGGAGATATATTTTGTACGGGCGCAGATTGATTTTCATCGCGACTAGATAAGGGAGGATGTAGATCGTGTTTTATTAGCGCTCGTCGGTGCGATAACGGTGTATCAAGCTCGCGCGCCGATTCGATGCGCATTTGTCTAATATCCTTCGCGGTGTCGAGTGACCGTCGATTAATCTCGGAGAGGCTCGAGAGAATAATTGATAAGCGCGCGTGCTCGGCACGGATCACTTTTCGAGAGGTACTCGGCGGTCGGATGATTACAGGGTCCCGAGAGGTGGAAAAGGAAGGGCTACCAGCCCCGCAACGCGAGGAGCGGGTAGCGTACAGTCGCCGGCAACAATTTGATCCCGAAGCGCGGCGCGGAAAAAAAAAAACCAACGAAAAAAGGAACGTCGATCGGAGAGGAAACTACGGGTGATGGCGAATGGTTCACTCGCCCGCTACGCGAATATATCGAGAAAACGTCGATGAGTCGAGAATTCCGCGAGTTATTCGACGCCAAAGTCGCGAGGTGGACGACTACGCGCCAATCGACGCGGCAGTCTTCGGGAAAAATATTGCGGGAACGAGGATCGTACGCGCGCGAATCGAGGGCAAAAACGATCGCAGCGCGAAGGAAATGAGCTGTAAAAATCGAGGAAGGCTGGGGGGGAAGGAGGCGAAACGTGGGGGAGGGAGAGGGAGCGCGAGCGTGGAATTAAAGTGCGTCGCACGTTTTGCAAGAAATCGTGGCGTGCAGTCGACACATGTAGCCCATCATAGGCTGGGATTTATCGCTCGGCAACGCCGTCGCAAAAACAGGAAGGCGACCTTATATAGGGTGGGAAAGAGGCACGAGCGAGAGGAGGGGAAACGGGGCGAGAGGGAGGTGTGGGGTATTCTCGTTTCCATTTATCCTATAAATGGATGATTACGACTGGAACGCGACTGTGTTCGACATGATCGAAAATATTTCGAGCGTCTGATCTTGTTTGATGAAGACGTGATTAGAGGAGCTAACGAGTCAATTAATTTATCGGCCCGACAGCTACGACCGAGGGAGGGAGTCACGTACAGCGCGATACATGCACGCCATAAAATTACTCTCGGAATTTTAATGACAATCGATGAAACTCGTGCGAATCCACCGTTCTCTCTCTCTCTCTCTCTCCCTCTCTCTCTCTCCTCTTCTCTTCCCTCTTCGCTCCGTTCTTTTTTCAAATTTTTTAGCGCACCTGCAAAAACCTAAAAACACGTCGTACCCGTATTATTCGCGATCCTCTCGTTTTCTTCTTCGACACTCGCGATTCTTCGATCAGCCTCCGTCTCTCTCTCTCGGTCGATTTCCCAACTTTACTCCGGATTAATTCCAATTCACCCCGAATTTTTCTCGCGCGTATCGATACCTCGATGCGATATCTTGTCCAATTTGCCACGGATATCCGGATAATTCGGACCCCTGCGCGAAATCGCCGCGGCGGGGGGGACACAATTTTTCTTGAATCTCTTTCGCCTCTTTCGAAAGGGAAACCAGAGAGAGAGTCCGAGGCTGGCCAACGACGCGCTGGTAGCAATAATTCCCCGTGATTTTATCTCCCAGGAATGTCTCCGTTGACGTTGAATGGTTCTCGTAAAGTCGGGGACGACGTCGTTCCCCGGACGAGTTGCTTCGATCCTCCGCTCCCGCTCTCTCTCTCTCTCTCTCTCTCTCACTCTACCTCCCCCTCCCTCCACATCTCTCTCTCTCCCCGCGTCTCTTCCGTTGCGTCGCGATGATTTATCCCCGTGAAAAGTTTCGCGCGTCCGGACGGAAGGCGGGTGGGGGAAGCGTGGAAAATGTCCCGAGGTAAAAATGTAGCCGGCAAACAACGGTGGAAAGTCGGCGGTGTTGCGAGGATGTCGAGGCGAAAGCGCCTATATCGATTCGTTATCAGATGCCTCGGTGACATATCAAACAATGCGCTGTTTGCTCGTCGTAAAATTCTCATCGTCTCGTGAAAGACTCTCGCGAGCGGCGCGGGACGAGAAGAAACAAGGATGGATGTTGGCATTCGGAGAGAACGTCCTTATCAGTGTAATAATATTTGACGTGTTTGACGCCATCTTGGCCGGAGACGTTACACTTCCGGTGCGAGACAGGTCTCAGGACCCGGGGAGGAAAGAGTCGAGGCTCCGTTGGCCGTTGGCTCGAGGCATCCTCGTGGGATGCCGATCAACCGTAGCCGATTTCGGTAAGAGATCCCCCCCCCCCCCCCCCCCCCCCCCCCGATTCGTCGCGTAAGCCTCCGGTCCTCCGTGACGAGGGGATGCTCCTCGGATTTCCCTAATCCGTCCGCGTTTATCGCTCACCACCAGCGGAATCCGTTTCCCTCGGAGAGGAAAAGATTTACACCGTTCCACTTGTCGCTACTCTTCGTCCTTCCATCGTCGTCGTCGTCGTCGTCGTCGTCGTCGTCGTCGTCGAAGATACACAAAGAACGAGACGAGAGAAAGGACTTACGGGGGGCCCTCGAGCCTCCGTCCTCGTCCCGTGCCGCGGACACTCTCTTTCTTCTCGAACCTCCTAAATTACATTTGTTCCAGATATTATTCCCTTATTCCGAGGCGATTCCGACACTTCTGCCTGGTCATTCCTCATTTTTTGTCATTTCATTTTTTCTCATTTTTTCATCATATACGTTATACCTATATTACCAAAGTACGCTTGCGTATCCTTATCATTAAAACGTATTAATACGATAAATTTTAATTCAAAACTATTTTTTTTCAAATCTAAATAAAACTGGTAATTTCACCCTCCAGAGTTAAATATTCAAGCACTTGATATTAATATATAAACGCGTCACTCGATTTGATGAAATTGTTAATATTCGCGAACTAAACGATTTGATATTTTGATAACGAACGACTAAACGATAAGAAACTAATCTCCAACCATAAAAAATAATTAAATTACCACAAATAATTAATGACAACGTAGATAAGAGGAATGAAAAAATTAACAAGATAAATCGATTTATATACAAATTTATTACGCAACTTTTTCTGTATAAAATTGCTAAACAAGAAATGAATATAACTAAACTCGTTGATATGAATGACATTCGATCTATAAAGTTGTTATAGAAATTATTGAAGAATACAAAATATTTCTGTGGACACGTTCGGGACACGTTCGCGAAAAGTCGGCCACTCTATCGAGGGAAACGGAAGGAGGGTACTAGAATCTCCAATCGTTGCCGATGATCAACGACGAATCGCCGGTCACGCGCGACATTCTCGTACCTCGAGCGTCCTCCGTCGTCTACGATGGTCTACGTCTAGGAACAGCGCGACGCGGGCCGAACCAGATTTCTGTATCAACCTCGAATTCGGGATCCGGATATCGCGTCGATGATCCATCCATCCGTCGCCCTAAAGTTCCAGTCCCGAAATCGGTCGCAAGGGGCAAACACCTGTGTGCCGCGCACGGATAAAGACGACAGCGTGGTGCGAGGATACGTTTGAAGTCACGGAGGTGCGACCCGAGGTCACTCGCGAGCCCTCGCACCTGCGGCCCTCCGCCTCTGCTGCTCGTGTCTCGTCCCACGGCAGGTAGCCGGGGGAATTGAGACGTTCAGACGTCACCACCCACGCGACCGTCACCGGGGAAAGTTTTGTCCCCCCGAGCAGCGCTTAACCTCGAGCCAATTCTCGATATCACTCGTCCCCGGACGAGCAGCGGAGTACGCTTCTCCGTCTCCGCGAAACGCGAGCCCCGAGCTTGCGGCGGGGGAGGGAGGGCGAGCGTGTCGTTTGGAAAAACAATTCGAATCACGCGCAGCGCGGTCGGGATGTTCGGTAAATAGACCACGAAGAGCGGCCAACGGTGATGTACGGGTGCGAAGAAAAGCGAACAGCACGGCCAAAGGCAAAAAAATAGATCAAGAGAGAGAGAGAGAGAGAGAGAGAGAGAGAGACGGAGGGAGGGAGGGAGGGAGAACGTGACACGCGTCAATAGTTTCGAGGTCGGCTCGCCACAAAGGAACGGCATGGTATACGAGAGCTCGGAGACCGTAAAGTATAATCTTGGGTAATTAACAGATTTTTAATAGTTTTACCCACAAAAAAGTTGGGCTCGGTCATAATTTACTATCTTTCTTCGGCGGGTACTGTACGCGACGAGGACGACCACCTGGGTTCACTCGCGGCTGGTTGCCGTGCTACGATCTCTCGCTCCCTCCCTCCCTCTCTCTCTCTCTCTCTCTCTCTCTCTCTCTCTCTCTCTCTCTCTCTCTCTCTCTCTCTCTCTCCCTCTCTCTCTCTCTCTCTGCCCCCTTATCGTTACTTTCGCGCGTCGAAGCTCGCTTTCTTTGTGCCCCCCACGCTCTCGCCCTCGGATAGCCTCTCCGTATCGCCTCCATTGTACTTATCAAGCGTCGCTTCCGGGTGTGTGCGTGGATATATCCAACAACTCACCGTGACTCATCGGCGCTGTGCTTTGCCTTCGTTGTTCGCCCGGGAAACGGCATTCATATACGCCATAACCAGCGCGGCGGTCACCCACAGCATCGCGAGAGCTTGCAGCGAGGGAAGCATACAATCGTGTTCCTGCGATTACACGCATCAGTCTCGGGCACCCTCGGATGTCAGGGACTGGGAGTGGGGGGGATGCTCCGACAACATCGGATACGGATTCAAATTCTCCAGAGAATTCGTCGATACCGGCGAACGGGGACGAAATCTCCGCGAGAAGATGAACTTGCACAACAACGAAGCCGGACGAGCCGTGAGTACAGCTCTCTCTCTCTCTCTGCGTTTTTATCCCATCCTCCTCTGCCTCCTCCTCCTCCTTCTTCGTCTTCTTATCCTACGTTCTCCTCGTTTTCCCCGCTAACTTTTCCGAATCGTCGTTGCAGCACGTCTCGTCAGAGATGAGGAAGGAATGCAAATGTCACGGCATGTCCGGTTCCTGCACGGTCAAGACCTGTTGGATGAGGCTTCCGAATTTCCGCGCGGTTGGTGACAACCTGAAGGACCGTTTCGACGGTGCATCGCGAGTGATGGTGTCCAACTCGGACCGAGTCCGCGGCAACAGCAACATGATAACGAGCAACTCGGCGAGCAACTCGGTTCACGGCCCGCGAAGAGGATTGGGCCGAAAACAGCGCTACAATTTCCAGCTGAAGCCCTACAATCCGGAGCACAAGCCGCCAGGGACGAAGGACCTGGTATACCTCGAGCCGTCGCCCGCGTTCTGCGAGAAGAATCCGAAGCTGGGGATCCTCGGTACCCACGGCCGACAATGCAACGACACGAGCATCGGGGTCGACGGTTGCGACCTGATGTGCTGCGGGCGTGGCTACAAGACCCAAGAAGTGGTCGTCGTCGAGCGATGCGCGTGCACGTTCCACTGGTGTTGCAAAGTGAAGTGCAAGCTTTGTCGAATGAAGAAGACGATCCACACCTGTTTGTGATTCCGATCCTTTTCCGTCGTCGCCGCCGCCGCGTTTCTTGGCCGTCTTACCGCCGACGCGGAGAACCGACGACGCGCGTATATCCAAAAGACGAAGGGACACGGAGATCGAGGACACGTTTTTTTTTTAGTTTTTTTATCATCGCGTAACCCTATCATCTGTCGATCGATCGCGAAATCGGATCGATCGCAGCTCGAATGAAACGCCCAGTATTACTCGACGATGGTTTTTTAGGTATTTATTTACGTTTACCGAATTATCGTTAGGCAGACGTATTGTATACGACATATATACTATGCATTACGGATTCTACAAAGACTGATGACGGGTGAAAGTGTATTTAAGAGTACTTCACGTTACTTGGCTCCCACCTCTACGATTATACGATTTTTACACACGTACATATACATATATTTATATATATATATGTATATAAAAATTATGGCTATAAGTATATGCATATATATATATATATACATATATATACATATATATATACTTATATATATATATACACGAAGAAAGAGATTATTTATAAGCTTACACGAATCGCGCCAGGGAGTTGTAAATAAACGTTTTAACCCATCGCGAGTCCCACGAGACGACGACGACGACGACGACGACGACGACGACGACGACGACGACGACGACGTTCGGTCGACGTTTATCGTCGTTCGATTTCTCCACGAATTTATTTATTATCGATTTATTAGGTTAGCAGAGGGACACGCACACGCACATATATGTATTTGTATAGGTATATATATATATATATATATATGAAATTGTACGCCTAGGAATTTGTAAATATTGCGGCTCCGCGAACGTTCACGCGTCCCCGTTGCGAGGAGGTCGGAAATTCGGCGATCCGTCGCGAAACATTGTACATAATCGAGTTTGATATCGCGAGGTGGCGCCTCCCACGACGCGCGGCGGCCATTTCGTCGACGCGTCGGCCATCTTCTCCTCGCCTGTCCGATCTTCCGTATCACTTTTCCTTGCCCCCGCGACCACCGCATTCCCAGTGTCACGTACTCACGAACGCGAGAACCGAGCTACGAATTCGCGAGCGTATTCGTTAAATTATTTTTCTACCAACGGAAGCGAGACGATTCTCGCGATAACGATGTCCGTCGAGCGTCGCGCATCTATCGACGAACGACGAACGTTACCGAGAATTGTCACATTGTCACGATAATTATTTATAGAAATAAAGTATTTCTCGAGTATTCGTACTTTTATCCCGACTACGCGACTCTTTCAAAGCCAAACTCATTTTCAGGCCTCCGCGCGATTGCTCCGATCCTTTCCACCTACGACTATCCTCCGAAGAATCCTTGACCTCGGGGGAAATAATCGGGCGTCCCTCGACGTCCCTCGAACCTCCGAGGACCGGAAAAACAACCCACCGTTCGTCCGCGAGTTTTCCTCCTCGGGGACGACGAAGACGAGCCGTTTTCGCAACGGCACGACCTACCTAGAATCGACCTCGCGGGACTCTGCGCGATGTTTCCCGGACTCAGCGACGGCTCGCTATCGGAAATATCATGAAACGGAACGATTACCGCGCGAACCCGAGGTTCGTAAAAACGGAAAACCGAGCATTTTTCTCGACAGGATCTCGAGACCAGACGAGATACGTGAACAGTGACGAGGCACGTACGCGCGTGCGCGTAACGCCGCGCGTCTCTCTCTCCCTCTCTCTCTGTCTATCCCTATCCGTCCTTCTCTCCCTCTCTCTCTCTCTCTCTCTTCTCTCTCTCTCTCTCTCTCTCTCTCTCTCTCTCTCTTCTCTCTCTCTCTCTCTCTCTCTCTCTCTCTCTCTCTCTCTCCCCCCGTCTCCTCGTGTCTCCGTCTCTGTTTCTCGCGCGGCCTTTACGTCTCCGATCGTAAACGAAATTCTTCCACCGGGAGGCTCCCAGCATCCCGAGACAAGAATCTTCGGCAGCCGGCCACTTCTCACGGCGGCTCCTTTCATCTCTACCCTCCTCCTCCCCCGTTCTATCCACGGTATACCTCCTCGTATCCCCCTCGTCACCGATCCTCCGAGCGTGTATAAACGGGACAGACCTACCGGATTCATTCACTTTTCCATTATTACGCCGTCACCCTTCCCCAACTTCACCCTCGACCGCCTCCTCCAACCCTTCAGCCGCCGTTCGCGTACACGCGGAACGAAAGAATCTCAAGGGATGCCGCGCGCTCCAGATACGACACCTTGCCGCGGCCCGCGTACCTACACCGCCCGGATACGCCACCCCCGACGGATTTCCCCGAACGCGGTCCCCCTCCGAAGAATCAGCGCGGGGTGTACCCCCACCGTCGTCGCGACGCTTACCAACGCGCGTAAATTCGCAAACGCATTCCTCTCGCGACGGTAGCGGTAGCTCCCCTAGGCACGAAAAGATCCGGCCGAGAGTCGCGGGAGCGCGGGGGAGAGGGGTCGTGCCAAGAACCATTAGCTAGGTAACTCCGTATCTCAGCTTCGCGTACCGAAAACCCTTTTATCCTGAAATTCCTCCGCTGTAGTCTTATCGTCGCGCGCACCGCTGCCGTTTTAGTGCCGGAGCATCGGCTCGCATTCCCCCGACGTCTTACACGAGCGGACGAGACCGTACCTCGACGTCTCGCGAAGCCGAGCGGAATACCTCCCACGATACTCGCTCCTCCGCCCCCACCCCCCGCCACTCGAGTTATGAAGTTGTCCGATGTTCGGGGCTGGGGAGGAGGGGGGAGGAGGAGCGGAGCGGAGCGGACCGGGCTCACTTTGCTCGTGGTACGCGCGATCCTGCAACGCCGAGGCTATTCATCCGCGGCGTGGAACGTTTCCGAAGGAGAGGCGACCCGGGCAGCCCGCTGCGAAAGCGGCGAGGGACCGCGGGGAGCGGAGGCCGAGGCAAATCAGGGATGCAGGACGCTACGCGCGGGACGCCCGCAACACGTGGCGTGTCGCGGCCCGCTGTGTCTCGATCTTATCGCAATTGGACCTTCGTAACCTCTCAAATGTTTTCAACGCCTCTATCAGATCAGACCCGCTGCTGTCCGTCGCGTCCCGTAGGGGGGGGGGGGGGGGGGGGGGGGAGGTACGCGACTTCCCTCCGCGTCCACGATTCTCCCGGAGGAGGAGGGGACGCGAAACGGACGGGGTATATCTCGCCCGTCGAGGGTGCAATTATGTAATAATGACCTAATCAACGCTTCCTCGCTGTCCTAGCGACGGCGTCGGCGGGAGGGTGGGCGAGGGAGGGCCGATTCACCCGTTTCTCGTACGCCGCCCGTCCGAGCTTTTTTCCGTCCCGTTCCATCGGGCTCCCTCTCCCTCCCTCCCTCCTCCTCGGGGGATACCTCCGCGTGGCGTGGAATGGTCGGTATTCCACGTGTCTCCCGCAGCCCCCAAGGACATGCGCGCGCCGCGACGCGTGGGAAACTGACCGACATAGTTCGGACGAGAGTTGAGGACAGGAAGAAGAGGACGCGAAGGAAGACGAAGAAGACCACGACGACGACGACGACGACGACGACGACGACGCGCGGTACGTCGACGAGGACAAGGAAGACCACCGTGTCCACGAGAACGACCCAGTCGAATTACCGTGTTTTGGCATGTGTTATGAGATTCCTCGCGAAGCTCCCATCGAGATGCCGGATCGCGCGGAATTCGCGGAGCTCGCGAGGATCGCCGAGACTGTGGGAACGGAACCACGGCGCGGAGAGAGAGAGAGAGAGAGAGAGAGCGGACCCCCTTCGTCCTCTCGAAAATTCGAGCCCACCTCTCCCTCGCAATTTTTGTCCTCCTCCTCCTCCTCCTCCCACCCCGGGCGAGAATTTCTCGTCGAAAAGGAGGAAAAAGGACGAGGAAAAAACGACGAAAAAACAGCAACAAAAAAAAAACCCTCCGAAGTCGCTCGAACAAAGGAACTTTCCATCGTTCATCGTCATCCTTCCGTCGCGACGGTCGCGTCGCGTTGTTGTTAGCCCACCTCTTGTTATTCCCGGCATACCGCGTGCCGATCCGCCGTCCTCCTATGCCCGACCCCGCGCTACTTTTTACCCCCGGTTTCGCGCGACTTCTTCTTCCCTGCCGCCCCCGTCATCCGGCCCCGTCGATTCCCACCTCGCGAACGCGCTCGACTTTCCGGATTCGTCGCGGTGCCTTAACGCGTGTCCCTTAACTCGATTAGAGGCCCGTTGACCTGTTTTCTCGGAAAAATTCCATTTTTTCCCGGAATGAAAAAAACCCCGGGATCTTATTCTTCCGCGATTGAACACGCCTCGGCGATCCTCGCTCGCGGCCCCGCTCCTCGAGGCGCGAAGACGCGAGAGGACGGATCCGGAGAAAGGGCGGCGGGAAAGAGACGGCGACTTTCGACTGCGGAGGTTCACGCATCGTCCTAGGATAATTGAATAAGCGTTCCTTACCACCGGGCACAGTGTATAACGCTGAGCGTTTGTATGTTTTTCGAATTAAGTAGAATCCAATTGTTGCTTTCCGAGGCGGCTCGTCAGTCATTCGTTACGCCACTCAACTCGAGCCGAACCACCGCACCGTGTGCTGGTGCTGGTGCTGCTGCTGCTGCTGCTGCTGTTGCTGTTGCTGCTGCTACAGCCGCCGCCGCCGCCGCCGCCGCCGCCGCCGCTGCTGCTGCTGCTGCTGCTGCTGCTGCTGCTGCTGCTGCTCCATACCCACCATTCATACCGCCGCGCCGTCTTTTCTCTTCGCGTTTCGATTTCTCAATCCTTTCTCCCATTTCCAACATACGCACGATTTTACTCGACTCCTCTATCGCGCGCGCGCGCGCGCCCGTCCCCCTGCGAGGAAAGGATACGACGCGAGTCGGTAGAGATCAACACGGAGCGAAAGAGATAGATAGCGAGAGAGAGAGAGAGAGAGAGAGGTAATAAAGGCTCACGGAAGCCTCGGCGATGCGGCCCACCAGAGAGGCCGAGGAGATGATTCAATTTCGCGTCGTCACTCCGATAGCTTAATAAACGATTTTTGACGACGTAGCAGAGACCGACCGACACGGACGAGAGGATTATCGAAAAACTCACGGAAGGCATGACACCAGAAAAGAGCAAATAAACGACCAACGATCCTCTCGCTCTCTCTCTCTCTCTCTCTCTCTCTCTCTCGCGCCCCCGATTCGCGGAGAATTTTAATCGAATGACCACCCAAGTCATCCGACGCCTCGACTCTTCCACGCGCCTCCCCGCGCGCCACCGTCTCTCGCCTCTTCTAACAATTATTTCCCCCGAATCCACGAACGCAGAACGCGTCGGGACTTTGGCCGCGGGAAAGCGAACCGGCGAGGAGTTGTCCTCGAGCATTACGATGGGTGTTCGCTAGTCGGGTCGCGGAAACCGACGAATCCTCGCCGGGCGCGACGAGAGCTCCTCGTCGGAGCAAAAAATGCATTCCTTGAAAAGGAATTATTATATGAAATTTAGATACCGGAAAAATGATATTGAACTAGTAGACGCTGAAATTTCAGGGGTCCGAAAACGAGGCAACGACTGGAGCGCCCAAAAAGAGCGACGGTTTTCGGATTATTCGTACGTTTACCTAGCAGAGCATCTTTTTTGGATAATTTTTTTTTCTCGAGAAATCCCGTCGAAGCTGGAGTTTAATGGATTTAAAAAACAAATCGTTTCCAAGCACCGTGCGGCGCGGGGTCGAGGTGTCGGACGTGGTATTTGGGAGGCTCGCATTGGCGAGTCGGGACGAAAACGGGGCGAGAAGGAGAAACGACAATTATCAGTCGATTCGTTATGATAAACGTTCGTGTTTATTAATAATTTAATCAACGCTACAATCTCCACGAGGTAATACAAACTTTCACGAAACGCCGCACAAAAACTTGTTTCCATCATTTCAATAATGGCTTTTCTTGAATAAATTAGTCAATTAAAAAACGCTTCGTGGGAACGCGCGGCTACGAGTCCTACGAGGGACATCGATGCCGCGGATTCGGTCGGTCATTTTCGCCGAAGGGAAGAGCGACGCGAAAGAAAATAGCACGGACGACGCCGCGTTGTGCGAGATAAAGATTTGCCGAGGGAGACGAGAGAAGAAGAAGAAGAAGAAGATGAAGAAGAAAACGGAGTCGAAAAGTCGGAACGAAGGAGCGAATCCGCGACGACGAGCTTCGGGGAACGTCGATGTGCCCATCGCGCTACGATACGCAGGCACGATATATCGTAATTATACGCGAGAGCGTACCTAACGATATGCATGCAATCGGAAATAATTCTATACGATTATATACACGAATAATTACGTACGATACACCGTGATTTTTCTAACGGACCGACACTTCACAAATATATTTCATTCGATTTCGGTATTTCCGAAACAGAATCTCTCGCAGCTGTAATCTGTGACTCCACGGATCTTCGAATTTACGATCACGAAACATTTTTATTTTTCGGACGCTCGATTATTAGTCGAATCAAACGATTTCGGCGCTCGATGCGCTGCCTGCGGACTACGGAAACGGAGGACGCTCGTGCGGGACTCGGAGTTTACCGTATTTCTCATACGGCCGGAGGAGAGCGAGGCGAAGAGAAGGACAGAGAGAGAGAGAGAGAGAGAGAGAGAGAGAGAGAGAGAGAGAGAGAGAGAGAGAGAGAGAGAGAGAGAGAGAGAGAGAGAGAGAGTGTCGGTTCATTATGTTAATATAATAATTGTAGCTACGCGCGTAGGTTGGACAAGGTTGTTGTACACAACAGTCGGTCAAGCTGTGTCGCGTCGTCTTTTTGTCGGTGAGCTCGCGCGCTCCAACGCACAGTGGTGGAGAGAGAGAGAGAGAGAGGGAGAGAGGGAGAGAGGGAGAGAGAAGAGGCGAGTATCTCCGGGTCATTACCAGACTATTACGAGATGATCTGACCGAGCGGTGGCTACGGCCACGCGGGAGATGTACAAGATGCTGCGTCAAGACGAACCGGGACCGCGAGGAGAACTCGCGGAGGACGGTAAATGATGATCGGAGGTACGCGTACGCGCCAAAGAAAGGACGCCACTGCCCGTATACAATACATACGTACGTACGCGTAGGTATAGGTATTTACGGTGGAAGGATAATCAAACCTTTATTCTCGCGGCGAGGGGTGCTCCGAGAGAATTCTACGTCTTTCTCACGCGACTGCACGCACACGAGGCTCCCGTGGGACTCCTCGGAGCTCCGAAACAAAAAGCTACGCGAACTCGTTCGAAATCACTGTTTCTCGACGCATCGTGCGACCCAAACGAGCACCTTTCACGGCTCTATCTCGCCGTTTCTTCCGACTCTTTTCCGGTATCTCCGCGCCCATGCGTCTCTCTCTCTCTCCCTCTCTCTCTCTCTCTCTCGCTCTCTCTCTCTCTCTCTCTCTCTCTCTCTCTCTCTCTCTCTTTCTCATCGCTCCGAAACGTTCCGCCGATTCCTCTCGGTGAGTTCGGCGTGGCGGCTCGTGTAACGAGACGTGGCTGGTAGCGCGACGATCGCGGAATTATATTACGATCGTCTCCCCTCCGTTCCTTCATCCCCGATGCGGTGATGGGTGGTCCGCGCCGTGAATCGTCGGACAACATTAATTTGTATCCCCGCGACGTCTTGCCCCGTTTCCCCGGACTCCCGTATACACACCGGGCGCGACGACGGTACCACACCCCTTCGTCATTCGGATAGGCGCAGACGTGATCCTCTCTCGGTACATTAATAACGCCGCTTGCGGGCCGCTCGGTCGGGCGAGCTCCGGGTCTCCGAGGTCCGGACCGCGGTACCGGATCGGTTTGGAACGGAGACGGAGAGAACGATCCCCCGGGCTCTCTCGGACACCCTGCTGTAGCTCTCTCCATCTCCCTCTCTCTCTCCATATACGCGCGTAGACACCGGACTCGTTATTATGAACGGAAAAACAAAGCGATGCCGCTCTACGCATCGAAGAGGCAAAAAGCTGCGAAAATTATTGGATACTTCTCGCCTAGGTCGGCTCCGGGTATGGGATACCTACCGCTACCTGACCAGACCGCGGGTACGAATGCGAGTTGAAACTGTGATGAAGAGCAGCCGAGAAACGCCTAGAACGTTTGGAAATAGCCGGGTAATGACAGACCGCGCGAGGCGATATATATACACGCACGTATACACGGGGGGATTCGTTCGGAAGAAGCGAGAGAGATATAGAGATGAGGAGAGGAGAGAGATGGAGATAGAGAGAGAGAGAGAGAGAGAGAGAGAGAGAGGCCGAGGACCCACCGCCGCGTTCCGCGATCGGCGTAATTATACCTGAAGGTCGCAGAACGGCGTTAAAATCGCCCGTGGCAATATCTAAAAGTCCTGAATATCTTTCCTTTTTCCTCCCCCCCCCCCCTCACCCTCCTCGCCCCTTCTCGCCGTCTCTCTCTCTCGCGCACGCACACGCGCTCGTATGTATCTCCGCGTGGTTCTTTTTCGTGCCTTTACCCTCGGTCGCATCCTGATTCTCGACCGTCGATGCCTGCCGCCGCCGCCCAATGGTCGGGTCGGACTTCCAAGCCTCGCGTGTCGACGATGACGGCCTATCGCCATTAGCGAAATTCATATTCTCTTCACCTAGCCGCGATTGAGTTATTCCTCGGGATATTATTCACCGGCGTCCGTCGTCGATGAACGTCATCGGCTTTCCTCGAACCTTAGCGGGGCGCGCCCCGCGCGTCGCTGTATTCGTGGTTTTTCTTTGTCTCTCGCAAACGACACCTCGAGGAGCCCTCGCGAGGCGACAGACGGACGGAGGAAATTATTTGGACAGGAATTAACGGAGGATCTTGGCCGAGGACACGGGCGGGCGGGGGACGGACGGGGAACACGCGCGGAGGCTAACAAAGCTGTATCAAAGTTTCCTCAAGCTGATTCAGCCCGAGGCATTGTTTCGTGGGTGGGTGGCACACGTTTCCGCCCTTATCAAACGCGCTCGATCTAAGATCTTGCCGGAGGCCCGCGGACGGATGGGGACGCCGGTTCGTTGCCTCCTTCTCTCTCTCTCTCTCTCTCTCTCTCTCTCTCTCTCTCTCTCTCTCTCTCTCTCTCTCCCGCGTCCGCGGCTCTCCGACTCGGTCGCCGAGGGACTCGCGGAGAAATCAAACCTAATTCATGATCGTTCGTTGAATCAGCTTAAATCTGTTCCGAGACCTTCTCCCCTTATCCGGGACCTTCTCTCGACGCTGCGGTAATTGTGACGCGTGGAGAAGTACTTTTGCCCGTCACGTACGAGGCTGGCGCGTCGCGTCGATGTCTCTGTTACCGGCGCTGAGAAGTCGCTGGTCATCCGAAGAAAGTCACCTCCCACCCTTCGATTCTCGACGCGTACGTAGGGCAAGGATGATCGCGGGGATGTCGGAAGATGAACGCGAGGGACGGGAAAGCGAGGTTCTTCGGGGTTTTCCGGGGAAGGTCAACGGGGTTCCCCGGGATTGGGATGAAAACGTTGAGCCGAGTTCCGTTGATCGTAGGTCACGCGAACGCGGTGGGTGGTAGGAGACTTTGTCTTCCGTATTTCCTAGCGTTGTTCGCGGCGAGCGGAGAGCGAGGGCCGGGGAACGCTCGCTAAACGCTCGCATTCGTATCGCCAACGTCGTAGGCGGACAAGGTACATGCTCCGGGACAACCGAGACAAGTGCGAGACTCGCGAACGAGGGGGAACACCGCCCCGTACGACTAGCGACTCGAGAGTTCTCGGCTCGTTTCGACGTCCTCGGACCGCATTTTTCTAAAGCGCGACCCGCGACTAACGCTACCGCCGTCGTCCCATCGCGTAGAACTCGTCAAGACGAGTCCAACGATACGCGACAAGACGTAGCCGCACCGAGTCGTTCTCCGGTTATCGCCGCTCAAAAAAAAAATCAAAAACGCCGACTCGTCTTTTTGCGGTACTTTCCATGGCGAAAGCTCGCGAACGGATGGACGCCGGTACGAAGTGTCACGGCTCTTTTTACTCGGCTGGTTTCGCTCTATCGGACCGTGAAACTATCGTCGACGGATTCGCGCATCCGCGCGAATATTATTCCGATTTTGTCCACCGCGACTCGAGCCTCGGACTCCGTTTCCTCGCAGCGCGACGAGAAAGGAGGTTCGTACGGCAAACAATTACGATACGGTCGCAAGCCGAGCGATCTTTTCGACTAGCGACTAACAGTTGCTAAACGAGGCGTTAATTTCTACGGGCAATTAGCGTCGAGCGATGCGCTCCTCGAGCCGTGCAACTCGCTTGGGAAGAAAAAAAGGGAAAAAATTAAGCAAGCAATTTGAAATTCCGCGTCCTTCCACCCGAGGTTTTTTGCGAAACGCGCTCGTCCACGTTTCATTTTTCAAACGCGGAGTCCGATCAACGAGGAGAACAGTGCCGTCGATTGTGCGGCTCGTCCTTAAATATTTATTCGGTTGGTCAGATCCCTGTTGACAGACTTGTCGGGACGCGTTACGTGCCACGAAAAGGATGCGCCCCACGGAGGTGCGAGATATTACGCCACGAGCTGCTTTCTACCAGAGCAACCAGACACTTCCGGTCACCGGCCCAACTTCCTCCGACGCCCCGTAACCGATCGTCCATCTTCAACCGGACGTAACTCGCGCAGGAGTGATCTTGGCGAAAAAATGCAAGGAACAAAAAAGATGCACACGGACCAGGTACACATTTTTTGCTGGAACCATTTCCCTCGAAAATCTGTACGCGATGAGTTAGCGACGCAAACGTGTTCGTCTACCCTACCAGCCGAGCTCATCTCTGCCTATAGCATTTTTGGTCGATCCGAAAAATCGCGTCCTCCGGACACTCTACGACCGATCATCCGAATTTTCAACTCGCAAACGCGCGACGACTCGGAAAAGTGTCCGAAACAAAGGTAAAGCCTCGCAAGTTCTTCTCGAACTTTCGTTGGAAATTTTTTTCAAACCGAGCAAAAACGAACGAGCAACACTCGATGGAACGAAACTCTGGTATCGTGACTCGATGATCGTGCACGGGCCGTCGGAGCCGTCGGCGCTCGATTCACTCGTATCTCTTTGTCAGTCGGCCCGGTAACTCGCCCCCCCCCCCCCCCCCCTCCCAACTCGCAACTCTCCTAAGCCATAACTCCGATTTTATTCCGGTGTTTATGTAGTCTTAATAATCCCTTGATATCTCGTAGCGATCCCGTGAACACACTCGACTCCCCGCTGGGCGAGCACTCGGACCTCGAGCCGCGCCGTGTTCTCCGGCCGCAGCGATACCGTTGACCGCGCGTCGGAACGATCCGCAGACCGGACGCGAGCCAATACTTCCCCGGTCGCGATTTTGCCGATGAGTCGACGCGCGCGGGATGGGGGCAACGAGCGGCGGCGAGGGGAGGAGACTCGCACCAAGTCGCCGTGGAAGATCCTTTCCTTCGCCGCATGTTAACACGACTTTAAACTTTTATTAATATATATAAATCAAGAGCAGTCTTTGTACGCAACGTTCCTGCCTCCGGGGGATATCGGCGTTCCTCGGCCACCCTTTTTTCTCCCCGGCACCCCGCGGATTAAGCTGTTTCGAACCTTGTACCAAATTGTTTCAACTTCTTTTTCGCCTCGCTATAATACTATATTCGTTTACGGAGGCGCCAACGAGCGCGGAGACAGCGCCTCGAAAACTCGCGCGCGAGACGATTACGATGATCTCATCTCGGCGATCGATGAAATTTGGACGAACATCGGCCCGAGGTCGCACCTCGACCTTGTACCAAAAGCGAGACCCGCTCGTTACTCCTCCCTCCCTCTCTCTCTCTCTCTCTCACGCTCTCTCTCTCTCTCTCGCATCTGAGGCTACCGCCAGGCGTAACTGCTTTTTTTAACGAGATAATGGAATCTCCGACGGCGATGATGAAAATCCACGTTACCGAGCATTTACGATGCCCATTCGTCATCGAATACGGTTTCACGACCGCTATATCGGAAAAAGCCGCGTAAACTAACCGCGCTCGGTCCTTGACCGAATATACGGCTAACGTGACATCAACGATCGTGAGAATGACGCGAAAACGATCGCGGTGCCGTCGTTATCATCGCGGCTCTCTGTCGGCTACATCGAGAGGGAAAAAAATCAAACGTCGCCGCGGCGTATATTAAACGCATCGCGTTCTACCCAACAGAACACGAGCTCCGAGGAGGATAGTTGGGAAAAAAGTTACCGCGCTTAAAATTGGCACGTGGATAGCCAATCGTTTCTCCTATTTCCCACCGTGCGGCGGAGGCGAATCCGCGCGAACGGAAAACTCGGGCGAGACGAGGGCCCCCGTTCGAGTCCCTTTCGTGGAAGGTGGTGATCGTAGTAGGAGCAACGAGGACGCGTGGAACAAACGTCGCTCCTCGTCGTTCGTCGTTGTTGACTCGCGCGCGAGAAATTCCAGAGTTTCGAACGAGACGTTCACGAAAACGAGCGAGCTTACGAAAGGCGCGGCGGACAGCTGGGCCGCGCGTAGCCGTTCGGACGGACGACCTAGATAGCACGCGGCGTTGTCCCATATCGGTTGCGTTATCCTCCGGGTTCGGATAGTAGGATAGGTAGGCGTAGGCAAGAGAGCCGGGGCGCGCGTGGTTGCTCAATTTAAACACGGAAGAGAGAATCTCTCGTTCCGAGTGCGTTGCGCTAAGTGCTAAATCTTCCTAATACGGTTCTAACCAGCTACGATTGCTGTTTGCCGAGGCTGTGCCGGCGGTCATACGCGGAGGGTTGCGCGGAGGGGAAAGGAGAAACTTGGTAGTACGCAGGTGGTAAATCTCTCGGGTAGGCTCGTTCAAACAAGCCACGAGACTCGCTAACGTGTCGTAATCGATTATATATTTGGAGATTATAACGATGCTTCGATCGTTGTGTTTGGTATCGGCAAACAAGGAGAATCCGAAGCTGACGCGGCGACACGCGGAGTACGGGTGGGGGGAGGGAAAAATTGTGCGTGCGCGTGAGAGAGATCGAGAGAGAGAGAGAGAGAGAGAGAGAGAGAGAGAGGGGGAGAGGGGGAGAGGGGGGAGGAGGAAGGGACGAGGAGGCAGTAAATTTGGAAAATTATCTACCTGTAAACACCTAGCTAATTAAAATCGGAACATTTTAACATTCTTGCGCCTCTAATAAAGTCTCGGAGCGATGGCTCGTTTGTTAAGATTTTAGGGGTTACGCGATTAATATTACTTATAGCGGTCGTCGCGACGTTTCTCGGACGACCACCGCGACGGTATCTCGAATCGGACGCGTACCGAGTAAACGGAGTTCCCGCGGAGTTCCCCGCGGTGCTGACGATCCGGAGTCACGCTGCACGTTGCTACTTTCACGGGCCGCGGGGGGAGAGGGGGGGGGGGGGGGGGGGGAGGGCTTCTCGTTCTTCTTCCTTGCCCTCGCTCGCTCGCCTCCTCTACCTCCTCGTCGCGATTATCACCTTCTCCTCCGCTCGACTCTCCTCTACCTCGCGAGATACCCCGGGCAAACTCCGCGGAGATACCGCCGCGTAATCGCTGCGAACGAAGCCATTTTGGAAACGGTGCATCGGAGAGGGAGCAACGATCCAGCGCCGAATTACGATCGAGGACCACCCAAGCGAACCCGGCCAAAGGACTCGGGGAGCCAATCTCGGCGCCCTCTCGTAATCGATTCGGGGTGGCAACCCGAAAGTGGCTCCTTCGATGCTCGGCTAATCGCATCGCGTGTCCAAAATCTGCTCGACGTCCGACCGAAAAATTCGGGGTCGTTCGGAATATCAAACGGCACGCGTGACTTTGACGAGGGATCGAAAGCTCGGGGAACGATCCTCGACGACGACGACGACGACGAAGAAGAAGAAGAAGAAGAGGAAGAAGAAGGCGCGTCGACGAATCAATATTTGCGGTAGAATCTTCGCTTCTCCCATACTTCCGACAAGTTTTCCAACGTTCTTCCCTATTCTACTTTCACTATTTCACCATCGACTCGAGGCTGCCGTTCGTCGCTGTGGATCTTCCCCGTAACATTTTCTCTTCCGCTACTTTTCCCCAACTTCCTACCACCATTCTCCATTTTGACCGAGGACGCGTTTCATGCCCGTTCATTTCCCCGCTCGTTCGCACGTTATTCTCGCGATTCCTCCCGAATCGTAAGGATCCTCGGCCGATATCGGAATCTTATCGGGAAACGCGCAGCTTCGAGAGAGAGAGAGAGAGAGGCGCGTACGTATCTCCTCTCTCCGCCGCGCTCCCCCGGTCCTCGGTGTAATAAAAAGTCCGTGGGGCTGGAATTAGGCAGAGTAGTTTTACAGCCCGTGTAAAACACAGCTTTTAGCTGTAATTTGACTGAATAAAAGCCCCCCTCCCCTCCCCCCTGCCGCTGCTTCCTCTCTTTCTCTCTTCGGTCGCGGCCGGGACGCCCCACCGCATCGACGAGGTCCGGTCGCCACTTCCACTTTACGACGCGACAATAAAGAAATATTATTTCGCGTCCTCGTAAACTATACGTGTGAACGCGAACGTGAATCTCGATTCGTTCGTATACAAAGAAGAGACATGCGATAGAGACGTTAAACGCCATAAAACGTTATTGTCCGACTCCGTTCTCTCGTCTCCTTTCCTCGACAAACCCTTTCCTCCTTTGTCTCGTCTCGATATTCGTTCTTATTTTATATATCTTTATTATCGTCGCAATTAACAACCTCGAACCGCTCGCCGCCTCCTCCTCCTCCTCGTCGCCTCGGTCCATCGTCCGCGTCCCCTTCCGGGAACCCGCGAGATGTATCTCGTTACGCGCGCGTACATCCGGCCAGTTTCATCATTTTTCAGGCGAGATATCGTGGTGATGATAATCTATATGGATAAAAATCAATGGAGCATCGCTCGATCGCGGATCAATCGATTTGGCTGATTTTTTTTGTCGTGTTTGTAATTGTTAGGACAAGACTTGGAGGGGGAAGCGGGGCGAAACGGAACAGAGCTGTATCGACCGTGCGAGAGGGAGGAAGGTGCGACGGCCGTGTCCCGACGAACACAATTGTTGCTCGTTTGCTATTGCGAGTATTGTTTTATCTGTCGCAGTTTACGCGTGCGAATGATTTGATCCTGCATGGCGAAATTTGTTCCCGAATCGACGGTATTGAAGAAACTTGATGGAGGTGAGTCTTGTTGGGGTTTCAAGCTTCTATTATATTATTGATTATTCGTCGTACAAGTCTGGTAGTCGTTTACGATGTTCACGGAATACTGTGATGAGATTATTGGCTGGATATTATTTTATGTTCCCCTTACGCACCAATCTGCGATGGGGCAAGATGGGGTGGCCGAGATGATATCCCTGGCTGCCCCACGATGTTTTGAGAGGTGTTTCCAATGGTTCGTCGAGGATTTCGTTTATTATTAATAAGGTGTCCGATGTATTGTTATAACAGATCGTGCGTCATTACACGCGGAAGATAAATCGACCGGGCTGATCATTGGACAACGCGCAGCGAGGGATGACACTGTCATTCGTGGGAGAACGGAATATAGCGAAGCAGCCGGCAATTTTCCGTACCATCTACTACTTCGGCAAGACGAGTCCTAGGAAGAATGAAGAGTTCTGAAATCCGTAAGACAAATCCCGGTCTGCGTCGCACGGTGCCGCAGAATGCGGGAACGAGAATTTCCGTCTACCACGTTTTTCGACGCCATTTCTTCTGTTGTATTTAGAACTTTGTAGCTATCATTTGTAGCTATCACTACTGTTCCGAAAAACTTGAATAAAGAATCATTAAACAATGTTTCTGTCATTTTAAATTTTAACTTCCAAAATCAAGGAACCAATCAGCGCTTCCAAATATTTTCATTTCCGATGGATTGTAATACTCGACGCTGATTGGTGGATTTTTAACTTCCAAAATCAAGGAACCAATCAGCGCGTCCAAATATTTTCATTTCCGATGGATTGTAATACTCGACGCTGATTGGTGGATTTTTAACATCCAAAATCAAGGAACCAATCAGCGCGTCCAAATATTTTCATTTCCGATGAATTCCAATACTCGACGCTGATTGGTGGATTTTTAACATCCAAAATCGAGGAACCAATCAGCGCTTCCAAAGATTTCCATTTCCGATGGATTGTAATACTCGACGCTGATTGGTCAATTCTAAACTTCCAAAATCAAGGAACCAATCAGCGCTTCCAAAGATTTTCATTTCCGATGAATTCCAATACTCGACGCTGATTGGTGGATTTTTAACTTCCAAAATCAAGGAACCAATCAGCGCGTTCAAATATTTTCATTTCCGATGGATTGTAATACTCGACGCTGATTGGTGGATTTTTAACTTCCAAAATCAAGGAACCAATCAGCGCTTCCAGAGATTTTCATTTCCGATGAATTCCAATACTCGACGGTGATTGGTGGATTTTTAACTTGCAAAATCAAGGAACCAATCAGCGCTTCCAAAGATTTCCATTTCCGATGGATTGTAATACTCGACGCTGATTGGTCAATTTTAAACTTCCAAAATCAAGGAACCAATCAGCGCTTCCAAAGATTTTCATTTCCGATGAATTCCAATACTCGACGGTGATTGGTGGATTTTTAACTTGCAAAATCAAGGAACCAATCAGCGCTTCCAAAGATTTTCATTTCCGATGAATTCCAATACTCGACGGTGATTGGTGGATTTTTAACTTGCAAAATCAAGGAACCAATCAGCGCTTCCAAAGATTTTCATTTCCGATAGATTGCAATACTCGACGCTGATTGGTGGATTTTTATTATCCAAAATCAAGGAACCAATCAGCGCTTCCAAAGATTTTCATTTCCGATAGATTGCAATACTCGACGCTGATTGGTGGATTTTTAACTTCCAAAATTAAGGAACCAATCAGCGCGTCCAAATATTTCCATTTCCGATGGATTGTAATACTCGACGCTGATTGGTGGATTTTTAACTTCCAAAATCAAGGAACCAATCAGCGCTTCCAAAGATTTTCATTTCCGATAGATTGCAATACTCGACGCTGATTGGTGGATTTTTAACATCCAAAATCAAGGAACCAATCAGCGCTTTCAAATATTTTCATTTCCGATAGATTGCAATACTCGACGCTGATTGGTGGATTTTTTACTTCCAAAATCAAGGAACCAATCAGCGCTTCCAAAGATATTCATTTCCGATAGATTGCAATACTCGACGCTGATTGGTGGATTTTTAACATCCAAAATCAAGGAACCAATCAGCGCTTCCAAAGATTTTCATTTCCGATAGATTGCAATACTCGACGCTGATTGGTGGATTTTTAACATCCAAAATCAAGGAACCAATCAGCGCTTCCAAATATTTTCATTTCCGATAGATTGCAATACTCGACGCTGATTGGTGGATTTTTTACTTCCAAAATCAAGGAACCAATCAGCGCTTCCAAAGATTTTCATTTCCGATAGATTGCAATACTCGACGCTGATTGGTGGATTTTTAACATCCAAAATCAAGGAACCAATCAGCGCTTCCAAAGATTTTCATTTCCGATAGATTGCAATACTCGACGCTGATTGGTGGATTTTTTACTTCCAAAATCGAGGAACCAATCAGCGCTTCCAAAGATTTTCATTTCCGATAGATTGCAATACTCGACGCTGATTGGTGGATTTTTAACTTCCAAAATCAAGGAACCAATCAGCGCGTCCAAATATTTTCATTTCCGATAGATTGCAATACTCGACGCTGATTGGTGGATTTTTTACTTCCAAAATCGAGGAACCAATCAGCGCTTTCAAAGATTTTCATTTCCGATAGATTGCAATACTCGACGCTGATTGGTGGATTTTTATTATCCAAAATCAAGGAACCAATCAGCGCTTCCAAAGATTTTCATTTCCGATAGATTGCAATACTCGACGCTGATTGGTGGATTTTTAACATCCAAAATCAAGGAACCAATCAGCGCTTCCAAATATTTTCATTTCCGATAGATTGCAATACTCGACGCTGATTGGTGGATTTTTTACTTCCAAAATCAAGGAACCAATCAGCGCTTCCAAAGATTTTCATTTCCGATAGATTGCAATACTCGACGCTGATTGGTGGATTTTTAACATCCAAAATCAAGGAACCAATCAGC
This sequence comes from Arge pagana, assembly GCA_963969455.1. NCBI lineage: Eukaryota > Metazoa > Arthropoda > Insecta > Hymenoptera > Argidae > Arge > Arge pagana. Next base: position 1,286,594 of record OZ018313.1, on the reverse strand, counting down.
GCTTCCAAAGATTTTCATTTCCGATAGATTGCAATACTCGACGCTGATTGGTGGATTTTTTACTTCCAAAATCGAGGAACCAATCAGCGCTTCCAAAGATTTTCATTTCCGATAGATTGCAATACTCGACGCTGATTGGTGGATTTTTAACTTCCAAAATCAAGGAACCAATCAGCGCGTCCAAATATTTTCATTTCCGATAGATTGCAATACTCGACGCTGATTGGTGGATTTTTTACTTCCAAAATCGAGGAACCAATCAGCGCTTTCAAAGATTTTCATTTCCGATAGATTGCAATACTCGACGCTGATTGGTGGATTTTTAACATCCAAAATCAAGGAACCAATCAGCGCTTCCAAAGATTTTCATTTCCGATAGATTGCAATACTCGACGCTGATTGGTGGATTTTTAACTTCCAAAATCAAGGAACCAATCAGCGCGTCCAAATATTTTCATTTCCGATGGATTGTAATACTCGACGCTGATTGGTGGATTTTTAACATCCAAAATCAAGGAACCAATCAGCGCGTCCAAATATTTTCATTTCCGATGAATTCCAATACTCGACGCTGATTGGTGGATTTTTAACATCCAAAATCGAGGAACCAATCAGCGCTTCCAAAAATTTTCATTTCCGACGGATTCCAATACTCGACGCTGATTGGTGGATTTTTATTATCCAAAATCAAGGAACCAATCAGCGCTTCCAAAGATTTTCATTTCCGATAGATTGCAATACTCGACGCTGATTGGTGGATTTTTAACATCCAAAATCAAGGAACCAATCAGCGCTTCCAAATATTTTCATTTCCGATAGATTGCAATACTCGACGCTGATTGGTGGATTTTTTACTTCCAAAATCAAGGAACCAATCAGCGCTTCCAAAGATTTTCATTTCCGATAGATTGCAATACTCGACGCTGATTGGTGGATTTTTAACATCCAAAATCAAGGAACCAATCAGCGCTTCCAAAGATTTTCATTTCCGATAGATTGCAATACTCGACGCTGATTGGTGGATTTTTTACTTCCAAAATCGAGGAACCAATCAGCGCTTCCAAAGATTTTCATTTCCGATAGATTGCAATACTCGACGCTGATTGGTGGATTTTTAACTTCCAAAATCAAGGAACCAATCAGCGCGTCCAAATATTTTCATTTCCGATAGATTGCAATACTCGACGCTGATTGGTGGATTTTTTACTTCCAAAATCGAGGAACCAATCAGCGCTTTCAAAGATTTTCATTTCCGATAGATTGCAATACTCGACGCTGATTGGTGGATTTTTAACATCCAAAATCAAGGAACCAATCAGCGCTTCCAAAGATTTTCATTTCCGATAGATTGCAATACTCGACGCTGATTGGTGGATTTTTAACTTCCAAAATCAAGGAACCAATCAGCGCGTCCAAATATTTTCATTTCCGATGGATTGTAATACTCGACGCTGATTGGTGGATTTTTAACATCCAAAATCAAGGAACCAATCAGCGCGTCCAAATATTTTCATTTCCGATGAATTCCAATACTCGACGCTGATTGGTGGATTTTTAACATCCAAAATCGAGGAACCAATCAGCGCTTCCAAAAATTTTCATTTCCGACGGATTCCAATACTCGACGCTGATTGGTGGATTTTTATTATCCAAAATCAAGGAACCAATCAGCGCTTCCAAAGATTTTCATTTCCGATAGATTGCAATACTCGACGCTGATTGGTGGATTTTTAACATCCAAAATCAAGGAACCAATCAGCGCTCCCAAAGATTTTCATTTCCGATGAATTCCAATACTCGACGCTGATTGGTCAATTTTGGACTTCCAAAATCGAAGAACCAATCACCGCTTCTAAATATTTTCATTTTCGATGGATCTCAATACTCGACGCTGAGTGGTCAGTTTTTCGTTTCCGATGGATTGCAGAATTGATCGCTGATTTGTTTCCCGACGTGATTTGGTGCGTAGAATCGAATACTGTTGGATCCAGATCGATATGTCAATTAGGAGAGGATTTAAGACCGAACAACTGACTTTCTCATATCGCAAAAATGAGAAGACCGCATCCGTTGAGTACAGCACGATATCTGGAATAAGATAGCCAGTACTAACCGCCCGCTGCTACTTCATCGTGCTCGTTCCATCGTCGTTGTCTCTTGACGAGTATGTGCGAAATATCTGTGATCATACGCTCCGTTCCATGATTTTCCGCGCAGGTTGGGGGAGAAATTTCGATACCGTATTACGTTCAAATTACGTTTTATTCGTCGGCAATAATAATATTAACAATCATTCCAATAATCATATTCATAATAATAATTTGAACAATCATGTCAATTTCCAGCTCCTTGCTGTGACACGTTGAGTTTGAAAAATAATAATACCAGTAATAATCATATCAAGTATTATCATAGGAATAATAATAATTATAATAATAGGTATATCAGTAACCATAATTATATCGATTTAGCATATGCTACCTCGCGAGAGTGAAACGTCACTGCAAATTACATTTTCATCCGTCCGGCGAACCGTCATCCGTCATATATATGTGTGTGTGTGTGTGTGTGTGTGTGTGTGTGTGTGCGCGCGCGCGCGCGTGCGCGCGTGCGTGTGTACGGATATAAATACAAAGAGCGACGCGGAACCGCGCTTCGCGGGTCCAGCTCTCGTCCCGCGGCCCGGCGTACTGCCCGATGGTTGTAAATAACAATCAGACGGGAGTTTCGAAGCTCGGTGCGATGACGATCGCGACGACGGGGACGACGATGATGGTCCATTCCATCGTCGGTTTTCCGTCCCCCGGCCAACGCGTTCGCGTCTCATTATTCTCTAGTTTATTAGTACCACAACGGCAACTTAGCGTTACGACGATAATAATAACGGAATTAACGATGACGATAATAAAATACGGCTAGTAGTTCGGTAGTATCGGTAGTCGTAGCAGTAGTAGCGGTAGCAACAGCAGCAGCAGCAGCAGCAGCAGCAGCAGCAGCGGTAGTTGTAGTCGTAGTCGTAGTAGTATAGTAGCAGCAGTAGTAGTAGTAGTAGTAGTAGTAGTAGTAGTAGTAGTAGCAGCAACAGTAGTAGTCGTGGTCGCGGTCGCGTAGCTGCCGCGCGGCACACGGTGGAACCCTGACCGAGCACCGGGATTTCTTCCTCGCCAGAAAGCCCGAATCGATCGTCGCCCCTCAGCGACACGTGTTCACCGAAATCTTGGAGACGCAAGTGCTGCAAGTCACCTCGCAGCACCACCTGAAGCGACAGTGACAGTTGACCTTCTCCTTGACGATTTTCGTGTCGTAGCCGCGGCCGCAGCAGAGCAGCTCGCATCCCTCGACCCCGGGGCTCGTGGCGTTGCATTGGCGACCTTGGGTACCCAGCGAGCCCGTCTTGCGATTCGTCTTGCAGAAATCGGGCGAGTCCTCGCTGTAGACGAGATCGAAGCGTCCCGGAGGCTTGATCGTTGGTCCCTCCGTTATGAAGCTGTGGCCGTCGTTGCTCGGTATCACCTTCGCGGCCCCGTCGAACGAGTCCTTCAGCCGGTTACCGACCTCCCGAAATGGCGGCATCTTGCGCCAACATGTCCGCACCGTACAGGAACCGGACAAACCGTGACACTTGCACTCGGTGCGTAGAAAGTTCTTCACCGCCTGCGAACAAACACGCTCACCTGTAACGCGCCGCGTCCCCCCTGGAGCCTCGTTCTCCTCGCTTTTTTTCCCCCGCGCCCGGATGACTTACCAGACGACCAGCGTCGTTGTTGTGTAGTTTCACGAGAGTTTTGATGTCGCTGCGTTTCCGATACGGAGCATCCATGAAGTCTCTGGATTTCTTGAAGCCGAAATTCACGTTATCGCCGCATCCACCCCATTCCCATTCGCCGTCGGTCGGTGTTCCTCTGCCGCGTCCCGCCTTGCCTCCCCGATTTCCTGAAAAGTACGGAACGGTCGTTGAGAGCTCGGATCGCGTCGCCCCCGTCGCGCTCGCCGTTACTCACTTCTGCCCTTGTTGATGGTCTTGTCGCAGGAGCACTCGACGAGGTGTCCCATCGTGCAGGCTCTCGTGACCGCGTGCGTGATGCCCGCGGCCGTGATAGCATTGATGAATCCCGTCTCTCGCGTGTCTGGAATGTGAAACGTGAAACAAGGATTCAATAGCGGATCGCGCGAACCAGGTCGCGTCTCCGAGAACAGAGGGGGGGGGGGGGGAGGGGGAGCGGAGAGAAACACCCGTCGATTAATTTATCGTGAACGATTAACGAATTAATAACGGTCGGATGAGAAAGGACCGGTTCGCTCGATCTCAGAGATCTCTCGACGTTTCCTCGACGATCATTTTTCGGCAACCGATCTTCCCCATCCATCGATCGACGAACGATCGTGAGAAAATCAAATAATAAACGAAACTGTTGGCCACTTTGTTCTTCTTCTCGTCGTTCCTCGATCCTCGATCCTCGATCCCCTCCTCCCCCCCCCCCCCCGGTGAACCCGAGATTAAACGATTCGATTGCGATCGATAACAAATCGGATTACGCGTCGTTAAATCGACAAGACAATTAGAAAGATTCTTCGGACGATTAATTACGCCGGGCCCGAGGAATTCGTCGGGATGAATCCACCCCCGCCGAAGAATTCGAACCTCGACGCGATTCATCCGTCTCTCGATGATCCGTCGTTCTCCGCCTCGGGCAACGATCCTCTCGCTTCGGTTCGCTCGTTCCCCGCGTTCCTCCTCCTCCTCCTCTGGCCCTCTCGATCGCGTTCCTCTCCATCTCCGTCTACGCTCCCGGTTTACCCGAGGAATCGATACTTTTCCCCGCGATTTCCACGCCGAGCGGATCACGGGAGGCTGCAACGCGAGAGACGGAGAAAGATCCCGGCGACCGATACGGCGAAGAAGCTGAGAGGAAACGGCGATACGATATCCAGCCGCGATCGATGGAATTAACTCATACAAGATGGAATGTTTCTCCAATTACCGGATTCACGTCCGCGGTACGGGGCACACGTACCCCTCCCTTCCCGAGCTCGAGCTCGATCTCTGTCCACCTCGACGCTCCTCGCCCCCCCCCCCCCGTTCGACGAGAGAGGAGACTATCTATCTGCCGGGACTCGAAACGACTCGGAGAAGAGATCACCGCTCGAAATCTCCCCTCGCGACCGTCCACGGCCGCAGCGTCCATCGCGACTCCGAGCATCCCTTTTCCATCCCGTTTCTCCGTCACTCGCGTCACCCCTCTGAGGAGGATCCGAACGACCGATCGCATCTCCGTGCGCGGCCGCAACCTCCGTTTACGTAAATCTCAACCGCCGACGTGGTCGAACCCCGCGAAACATCGCTCTCTTCCCTCTTCCTCTTCTTCTTCGTCTCCTTCGCTGTTCTTTCAAGGTCATTCCCTTTCTTTTTTCTCCTCTCTCATTTCTCATCGATCGTCGTTCGTATTCTCTCGGTTCTACTTCGGTATTTCTTCGTCCTCATCCGCGCGCCTCTCGTTGTTCTTCTTTGTCTCCTTCGCGGTCGTCGTCGTCGTCGTCGTCGCCGTCGTCCGAGGAGTGACTCGAAAGATCGTCCGAGAAAGAGGAACGGATAGGACGGAGCAGAGAGGGGAGAGAGCGAGTTGGGGGGCGCGGGGGAGAGGATGCGTTAAGCGCGTGGTTCCCATGGATTCCAAGGCAGGTATCTTTAGTACGAATCGACGGAGCGACGGACAGACTTGAGACCGTGGCTGCCACCGCGTGCGTATCTTCTGATACATCGCCTCACCTTTCAGTGTCTATTTAAATGATACGACGATCGTCTTGCTCCTATACACGCGCGTCATCCGGACCCCCTGTCCGCGAGCGTCGGGACACGCTACTACCTATATATTCCTACCATCTCGGTGCCCTATGCCGTCCGAGAGGAGGGAAAACTCCTCGTCGACGTTGGCTGACGAGTCGCGAATCGATCGATCGAGAGGAAGACGGAGAGAGCGAGAGAGAGAGAGAGAGAGAGAGAGAGAGAGAGAGAGAGAGGAGGGGCGGGGGGGGGGGGAGAATTCCGCGTCGGGTTCATAATCTCGGACCTCGAATCACTCGGAAATCAATTAGACGGCGTACCATTCGTATCGCCGTTGCCGCTGTTGGCTGGAACTGCCAGGTGCGTCGTCGGCTACCGCTCTTCGTTGGGCCGGAGGAGACCGAGAGGGGAGGGCGGGAGCGCGGTTCGGAGAGAGACTCCGGAGCCAATTATCAACATTCCGCCAACTCCGAAGTATGTGTACCTCGTTCGCTCCTCGCGAAAAAGGACTTACTCTCTTCCCTCATCGCGCTCCCGGGCCCCTTGCCTCGGTATCCGCGCACCGGTACGACGACGACAACAACGACGACGACGACGGAGGCGGTCGAAATGATATTCCAAATATTACGCTACGGATCTCCGAGGAGAAACGGGGACGGTGGAAGGACGAGAGAGAGAGAGAGAGAGAGAGAGAGAGGGAGAGGGAGAGGGAAGGGAGGAGAACAGTCGCGATCCACGTCGGAGGCGACGTCTTCGCCGATAAATATACCAAGCCGACGCATGAATACCCTTCATTGCGAAACGCGAGGACAGGCGACGACGGGGGCGAGGGGAACGGGGGGAGAGCAGCGAGGGGGTCCACTGTCGCTTATAAAAATCTCGCAATGACCAACTGTGGCTCGTTACTTTCCACTTTTTTCCGTTTTTTTTTTTCGTTGTTGTTGTCTTCTCTCATTTCTCTCTGTTTTCTTCTCTCCGTCTCGCGTTCTCCGTTTCTCGCCCCCCGCCCGCCTCTTTTTATTCATCTCTCAACCGCGCGTCCGCGTTCTTCTTTGCTCCGTGCCAGCGCACTCTTTTCGATGAGATTCTTCGTCACTGACTTCGTTTTATAAATTCCCGCCAACTTTTCTCTCGCCAAACGCAACGATTCGCGGGGTCGCGATGGAATCTCCTATCTGCTCCGCCAGCATGGGAACGAGAGATGGGCTGAGAAATACCGAGGTAATTACCGTTTCGACGGAATCGCGACGAGCCAACGGTCCTCGGCATCCGCGCCACGTTCTCATTTTTCCACCGTCTCGCGAACAATTTTCACCGCCCGTCCGTCCGTCCGTCAGCGACGACATCTGGACGCGCAACGTTTTCTCGCGCGAATCTCGCATCGCGGCCGTCCGCACGGTCTCTCTCAGCGGAACAACGACGACACCCCGGCGCGACGCGTGTTCGACGTGTATCCAGGATTCGAATCCTCGTGGAAACGAATCTGCGGGGATGAAGGAACTGCGCTCCGCAGATTTACATGCGTTCGCTGCCATTCTTCTCCGCGGACGGCCGGGAGGGGAATCGACAGCGGAGAACAGTTTAGTGTCCCGCGAGCTTATTCCCTTGTTGCATCGAGCGTTTCTTCCTTCTCGCGGGTCTCTCTGTCGCCCGAATGCGACCGGGACTCTCCTGCCCGGTACACGGTCGGAGCTCTCCGCACCCGTCGTCGAAGAAGATGGTGACATTTGAATGCCTCCGAACCAGAGCACGGATCTACGTTCGTTCATCCTCGTAATCTACAGCCTTAGCCTACGCGGTACAAAAATTTCCTCCAAATTGAACACAAAAATTTGTGACACCGGTTTTCTGCTTACACAACCAATGAATTGAATTTTTCAATAGCAGCATATCTACACTTACCATTGGATTTATTTTTCTACCAAAAAACACGTCCGTTAAAAAATTAAATTTAAGGAAACGATGTATTATTTTTTCATTGAAAATTTTACAACCCTGGTTGAAATTAACACAGCTCTGTGCTAAGAGTAACACAAACCAATGCTACAGTACACGTAAACATTTTTGCGTGTTTCACTTGACGCAATTATTTTAGGAGAACTGAATCTTATATATCATATACCTGTGAGCGTGTATCGATGAAAAACATAACCGTTTAACTCGATGTTATCGTCTTTATACATCTCCGCGTGGATACCCTCGCGGCTTCATATAGTTTGGAATAATAGCGATCTTAGCAGCTGAGTTTCCTTCGCACTCTCTCGCTTCGTAGATCAAAGCGTAGCTCGATACACGTCATTCGAAAATATACATCAATCGTACCATTCGCGTATACCTTCTCCTTTACGTAATATAGCTTAAGCACGAATCGAACTCGGTAACTGTCGTTCGCGGCTTACTCCATCCTGAATTTGTGTATATATATAATGCGAAGCTCGGGCGTCGAAACTCGTAACGCCGGTAGCGATGATGATGATTCGCACAATCGGCAGAGCCGATTTGGAATCCAAAACTACCATCGAATAATGTTTACCCGCGAAACTCTATCGGGGAGCTCGTTACAACGTTGCGCGAGCGATAAGATCGCGAGGGGTAAACTGTTATACGTCGCTGCGATAAAAATGCGGCGAAGCGACGGAAGGCGGAAGAACGTTTAGGAGTCTCGCACGAACGATGATGGTCCATCGCACCTGTTCGTTCGAGAATTTATTTTCATTGCCTCCGAACGTTTTCATACCGCGGGCACGAATCGCCACTTGGCGTTCGTGTAAACACTCGGCGTGTAATAAAGTTGGAAATTTAAGCGTAATAAATGCCGCTGCTGCCGCGAAACGTCGGTGGTCCGAGGGAAACGACCAGCCCCCTTCGCCACCCCGAACCTATTAACGCCCAGATACGATTTCTTCGATATCTCCTTCGAAACTGACTCCGTTGCACGTGCGTGTCTCTCCTTCGTCGATGTTCGTACGTATAAATTCAAATATATACATATATATATATGTACGTGCGTGCGCGTTCCCGATAGAGAGGCACTCCTCGCCGTGTTCCTCTTTTTTACCTACCTCCTCCTCCTCCTCCCGAGAGAACCACCGCGAAGAAGTCGAGTGCTGATTCCGCCTAATCGTCCAGGAGAACAATCAATTTTTAAACACAGTATTCTCTCTCTCTCTCTCTCTCTCCTCGTTTCCTCGAGGAGGAAACATATATACATATATATATATATATGTATCGAAAATTGCCAACTCTGGCCAGTTGATCTTCGAGAAACCTTTACCTACCAGCAAATATATTTTGGATAATTTTTTTCGTTGCTTCGAAAAACGCACCGGGATCGAAATACAATCTCACGAATGAGACTTTGGGAATGAAAAGGTCGCGGGTGCGCTCCGTGAACGCCGAGCGAAGGAACGAGACATGCTCGATGAATAGATCTCGCGCAACAGGCGAGACGGTGGCATAGAGAGAAATTGGAGAAACCGACAAACGTTAGCAAACCGGTGCTAAGTGTTTGCTTGACTCTTCTGGCGTTAACTAATACGCTTATATTTTGGTTATATACAAAACCTCCGTCCTCTCTCTCTCTCTCTCTCTCTCTCTCTCTATTCTCATCTTCGTCGCCCTATGCCACCCAGCCTGGCCACGGTCGCTTAATTTCCAAGGAATGCCACTATCTTCGAGAAATGAACGGGGAATGAATTGAAAAAATGACCTGTTTCCATTCCTCGCGAGAAGTTTGACGACGCGGTGATTTTTCCCCTCGGAAGAACAATTCGGCACCTGCCCTGCGAATTTCAAGCGAGAGATTCGGACGATTCGATTTCGCCGATGATCCGGGTCATCCGACTGGTATTATCAACGGATAGGCGGTTTTTTCGATTATCCAGGAGTAGCGTTTCCCGAAGCGATAATCGTAAAGACGTCGAATCGTCGAATTGAAACGTTATTTTTGGGCAGATAAACGTTTTCGAGAGAGAGAGAGAGAGAGAGAAACCCGTCTCGCGTGGTCGGGGATCCGAAGAGGGGTGAAAAAATTCTTGTGGCAGGTTTATCGGGGCAAGAATCGGGAGAGGGGGATGAGTAGTATCGTTCGATCGGGTAGCGAAGGTATTATCCCTCCTTATCTCGCGCGATGCTTGAAACAAACGCGTAGAGTTATAAATTTTCATTTGGGCCGCGTGGAATTCCTGCCGACGGGGAGTTTCGGGTGGGAACGAGGAAGGGGTCGAGCGCGCGCGGGGAAGGTGGAGTAGAAGATCAGGTCCGAGAATGAATTCCAGCTCATCAGACGCGACATCTAAATTTTCGAAGGACTCGCGCGTCGTTGGTCGCCGTTGGGATCCCCGTTCGGCGGCTGACAGATCGACGTTGTCCGTCAGTTATTAGCGGCAATGTGTTCCGCTAATTAAACCTCTTTCGAGGACGCGAGAGAAATAGTCGTCGATTATCGGGAGAGGTACCTCCGGCTTCGATCCGAGCTCGGGCCGTCCCATGATTTATAGATCGGGCCCAATTTGTCGATGCATGCCTCTCTCCGTTTCGTCCTTCATTTACATACGACTCCCAACGTCTCCGCGTCACCGCCGCGGGCCGCAGCTGCCCGATGGGACACGAATTCTATGCTTCGTCGACGTACCGTACTGCCGTGGAGAACCGGACAGGGGGAGAGAGAGAGAGAGAGAGAGAGAGAGAGAGAGAGGGAGGGAGGGAAAAGGAGAGGAAGACGAGAGAGGATCGGAAGTGGAAACGGTAGCAGCAGCAGCAGCGAGCCGATCATCGAGGCTCGATGACAGTTCCGAGTCTTCCTCGACCCGGGGTACGATTCTTCGCTGAAATATTGCCCACAGCGGGTGGGAGGGTTGGGGATGATGAGATACGCGCGGAGAGACGGAGATAAAGAGAAAAAGCGGCGGAGGGGGGGGGGGGGGGGGGTAGAGGAAGAAGTGGAGCTCCGGGATTCCCTTGGGAGCACTTTGGGCCTCGTTATGATATACAATCAGCCAGGTGCTCCGTTTGGCCTTGGCTCGCGTCCGAAACTCGTAAAACGGACAATGTCCGATTAGGCTTCATTGGAAAGTCGTTAACTTTGCATGCGGTAGCTGCGAGGTGGCTGCGGACTTTATGCCCACCGGGACGAAGGTTTGTTCTCCTTTACTTTTTTTTTATCGTTGCTGGTTGTTTTTTATTTTTTTTTTTTTTTTTTTTTTTTTTTTTTGGTTGTTGTTGTTTCGCGTTTTTTCTCTATCCCCGCTGGGGATGCTCCGGGTCGGGGTCCGGCGTTCCTTATTATCGACGATTAATGCGGAACTGAAACTGACGAGCGACGCCTCGGGGTGAACGCGATTGACACTGGGAGCCTCGCGCAATTTGTCAAGACGACGGGAGGTCCGAGGATCGTATATCTTCGGCGAGACATCGGGCATGGTGAAACTGTCAACGCTGTTAAAAAATTACTGTCGAGGGGTAGGTTCGGTGCCCGAACTACCAGGTAGTAGCCTTCCGGGTCCGTTTGACGGCTCGAGAGTCCAAACAACGCTCCATCTTCTTCGACGCACGAGAAGAACGCCGGAGAAGGGAGGGGGGGGGGGGGGGAGGAGGAGCAGAGGAGCAGAGGAGCAGAGGATGCTGTACAGATTTTTCCTTTTTCACCCTCGAGGAAGAGAACCGGGGGAGCAGATGAGCCTGGTCCGTCTCAATTCCTTATTGTCATTAACTTATCTGACTGCATTTAATTTTTATGGACCTTGATCTATCTGTCGATAAGTGGGATGCGGGAGAATCCAGGTAGCATCCCGTTGTGTGGTCTTGGCGGTCTGCCAACGACGACGACGACGACGACGACGACGACGACGACGACGAAGAGGATTCTCGTCGAGAAACGGGGACACGACTCACGACGCGCGAGGATGCGAGCGCCATCGCCGCGACTTGGCGCGATGGACAGAGGAGAGAAGGACGAAGGAGAGAAGGATGCCTCGGAGACGGGCCAAGGAAACGAGGAAGAGCAGAGAGAGGGAGGAGGAGAGAAACAGAAAAGGTCACGGAATGAGAGAGAAGGAGAGAGAGAGAGAGACGAGAAGAGGACAGCCCCTAATTGAGGGGCTGCTACGTTGTCACGCGATAACGTTTTACACGAGCGTCGAACTTAAAGTGCTACCTGATGTAAGCTGGTAACCCAAACCCTCCGAGACTCGGCGACAAAAGGAACACGGCGAGGAAAAACGCCGAACGGGATGCCGCTCGTCGACCAGAGATCCTTTGAAAATGATTCTCGTCGATTTTATGCACCGTCGATTCGGATCACGTTGAATCTCGACGCACCCGCGACGGAGGATTCGACGACACGGACGACCGCGCGAGCTCGGTGACGGACAGGATTCACGGAAAACGTCGCGTATTACCCACTTGCGACGGATCTTTCGCTTCTCCTGCAGCATCTTGACTGTATTTCCCCGATAGCTACTACTGGACTACGTTCTATTCGCTCGACTGTACGCCAAATGCCGAATCTATTCCCGGGTCCCTTCTCTCCGAATACAGTTTCTTTTCCTCGATTTTTCGTATCGTTCTATTCGCAAGTTCCAAGTTTTTCACATTTTGACAATCCGGTTGTAGTTTTTTTTTCGTCGTGGTTATGGGATACGCGTTGCGTGGAGTCCAGTCGATGGGTCCGGGAAGAGCGCACGGTGAACGGGGACTCTGGAGGTACGGAGGTACAAATGAACAAAGCGTGACTCACCGCGAAGCAAGATTTTGCGGAGTGATCTGCGGACTGTCGTACAGTTCCATCTTCTGTTGCGAAACTGATGTTGACACTCTCTGGTCCCAACTTGAACGCCTTTAACGATTTCCTTGAGAAGAGCTGGCTCCTTCCTGCATATATCGGAAATCTTGCCCTTCAGCCTCCTCGTCTTTTTGCAGACGAGCATGGGGTCCATGACAACTTGGCTCCCGGCGATCCTGCAAAGAGAAAGGTTCGAGCGGCGCGCGTGAGTATGAGAGGAGAAGAAAAGAGCTGCCGACAGTTTTTCGAAATTTACAAGACTCTCTGATCCCAACGTTGATATTCCGATTATTGAATTTCATGAAACTTAAAAGTCCTACTTCGCTACCCGGAGACGTGGCAAAATCCTAGCACCGATGATACTTAGCTCGGAGATGAAGAGAGCGAGATGAGTAGTCAGCGGTGTTTATAATTCACGCGAACTACTCAGCGCGAGTCCGGGGATGATAAACGTTGGTAAACTCCCGTCGGCATTTGCTATATCCCCAAAATATCACTAGCCTCGAATTGCTTCTCATCTTATATATAAATATCCGGCATCGCGATCTCGTAGAAATTCACTACGAGCCGCTGCACCTATCCGCGCGATCTCCGTTAGGATCGAGAGGCTGACCTTTCGAGCGTTTTCCGAAAATTCAATAAATCTCTCGTAATTAAAAGCCCCGTAAATCATCCGGAGCCATCGTCGAGCATCCCAGCGATGAGTTACGCTCTCGAGACTCGAAAAACGTCTATAAATAAATTCCAAACGGACCGTGCAAAGAGCCGGGCGAAATTCTGCGCCAAAAGGTACACAAGCTACGGCAAACGCGGTGATAATAATAACCATTACTAGAGATGTTTACTTTACGCGATCGCGTTATTGCAGATTTTTCAGAACATCATCGGAGCTAAGTAATTTCAATTTATTTGAAATCGCATTTTTCGCCTCAACTTCACCAAAAACTGTACTTCCCCGACTACAGATACAACATTAAGGAAGTCAAAGCATCTAATGCATCTGTATGATCAGAGATAAAACAAAACTCTCACGTTCATGATAAAGTACATAAACACTAGAAAGATAATTTCTAATATTTGTGACTCGAGTTGTTTATAACTGTGTTCAAAATGCATTACTCGACGTTCGCAGTTTTGGGCATTTGTAACATTTTGCCCGCAAATTCGAGGGTGTTGGAAACGCGCAAAGTGTACATCGACTGCAACGAGAACCACGAAGACGATCGCGAGCCAATGAAATCACGAGGATCGAAGGGACCGGAAGAAGAAGAAGAAGAAGAATGGGAAAGTAGTCAGATTTCATTCGCAGTACCGGAGTTGTACGAGGCGAAGCAAGGAAAAACGGACGGAGAGCCAGAGGATTAAATCGGCGCGCGAGTGTATACAATGATCTCGCATCGAAAGAGACTGCGTGTTGTTGATACAGCTCGGAGATGTAGCGCGCGGATCGAAGACGTCACTCGTTTTCGTGTAACGTTTCAAAGATTTCTGAAATCACCTCTTCGTTTCCCCGTCCGGGGATATTATTTATTTTTCAAAGGCTAAACTTTGATCAGTTTATCACAGTTTATAGCCGACGTAATGATCGGTAAACGCGCGTAATCCTCGCCGGATTATCTAAACTCGTCAGGCCTCCTCTGTCTCTCCGATCTTCCATCGTCGCTTTCCTCCTCTTTTTCATTATTCCTACCCGTTCATTTTCATTAAATTCTACCTCGTCGGTGGAAAAGCAAAGCGATTCGCGCGCCAATCGATCGACGTCTCGCCTCGACAGTCGCGTTTCGCCCCCGTGGAATCGGAAGAAACTCCGAAGTACCCCATAGGAGGAATGTGCGGCGAACGCCGATCGCTGCGCTTCCAAGAAGACGTCGAGACTGACATAACAGTCACGTTTTCCTCAAAGTTACGACCACCAATGTATATTATGTTAAGCCGTAACCGTAGAAAACGCGTTGGCGTTCCACCGCAACCTTCCCGACCGTCTTATATCTCTCTATCTCTCTCTCTCTCTCTCTCTCTCTCTCTCTCTCTCTCTCTATCTCCCTCGCATTTCTCCAACTCTTTCCTGGCTCGATGTCTCCTCGCATCGGGTCTCGAATCGCACCTTCTCACATCTCGACGAGGCGCCCCGTGAAACACCCAATAATATAAGTCCAACGAATGCAACTCGCGTGCCACCGAAAAAAAACGCACGACGAATCATTGTACTCCTCGAGAAATTATACGACAAACAATCGGAGAGACCGTACACCTTAAAAAAATTCCCCTCAATCTGTAGAGTGTACGAATTATTGCGTAGACTATTTAACATTCTAGCGTGTTAATAATTATTCAACACGATCCTTAGTGATGTTCGCTCGTTGTCAGTTCGTTTTTTAACGAGCAAAAATGTTATTTCATACCAAAGTGACACTTTTTAAAATGTTTAAATCGCACTCTGATATCAGTTCGTGTTACTTTTAATACAGAACTATGTTACTCTTCGTACAGAGCTGTGTTACTTTCAACCAGGGTAGCGAAATTTTCAATGAAAAAATAATACCCCAATTCATCAAATATGTATTAATATGTATTAATATGTAAAATGTATTTCGTTGAAAAAATAAATTCAATGATACGTGGAAATTTATCTCCATTAAGAAAATGAATTCAATGGTTAATGAAAATGCCACTGCATTACAAAATGTAACGCGTTGCTTACAACCCCCCTTTCAATATAGACCTATCCTCGCTTTATCACCACACGCGGAGTGTGTTAACACTAATTTTGTGCACACAAAAAATAGTCTTGACACAAATTTTTGTGGTAACAGTGACGGATTTTTTTACCGTCTATGTATGTCGAACTACTGATAGTACGTGTTACGACGACCTGGGAGTGTTGGGTGTTCATCATTGGTGAGATTGCGTCGATGGGGGATCCGAAAATCGAGATGATCGCGTACGGAGTTCTTGATCGGATTCGACAGGGGTTGGTGATCCCACCTATTAGCGATAATATGTATACATACAAGTGTATAGGTACACCTATTAACTACAATATATATATATATATATATATATATATATATATATATATATATATATATATATATAAATATTTGACCACTACTCGACAGAGAGAGAGAGAGAGAGAGAGAGAGAGAGAGAGAGAGAGGCAACACGAATCGATATGGAAGTAGTGGTAGCTGTGGCGAGAAACACAGTGAAATTAGTAATGTATCGAGCGCGGGGTAATGGGGGACAGAAGGGTGAGGAGGGAGGAGGAGGGAGAGGAGGAAGAGGAGGAAGAGGAGGAGGAGGACAGGGAGAGAATGATAGTCCTGACTGGACATCGGGGCGAGGTTTTGTTTTGTGGCAGCGCTCGATGTATTTATTGCCTCGTTAGACCTGCGCGACGCTTCGGATACGCGCGGAATATATACGTTCGGGATGCGTGGTAGTCGTCGTCGTCGAGGGATACGTGGGTTCCGAGTGATTCTCACAGGCTTCGAAAAGTCTCTTCTCTTCTTTATCCCCTCATCTTCCGCGTCTCGTTACTCTCATTCCGCGCGTTCTTCTTCATCCTCCGTCTTATTCTTCAATTCTCTCCCATCGGCCTCGGCATGCCAACTTCCATTCCCATCGCCATCCTAGTCAAATTCTTTTCCGTCATTTCTCACCCTTACCTCCTTCGACTCGTCTTCCCATTTCCTCTACATCTCGCCGATTTTCTCCAACTCCTTCCTTTTTCCCGCAGCGGCAAGCGATAGGCGAGCAACGATTTCGAATCCCGATGAAATTGACGGAAAATCAAAAGAAGCGATCGACGATCCGCGTGTTCGCCGTGGAAAGGAGCCCGGACTCCTCGTCCCCGGCAGGACGACGAGCGGACGGGGACGAACGAGGGCAATTTAACGCGCGCGGCCGTTGGGTCCGTGAAAATCGTGTTGTTTCAATTCCTACGTCAAAATAATGCCAAGAGTTAATCTCGGCCGAGAAAAGAACGATTTGACGCGAGCAGCATCGTGGCCGGTAATAACACGCGAATTAAGCCGCGGAGGGTGACGCGGGGTGTAAGAAACGGTTGAAAGTTCAAGTCGACTTCTCTCGCGGCGTTCGCGTTCGTGATTTAAATAAACCACGCTCTCGCGCGCGAGACCCGAGCCTTTTGTACGAAGCTTATTCACGCCTTGCGCCGCAAAAGTCGCTCGTCGGTTCCGCGTGATTTACGACGCACCGGCCACCGTATACGGAAAAAAACGACGACCGGCACCGCTTACCTATGTAATTACACTCGCGTACATGACAAGCCGGGAAAATTTCACGGGGCACCGCGAAATAAGGGCTGCGAGACCGTTTTCATACCACCGACGCCAAAGTCCCACGCGCCATTTCTCCGGTACCGGTTCCGGAAACCTTACCGGACAGCCCACCGGTTCCCCATTGGTTAATCTCGACGAGCTAGACCGGCGTTCTCGTCTGTCGCGACAACGACGCTGAAAACAACATCCTCGACCTCCCGGTCGCTTCTTCTCGCACCTCGCGAACGCCGCGAATCTCCTCGATTCACCTAGAGTCGCCTGGTCTCGTGTTCGCCAGCTCCGCGACGGCGACTCAACCTTCCAAACTCGAAACCCCCGAGCCACGGAGCCGAAGGATATCGGTGTCTTTCCGCCGCTATTCCTCGGCGAACGAGTTTCTTCTGCTACCGCTCCAACTGCTCGCTCCTCTCTCCTAGCTGCACGCGCAAACGTGAATAAGACGCGTCGAACGACAAGACGGAGGGAGACGGAGCGAGGGGTGACCTTGGGCGTGACCTTGAGCTTCGAGGTCGCGGCGGAGGAAGAAGAGGCGCGCGCGAATCGGCGATGACGGGTGCGGAGACACTTAATGCCCTTCGTCCGGTGAGCCGGTGCGAGGTGGTGGCGCAGCGCGGTGGAGGCGAGTAGTACGCGCGCGAAGAGACGGGGAGACAAAGTAACTCGTTCGATGGAACGAGGAGAGATGAAATTCCGTGGGGGGGAGAGGTACCGAGAGGACGAGGACGACTGCGACGACGACGACGACTACGACCGCTACGGGGACGCTTACGCGCAGGGAGCGAGCCGGTGCTCTCGTGAGTCTCGTGTGTCGGGGAACAAATTATATGCGATTCCGAAGATTTACGGGACACTTGGTGACGCGCGCGCCTTCCTCAGCTCGCCGAAGCTACCATACGCCGCGGGATGGGGGGTTGGGGGGAGAGAGAATGACTATTGTCCTTCCTCGGACTCGTCCACTCGTCCTTCTCTCCTCGCCTCCACATCTCCTCCCCGCCCCGTGCGCCTCGTTCGTCCTCGCACGAGATTATTCGAAGCGAGGCAAAACGTTTCGCGAACAAAACTTTTCGGAATGCGAGAGGAAGAAGCGAATCTCTCTCTCTCTCTCTCTCTCTCTCTCTCTCTCTCTCGCTCGCTCGCTGTCTCGCTCCTTCCCTCCCGGGGGATGGAATCCGGTCCGAAGGGTAATCGACGAGCGAGTGTCCCGTCCTCCGTCCCTCCCGAAGCCGCGAACTCTCCTCGACCGTTCGCGTCTTCCTCGAGCTCGGAGCGATGCACCGTCAACGGAGAACGAAACAGTTGACGGAATGCGCAGGCAACCGTTTGATAAGAAATTACGAAGAGACGCTGCTACCAAGCGATTACGCGCACACCAAACAAATATTTGCCCCGACCTGACGGATGCTCGGCTTCACACCGAGCGACGGATGACTACTTTCTTATTTACGACCACGTTCTCTCTGATATCACCAACGGATCTCTACGAACCTCTTCCTCGCCCTTTAACTCCTCTTTACCAGCCAGACGAAAGGCATACAGCAACAATTAGCGTACGCACCGCAACGCCGCACGCGAACCACATCGACCGCGTGGGTCCGCCAAGTACGCGGATCGAAGTTGTCCAGAAGAGCCGTAAGCCCTACCACGCGAGCAAACACTTATCTGGCAAGACACCTCCATAAAAAACGCTCTGACAACGCCACGAAATTATTACATCTCGCGCGGACAGCTCGTACAATGGGCCTCTGTAAATTTCCAACGCTACACTTTATTCTAGGACAAAATTTCATCCTCGTATTTCATCCTCGCGTCGCGCGAAATTGTCCGTACCAGCTCGACGCGGATCTTCGAGGACCAGTCGATAGACTACTAAACAAAAATCCACCGATTACAATCACGAAAGCGTAGTCGTCGAATACTACCAGCAAAAAAAAAGGTCCAACCTGATTTTACCTCGTTCTTTTTTTTATACAGGTGAAATCGATTACGCTCGTCCAAATCCCCCCCCCCCCCCCCCCCCGTTCTATCCCACGTCAGGCGAGAACGAAGCTCCGTGACTCGTGCGATTTCAGTCAAAGTCATTTGTTCGCGCCTAAGTAGATTATTTACGAAGAAGGCCTAACTCACGTTATATGGATTACAGATGACTCTTGTTTGTATAAACCCTCGCTTTATGGCTATCACGTGTTACCACCGGGGGCCCTCCTACCCACCACTCTCACTCTCACTCTCTCTCACTCTCTCTCTCTCTCTCTCTCTCTCTCTCTCTCTCGCTCCAAGTCTTCTCCATCTCTCACTTTCACTCTCGCGATCTCTCGTCGGTTTCACCCAAAGCTGTCTGCTTTTAACAACCTAATCGCACTCTCCTTACCCGTCCCATTTGCGTCACGCTCCGTCAACGCGGGTGTACGGGAGTACGAGTTCGAGGTACGAATGTTCCCTACGATCGGGGGGGGGGGGGGGGGGCGAGAAACGCGTCGTCGATGCTACGACGGGAATATTTGCGGAGAAAACGGGATGAGCAGCTTACCATACGGATCCTGTGATGGGCGTGAGAAGCAGGAGGCAGATCGCCACGAGGATCGTTCGCGGTTCCATCCTCGTTCTTCTCCGAGGCAAAATTACCGGCGTCCCGTCGGCGTCGTCCTGATATTCGCGAGAACTAGAGCGTTCCAAACATGTAACATGCGCGTGATAGGCGAGATGGAGGATTGTTAAGACGTCAGTGGGAGCGACGGCGCGAAGCCGTTGACAACGATCCCAGCATCTTTCCCGTCACGCGCCGAGATGCGTTATCGTCACGGAGCACAATCGCGTACGCGAATAAAAATACAACATTAACAACAACAACAAGAAGATGAACAACAACAACAACAACAACAGTAATAACCGGGTGACGCGGCGATATCGGTTGTCTCCACGTTCGCGTATCGCTGTCTCGATTTTCCGGGGACAAAAAACGGTGCACTCGCGAATCACAAACACTTGGCGCGATCCACTTCCGTTCTCCTCCACTTATTCGCGCGCTCCTCAGCCTCGCGCCGCGACGAATAACACTGATAACGGAAATCCGTCCCTCGTTGACTCGCTCGTTTCGAGGCTTGCGGAAGGAAGACGATGTTGGGCACGTTCGGTACGAGGAGGAATCGAACGGACGGACGGAGAAAGAGGAGACGGAGAGAGAAAAGAGGCGAGAGAGCGAGCGTGCGTGTGGGTGCGCGCGCGTGCTCGCGTGTGCGTGTGCGCGCGTGTGCGTGAGAGAGAGAGAGAGAGAAAGAGAGAGAGAGAGAGAGGGCGAGGGGGGGAGGGGGGGGGGGGAGATGAAGAAAAGGGGAGGGAGGAAGGAAGGGACGGCGAAATGGAGAGAGGCGAGGCGAGAGGCAAAGACGAGAGAGACCGGTAGAAGAAGTCGATCCGAAGGGGATACGGAGAAGTGGCTGATTCTCCCGTCGCGTAGCCGCTGCCGCTAACTCCACGGCACGACGATGCCCCGAGAAACGAAAGACTGCGTTGAACCAGGTAAAGCGCCACTCAGCGGCGAAAGATCGCACCAGACCCCTGCCCTCTTCCTATCCTCGGCTCCTCGCCGCGGCAGCGGCGACGGAGATCCATCCGCGTAGAGACGAGACCTAGACTCCGCTCTCGCCTTCGTCACGGAATTCACGCGTTTTTTGTTGCCGTTGTTTTTTTTTATCAAGCAACGATTTTACAATAGTCAGGGATAAAAACGGGGGAAAAAAGGAGGATGAGATTCTTTGGCCTTATCTAAACTGCCATACCAACGACATCTTATCTCTGTGCGTGGAGCTGGTCCTCCGCGCTTCTATGTCGTCCTCTCGACACTTACGGACGGAAAGGAGTTCGAACACATTGGAATCGTGTGCGACACGGACTCGAATCGGTAAGGTGTTGCGGAAGATCGGGGAATTTCCGAAGAAAATCGGCAATAGTTGCCAGAAATTTGGCACGATCCGCGGAAAAATCGGCGTGCTTCGAGCAAATGTGAAGAATGCTGGAAGAAACGATACGGAAATGGCAACTTTGAATGAAGATCGGTACGATTTTCGGAGAGATCGATAAAAGATGCGAGAAACTTGACCGTTTTACGAACGACACGGTTCGAAAAATGTTCAAAAATGCTTTAATTTTCAAAACGCAATCGGTGGAAGCTTACTGGAAGTTGATATAAGGCTGAGGCGAATCGGTGGGCCTTGTGGAAATCGGTAATTTTCGACGCATCAAAGGGAATGCTTCGACGGGAGGAGAACCGCGAATAAGCTGAAAAGATTTTCGAAGTCAAATCGCCAATATCTGCAGGAAATCGGCAGAAATCGGCAGTTTTTCGACAAAATGGGGAAATTTCGGCCAGACACCGAGAAGAAATCGAACGTTCCCCAAAGAAATCCTGATTTCCCAAACGAGAGGCGAATGTTCCTCCGAAAAAAATGCGGTAAGAGTCGATTTGCAAGAAAAATCGTCGAAGCAGACGTGTAAATCGGCAAAATTTTGACGAAAATCGGCAAATTTCCGACGAAAATCGCCAAGTTTGCATGGAAATCGGCAAGGTCTGGTGGAAATCGGTAACGATTCGGCGAAAATCGGCAGATTCTAACGAGAATCCGTAATCGCGGATAGCATCGGTACGGATCTGGGCACGATCGGTAAAGATTGTTAGGAAATCGGTAAGAATTCGTGGAGGTCGCCGACTGTATGCCGCGCGGAGTAGCTTCTCCGTCGATTTTCGGCGATTCCGCGTTGGTAAGGGGGACTGGGAGGCGCGTAGGGCTCGTACTCGACGGCGTTCCGCGTTCGCGATGTATCGAGAAAAGACTGGCGAGCTGGGCAGAACTCGGCTCGGTGCGGCGTGTGGCTCCCAGCAGCTCCTCGCTTTCATCCGTGCCGACGCGACAAAGCCGTGAATATCGTTCGCGACGCAGGTATGCCGCTCGCGTATCCCTCATCTTCCGCCGAAATTTTTCCCAAGAAAATTTGGCCCCAAGCATCGATACGCCGTCCGTCGATGCTTTCCGTCCTCGTCGGCCGGACCCTCCGTAACACGGATCGTTTACCGCCGTGCTTCTCCCCCGGCATGCGCCAACGCGTTCTCCAATTTCTCCAAACTCCGCACGGAAGAAACGATCCGATTCCAAGCGGCATCTCCCTCCTCGCGTGACGCATCTTCTCCGCCCCGTGGAAATTCACCGTTTCCCACACGCGTCGTCGCATCGACGCGGACCGTTCGATCTCCTACCTCCTCGGCTCATTAGTCACCTCTCCGAGGTGACTCGAATTCTCCTCCCGACGATACGCGAGCTCTTCACATCGCATTTTCTCGATCATCGCCAGGTCAAGGACACTCCGAGGACGACGGTTTTTTTGGAATCAGTAGTATAACTCGGAGTACGTCTCACCGCCAGCAACCGCGTGACCGAATCACGATCGACGGACTCCTAGGACACGCCAGCACTTTCGTCTACCCGCCACAACCAGAGTAGCGAAGAAATCCGCCGAGGTCTCGAATACCACGAATAAAATGATATCGTACAATAGAAAGTCGGTGATGAAACGTCGAACGGTGAAACCGATCCGAAAACGTTGGATATCACGATGATCCGACGAGCCTGCGATTAAAAAATTTCACCTCGTGTCACGTTCGCTAGGAAATTGCTAGCCGCGAGGACCATCATTACGCATCGGTTACTCCGACGTTACTCTTTACCGTGCGAATCTCCCATCTCCAACGATTCGTCCGCCACTTTTTTTCCCCCAGTCGGAGATGGCGGACTCTTGCGATTTGGACGCTGATCTTTTTGGACGACGATGGATTTGCCAACGAGAAGAGTACCGACCGCGGTCACGGAATCGACCATGAATTATTATTGCGAAGGTGTCGATGTGGCGGCTGAAAATTTCCGTGAAGGATGTTTTTGTTTTTGCTGGTTAGTGAAATCGAGGGCGAGTGAGGCTCTCACGGTTCACTCTGATCGTTTTTAATACGAAATCGCAGGGCTGACGCGCGTGACAAAAGCAAAGTTAAAGAAGGAGTCTCGGAGGCAAACGGTGCCACAACGTCGAAAACGAGAGGAGATGAAAAAAAGGGGGCGAACAGTCGAAAGGAGGGGGGGCAGGGGACCGCGGAGCGAGTGTGTGCCACCATAGAGTCAACCGGACGAGAGTGGACCCAGGTGGTTTGCTCCTCCGCGTATCCTTTGCTCTCTCTCTCTCTCTCTTCCTTTCTCTCCGTCTCCCTCTCTCCGTCTCTCTCCCGCTCTGTGAACCTTTTCCGCCGGGCGCAACGCGGAGGAGAAGGGGAGCACAATGGTCCTCTTCTCTGCCTCCTTCTTCTCTCTCTCTCTCTCTCTCTCTCTCTCCTCTCTCTCTCTCTCTCCTCTCTTTTCCTCGCTAAATCTCCGTCTCTCCCTCTCTCCGTCTCTGTCTCCGTCTCCGTCTCGCTCCTCCTACTCCCTTCGTCCACCCTCGACGCGGAGGAGGTAGTGTATTAAACCGGCAGTCTCACTTACCGACTCCCCGACCAACACAGACGAGGGAACGGTTGGTAATTTATGGGTGAGACTAAATTACCGGAGAATGCAGCCCTCCTCCCCCATTCCCCTCGTGCCCGCGGACCCGAGGAGAGCGGCCCTCCGACGCGTACCCACCTGAGAATTTAATAACCCGAGAGAGTTGAGCCCTTCCACCGATATCTAATTGAATATAACCCCCGCGTGTAAGCGATGCGACGCCGCGTAGGGTTGGTTAATCCCCGCGAGTCCCGGCGAAAAGACTGCCTCGGGGTTCATTTTGTTCCGCGACAAATCCGATCCCACGACGACGCGCTCGAATTCTTCGCGCGATACCTCATTTTTTTCCTACTGCCCTCTCTCGCCAAGATTCGTGCATCGTCGACGAATCCACGCACAGGCCCCAAAAATCAATGCCCATCGACGACGCGTTTCATTCAACGTAAACTGTCCTCCCCCGCGAAACACTATTTCGAAAAGAGGAAATAACTTTTGCTCGAGCAATTTTTTCGACAACGCCTCTCCCCATCTGCGACCCGCTGTAACTCGAAAACGAATCGGTTTTCGAGAAAATTGCAAGGGAGCAAAAATCTTGGTAAAGAAACGGAGGATCAAGTTTTATAGGAACCAATTTTTTTCGTCCGATGCGTTTCGGGCGAGTTCCACGCGCTCGGTTGGATAGAGAAATTAGTAGCTTCGCCGCACCGACACCCCACTTTTTTCGGCATCGAAAATAGAACCGATCGCGAGCCCAGCCTACTACGCTCTTCAACTCTCGCCGTATATACGAGATACACGGGGGGAATGATTTTTTGCCACACGCGGACGGATGGGCAAGGTCGCGTCGCAGACGGTCGATCCTCATCCACCGCAGCAATGGTCCCCCGCAACGCGCGACAAACGATTTATCGGGACCTGTCCGCCCGTGTGCGCGCCTACGTGTCTCGATACGTCGAATCGGAGACGAAAGTCTTCCTTCGATCTGACAAAAGAAGAGAATCCAATCCTATTGTTTCCCCTGGTAGGTCACGCACACGCGCCGCGCGCGAGTCGACGTAGTTGAAAAAAGAGAAAAAAAATGAAGAAATCCAAAAAAAAACAAGGACGAAATTTCATTCGTCCTGTCCTCTCTGTCCATCCGCCAGCGAAATTAGATGTAGAGGGGACTCGAGGCAGCAGGAACAGCAGCAGCAGCACCAGCAGCAGCAGCAGCAGGTTTTTAAGGAATTCACAATTCACGCTGCGTGTGACTGACTGTTGGCTTTAAATGAAAGTTATTATGATATTTAGAGGAGCGAAGGCTCCCACCGCTAAATTATAGGTTAGACTAATGTTCGAATCACGGCTAGGCTTTATAATTCTTGAACGCGTTTCAAAATTATTGGCTCGTGGGAAGGAATTTATCTCTCGGGTGTCCCGTCGACGCGCCATTCTATTCCTTTTCCTTTTTTCTCTTTCCTCTCCTCCCGTTCCGTTTCGTCCGTTTTTCCATACCTTTTCCCGTTCCTTTCCTCGACTCCATTCCGAAACGCTGAAAAACTGTTTTGCATCAAATTCAACGCAGAAAATTTTTGTCACCTTTTTGTACACGAAAAATGAGTGTTATTTCTGCATTTAAAAATCGTTCAATATTTGACCCCTTGAAAAATGGTCTGCGAGCACAACGCTATTCAACACACCGAAATGTTGAGTATTCCGCACGAAAAATGTGTACACGATAACGGAACATCTTTACCGTGTAGAATATCGCGCTCAGCGTTGGGAACCTTCACCAAAAATTATGCGCAGTGAACCGCAAGTTATTCATAGACCGATCGGGAATTTGATAATCGTCGAGTGGAAAGCGATCGAGGATTTAAATCGATTGGAAATAATTCTGGAAGAAAAATAACGGGGGAATAATTTACGATCGAGGAATAATAATAATAATGACCTCGGGGGAAAAAATTGATTCTTACGAATCGGCGAGTAATTGGAAACCCGCGCGTCCAGAAGGTTGATTCGGTGTTCGAAGGAGAAGAACGTGCGGAGAATATCGAGAAGAAGAAAAGGAGATCGGTAGGAAAATCGTTTGGAGATGAAATGAAAAATATGGAAATAAAAAAGTCAATTAGGGGAAGAAGCGTCGATCAGTTGCGGGAAAAAAAAGATGACTCGATTGGTTATTCGTTTCGTTTCGTGTTCGGGCTGCGCGAGTCGTCGGTCGTTTCTTTCGTCCGCGGCAACGTAGCGTCAAGCGTAAAACTAAACAGTCGTCCTCTTCGAACGCGAAGAACAACAAATTGTCGAGGCTGGGTGAAAGAGGCAGAGAAATTGAAAATTAAGAGAAAAATAAGACAAGACGAACGCGAACGGCATCCCTCTTCTCTCGCCTCGCGGCTCGGCAGAGCGCGAGAGTCACGCGAGAGGGAAGAGGTGTACCCGGGCGCGACCGGCGACGAAGGAGAAGCGGGAGAGGCGACGCGGTACCAGGTCGTAATAACAGAGAACCTCCCATCCACCCTGATGACTTCATTGAACCCCGCGACGCGCAGTCCTCCGGGCAGGACCTCCCTGAAACCTTCCGAAATTATAACACTCCTCTCCCCCCCCCGCCCCTCGGCCCGAAATCGCCTCGCTCGTCGGGGCGGAGAGAAAATCCCCGAAGAGACGCGCCGAAAAACTGAAACGCGCACGCGATTTTGCGGATTTGCCTCGGATCCATTTTTCTTCCTCTTTTTTATCCACGCATTGACAAAGTGTTCCGAGTTTCGACGCTCGCAAAATGTAATCTGAAAATGTCAATTCGAGAGAAAAATTACCGTAGTTTGATACCGTAAATAATAGATGTCGTATAATCGATGAGAACGAAATTTCTGGATTTTAGACGTATCCTTATTATTTTCAGTTGAATGCTGATGAAATTCTCATTCTGTTGCGGATATAATTACCATAGTAATCTTTCAGGTTTATCAATTTTTACCATGACGCTACGCAAAAAAATAAATGGACTTTTCCCTAAAAATGATTCTTCTGATTTTTGCGCCAAGTTTTGATGAACATTTTTAACGGTACTGTAACTTTTTTTAATAACCTCCCAAGACTTTGTCCGTTGTGCTTCCAGTGTATTACATGAAACAGATATAGGTAGATGAAGAATTTTGTTTAAAATGGCTCGAGAAAACAATCAACTTCAATGCGAAATACGAGTGTTCTGAAATATTGAGTATTTGAGGCGAAAGAAGTTTTCAACAAAATATCTAAAGTAGATAAGATGGAAATATATACCTTCTTACAGATGCACGATTATTTGTGAGAAATAAAAAAATGGGAAATTTTTTTTCTAAAAATTATTAGTGAAAAAATACTTGATTAGTAAGTAGCAAGTAATACATTGGAAGCACAAAAGTACGAGGTTTTAGGAGAATAGTGAAAAAAAGAAAAATCGTTAGCATCGTACGATTAAAATTGGTACGTTGACGGGATGGTTTCCCATATTTCCACTGTGCGGCGGTAGGAGTTTGGAAATTCGTGGGTTAAAATCGGGAGAAAAAAGATGCCAATTGCGGAAGGGGTGAAAAGAGCGATAATCCGGGAACGCGTCGTAATCCGTCTCGTTTCGTAATTCCGCAGGTACCTGCGTTTTCCGTAAAACCCGCGTCTGTAAATGATCCCACGCGGAGTTCCGCAAATATTTATCCAGCCGATCGAGCAGGGAAGTCCGAAGGTCGTAGGTTTCGAAAAGGTTGATTATTAATAAACAATAAATCTTGGGCAAGACGAGCCAGGGTGGTTGGGTTCGCCTCGACGCAATAAAAAAGGACGGATGACGAGTGATGGGAAAATCGGTGAATAACCTCGAGATACGAGGATTAATTTTACGACCTCTCGGTCCTCTTAATCCCACCGTTCCTTTATCAGTTTCCCACAATCCCCCCCCCCCCCCCCCCCCCGCCGCTGAGAACATTTCGGACTTCCTCGTCCCAGAAAGCGGGAAAAAATCACAAAAATGTCCAACGAGCTTAAATCAACAGATAAGAAAATTACCAGAAGTGCAGGTGATCCTCGGAGCCAAAATGATCCGAGTCATGTTTTTCACTATCATTCGATGGCTTTGCAAATATTTGAACGGAAAATACCACCGCGTCGGGAGAGGAAAACGTTCCGATTGGATTATTTTTTCACCGGCATAGAAACGATGTTTCCTTTTCGAGCTCTCATTCCGAAAGTACCTGTTCGAACTTCCGCCGAAAGTGAAACACCCGAACGATTCGAGTAGTAGCTCGGATCGAGGCTGATCCACCGAGAGTCCGGTGAGGAACGAAAAAACTGGGCTGACCAATCAAATTTCTTTGGTTTCCAAATTGCTAATTCCTTCCCAGCGTCATTTTTAAATTAAGTATCCTCGTCTTGAAAGCAGTCGTCGTCGTCGCACATTTTTCCTTCAACTTGCCTTCACTAGCCGTGTACAATAATCGTCGTTGACTAACGCAAAAGTGCTCGATTTCTCGCTCGGATCCTAGCGCGAGGTAGGGCGCGAATTTCCTATGACTCGTAAAGAAATCGGAAAGTTCCAACACGAGTTTCGAAACCCTCCGTCTGTGCATGAAATGCACACAACGGCCACAGCTCGAAAAGCGTGAAATTTTTCAACCAACGGTGAGCGTTCGCTCGAAATGCCAAGACATAGAGAGGCGGCGATTCGAACGTTTACCGAAGGAACGGAGAAGCGGGCTCGAGGCGCGAGAGGAGGGAGGCAGAGAACGAAGAGGAAGACCCGCGCGCTATCAACTTTTTCGAACGGCGGCCGTATACCTCTATCTCTCTTCTTCGCTCCGACGCTATTCGTGTGGATATTAGGGCAATTGTCGTGCCTGATTTGACACGGTTCCGAAATAAGGCCCCCGAGGCCCCGAGGCCCTGACAGCGGTCGATACAAAGCCTAAGCCTCTCTTTCTCTCACCCCCCTCTCTCTTCCTCTCTCATCTTTCTCCGGTGCGGAGGAAAACGAGAGATATACGTATAACATATATCAGGAGCGAGAGAAAGACGGGGATGGTCTCTCCGATGAATGATTACAGTGTAAATATATAATCCAATCTCGCAGCATCCCCCTCCCCCCGCTGTCTCTCTCTCCCTCGCTCTCTGTCTTTCCCCTCTCGCAGGCTTAAGCTTTCGACGAAATATATTCATTAGCCGGATCCATCGGCCTCTCTCTCTCGCTACGGATCTCCTGTCGACCAAGTTTTTTCCCATCTTCTCGACGTTCTGTGAAGAGTAGATAGGCAAAAGCGAGCGAGTAGGTATCATTC